>CM053584.1:233833150-233868381 GCA_028627135.1 Pseudochirops cupreus
AGAAGAGAAAGCTCTGTCCCAAATTGCTGGGGTCCTCCTGGCTGCCGTAGCTCTTACGGAGAGGCTGGGAACTCCTCCTATTTACTTCTGGCTGACTGGATAGCAAGGACTCCAAGACCGAGGCCCAAGGCAGCAATCCGGATCCAGGCCGCTCAACGCGAGAGCCCTGGCCTGAGAACAATCGCTCAGTCCCCCTGCTGCCTGCAGGCCGCGGGCGGGAAGCTGCAATGCTGAGGCGGGTGCAAAACCTCTGCCTTTTGCTTTTCCGCTCTGGAGTCCTTCCAGCCAGACTGTTTATCTCCCCCTTTCAAAATCCCCACTCGCAGCTGCTGCTAATCTGCTCACCTGAGAGGCTCCTGGGCTCCTCCCGTCCAGCCGCCCCCAGGGCACAGCCACAGCTTCAGGGCAGGCTCGTTTTGGTTCGCAGTGCTGATATGGTTCCTCGTAGCCAAGCTGACTTTAGTGGGAAGTATCTTTGTGTGCGTTTTGGAGTTCCAGGATTGGTTTAGAGTCCTATTTTATGGGTATTTTGGGGTGGCTATGTGAGAGCTGCAATATGTTGCTGCTGCTACGCCACCATCTTGGCTCCCAGTGTTTGTGTTCTACCCTCTCTTGCTGAACTTACTTTAAATTTATTTTGCATATATTGTATTTTTAATTTTTTCTATCCATATTATAATAATATAGGTTCATTCAGGGTAGGCAATCTTATTTTATCTTTGTATCTCCAGTGGTAGCATATAAATGCTGGACAGAATGGAATGGACAAGGTATCCAATACTTATGCCCATGAAGACTGGTTTCCCCCCTCTCTCCCTCCCTTCCTTCCTTCCTTCCTTCCTTTCTACCTTCCTTATTTCCTTCCTTCCTTCCTTCCCTCTCTTCCTCCCTCCCTCCTCCCTTCCTTTCTTCCCTCTTTCCTGCCTTCTTTCCTTCCTACCTTCCTTCCTTTCCTCTTTCCTCCCTTCCTTCCCTTTTCCTCTGAAGCATATTTGGGTATATCATAACCTTGTCTTTGAAACTCAGAGGACAAGGACATGGCTACTAATAGAAATCAGAGTACTTCCAAGTGGAGCACATTCCACTAGACCTGTGGGTGTCACACATACTGCTGCTTCCCCTGGTGTTAGAGCTAGGAACTGGGATGCAGCACATCTATTTGCAGTGACATTGGGCTGGTCTTTTTCAACCAGAGTTTCCATGTTGAAGGTTGGATGCCATTCATAAAGCAAGCTTTTGGTGATAAAAGGGAAATAGTTTATTAGTTTACACACACACACACACACACACACACACACACACACACATAAATGCAAGTATAAATATAGAAAATTAAACTTTTTTCAAGTTTAATAAAACTTGAAATAAACAATAACCTCTTTGGTTGGCCTCTTTATAAGCAGTCTATTAAATGGGCCAACTAAGCCACTGCTAGTGATGTCTCTGTGCCAGGAAGTACTGTTTGTTAGTCCTGGCTGACTCCCAGAGTTATTAGTTATTTTAACACAGGAACTGATGCCACATACTATTTTGGAAGTAACAACTTCTCTCCTATATAGTCTCATGTACAGAAACACATAAAATACATATGGCCAAAATTGGTATTGCTTCCATTCCCACTCCCATTTCCCATGGTTAACCTATATTTCCCCTTTCCAAACAGATTGTTTCTAAAGAATATTGGAAACAGATTGTAGGGAGGAACAAAACTTTATATCTTTTCTGGACACACATACACATACACACACACACACACACACACACACAGTCTTGAGGTGTTGGAAAACATTCAGAGGAGGGCAATTCAAATGGGGAAAGGACTTTAGTACATGTTAGGCAATGCTTGATTGAAAGACATGGGGAGGTTTGATATGAAGAAACGAAGGCTCAGCAGGGACAGGAGCACTTTCTTCAAGTACTTTCAAGGCTGCCTTTTGGAAAGGAGTTAGATTTCTTGAGTTTGGACCAAGAGGAGTACTAGGAGAATACAATAGTAATGAAATTTGAAGATCCCTTTGTGTTGACAAGCTAACAGGTACTTAGCACTTAGATTCAAGCTAACTATATCATGCCTCTGTTAAAGAAACAGAAGGTATGCTGCTGACATAATAGGAAGGGGCTGAACATGGAGGAGCTAATAGCATATATAAGGAAAAACCCCAGCTGAGAGAGTCAGAATTTCTTGGGGTAAGCATCCTGGAGGCAGAGCAGCTGCTGCCTGAGAGAGAGCATTTCTCTCAGCAAGCATCTGGAGGCTGGGCTGCTATTGCTGAACTGAAGACTGAACTGAGAATTGAGAAGAACTGAGAAGAGAAATGAGAATAGAGAACTGAGATAGAATTTCTTGGAGCAAGCCACAAAAAAGAGTAATTTTGATTTTGAGAATGGAGCTGAAGAAAGTAATTTTGATTTTGAGAATGGAACTTGTGGGACTTCGGTAGCAAAAATTGAACTCATGGTGCCATAGCTGCTGAAGACTTCTGAGGACCAGCGGGAATGGCCAAAGACTTCCAAGGGCCAGTCAGAGCTGTCAAAGACTGAGGAAGCATGACTGTGGTGCCAGCACTTTGTACAAATGTTGTTGTGACTTTGTTAATGTGAATGAATGTTATTATGGCTTTGTTAAGCCTTGTCTCCCCAGGAACAGAGACTGTGAGAGATTTGAGGTGGACTGGACACTGTGACCTTCAATATGGAGCAGGAACTGCATGGAGAGCTAGACAAGGAACTGGGAGCTATCTCCCTTTGAACTCAGGTGGCAGTTGGTTAGATTTAGGCAGGAGCTGGGACCAGGGAAGAAGAACCATGGAAACTAATAGCCTGCCCCAAGTGAAGATGAAAAGACCTCTCTGTGGGTACTGAGTAGTGACTAATGAAATTGTAATTTACTTGTGACCTAGGGGTTGATGGCTTTTGTACTTTCCAGTACCCCTTAAGAGGGTACTAGGTAGTGACTATTGAAGTTGTAACTTAATTGTACTCCACCAGTGCAGGATTTTGACAATTTACTTTGTGTCCCTTAAGGAGGCAAGCTTCCTTGAGGACAATTGAATGATTGAGTGACTAAATGATTGAGTTACTAAATATTGTACTTTGTTTAAAACTATGTGACCACTTTGGTGAAAACTATGTGGCCATTTTAGTGATAAGTTGTTGAGTTGTGACATGGTGAATGCTGTATTTTGATTTTCTGTGATAAGTTGTAACATTCTGAATGTTGTACCTTAATTTTCTGTGAATGTTTTACACTGATTTGTTATTGAATAGATAGAGAGTTCACTATACAATGTAATCAGAACCTTGAAAGCTGTTCACAGCAGGAGTCCTCTGGAAAGCTGCTTGTACGAGGCTTTGCAGAGAACTAAGAATGATAGATGGAAGCTGCAAAGAGGCAAACTTAGATGTGATACAAAGAAAACTTTATGCCAATTAGAACTATCTCAAAGTATAATGGAAGGCCTTGAGAAGTAGTGGAATTCCTATAACTGGAAGTATTAAAAATCAAGTCTGAATAATTACTTATCAAGTAAGTTGTAATGGTGATTCTTTTTTGGGTATGGGTTCGACCACTTGCCCTCTGAGGTCCTTTCTATGATTTTGTGATTTCTTAGAAATTGTATGAGTATGAGCAGTCTTTTTACCAAGAGCTCAACTGACCTGGCCTCGTCCCCTTTGGTGGAATAATCCTGAGTTTCATTGTACTTGGTTTCTGAAGAACACTTTTAGCATAGATGTCATTTTTGTTCATTTTTATGAATGACTTCTACTCCAAAAGGTATTTATTCTTTTTGCTTTTCATGATACATATGTACCCCTCATAGTTTCCTCCTCCTTTTGCAAAGGCTTATGTGTGAAAAAATTGGAGTTTACTATTTATAGAGTATGCATAATGTATTAGGTGTTCCTATTACCTGAGTTAGATGGTTTTCCCTGAAAATCTAAATTCTGTTCTATACTTTCTTGTTGTTTTTATTCCGAATTGATTTTTCCAGTATATATTTTCCTATCTTATTATTCTATTTTCCTGCATGAAAATACACTTAAAGACTAACGATATTGTTATAAAGGTTTCTATATGTCCTAGTGTTTTTTAATACCATAACTCTGATATATCTCCAATATTAAAGGGGAAGAGATACTTCTGGCCCTCTTATGGACTAATTCATTAACAAAATAATTTTTAAGTTCTTTTATAGCTGCTACCTGTGAAACCAGCTGCAGTCACCATAATTAAAAGATATTCTCCCAATGTGCCTCCATGCCACTTCTGGCAGTGTTGTACTGGCCCAACATTTAAACATGTGCAGCTTGGGTCTTGAAGTATCCCAAGAAACAAAAAGAAAAATAGCCAAAATTTTGCTTGGGACAAAATCATTTGGGAAAGAGGGTGTGGCTATAGAACAAAGACTAAAAGATGGGGATGCTGGTTCTCTAGGACAGGGGAAAGTCAACAGGATAGGCAGAATAGCAGTGATGGGTACAGTGCCACAGAGGTCAGCCCTACTGGTGAAGCTGTGCCCAGGATTGTATTCTGTCTCCCTTACAGTCCCATAGGAGCAGTTTTGTCCAATGTCTTGATGACCTCAAGTCAAGAAACAGTCCTGGTCAGGACAGTAGTCACTGAGAGGAAAAATAATGGAAAATGCTACATTTCAAGGAGGAAATCTACCTTGCCTTATGAGACAAAATTCTATTCACTCTGTGCTTACTTAGCCAGGAAAAGGGTTCTTTGAAAATGGATTTACTGGTAAGAGTTTGGCCAAACTAACAAAATATACAACATAAATAGCTAATCTTTAGTTTTTACTCTCACTTTGCCCTAAGTGTCATCTCTCAGACAGCTTTCAGATAACAGTAGGGTGCTGATTATATCAGATACACTAAAACTTTTTTTTTAAAAAGGAAAAGGCAAAAAAAAAGGAAAAAGCAAAAAATCTTACTTGATCTATAATAAAGTAGGCACATGGAGTAAGGGTCCTCCACAAAAGCACAGTAATTTCAAACAATATTTTATAAATTTTCTTCCTGTTCTTTTTTTCCAGCCGTCTCTAAAAATGCATTTTATCCTAATAGGTTATACCTCCTGCTGAACATACTAATTTTATTACAACACATTAGATACTTCAATGAAAAAACATTTCAGAATTTAAATAACTGTGTGAGAATTTAGTGTAAAAAAATGAAATCTTCAGTGCCATCTGCTGGACACTTGAAGGGGATGTTTAAAAAATATCCCTTTCAACTGGAGGCAATATAGTGTTTTTAGGCAGAAATTGATAAATTGTTATTTGACCTTCTAAATTGTTGCCTGCAAACATTATTACTTGATAAATCACGGCAAATTTTTCCTCAATGAATTAGATTCTTAGTTATTCCTTTTATTTCTATGTAAGCTGTTCAAATCATTAGCTGTAATTATTCCTATAAAATGTTTTCAAAAGTAGGAACACATACCCAAGTAAGATTAAATGCTCTTAAATCTTCTAAACATCTCAAGTTTTAAAATATTATTACAAAGTACATTTCATATTCTATTATTACCATTACTTCAAAATGGATTAGAATGGAGAAAACAGTTATTCTCAATGCCATTTTTTTCAAGATAAGAATATTTATACAGAGTTGCCGGGGGTAACTAAAGATATTAAGTGACTTGTGCAGGGTCACACGGCTAATAATGTCAGAGGCTGGGCTTGAACTCAAATCTTCCTGACTGGGGCCAACTCTATCTACTTTGTGTGTGTGTGTGTGTGTGTGTGGGTGTGTGTGTTATAAATAAATGTTATTCATGCCTTTTGCTTTTTACATCAAAATGATTTCTGTAAATTCCTCACTTTTCTTTCCCTCACCCCGCCCCAAATTGAGCCCACCCTTTTAACAAAGAAAAACAGTTAAACAAAAAAATGAAAACATTCAGAGCAGAGATCATTGCTGACCATGTGTGCAACCGTCTTTCCAGTAGATTCCCTCTCTGATCAGGAGGGAAATAGGTTTCATTTCCTATTTAGCAAACATTTCTTTGAAGCTTATCACACATACACACACATACACACACACACACACACGTGCACATGCATGTGTGCACATGCACATACACAACACACATATGCACCCCTCTCTTCAGGAGTAATAACCAATCAGAAACCCCTAAGAAAGTCCCCAGCCTTCTTTTTAAAATACTTGCAGCTGCATTGATTTTGAGGCTTCCCTGATGCATTGAGGCCATCTGTAGAAGGAGAAAGGAGCCCTGATGAGAACTTGATGTAATGTGCCTTATTCTGGGAACAGTCCCTGCCAAGACCATCATGAACTCTTCTTTTCCTGTCATGGCCTGATAACTAATCAGTCAATTAATGAGCATTTATTAAATACCTGCTACAGTTCAGGAGCTGTGCTAAGTACTGGGGATACAAAAGGAGGCAAAAGACAACCCCTGCTTTCAAGGAGCTGACCATTATCCCTGATTTTACAGTAGTTCTTCCTGCCTTTCATCTCCTGCTTTAGAGGTGTCAGGTCAATTCCAGGGTGCTTTTGTTGTAGATGTGTGAGCTGTTGTCCTCATTTTAAGAGTTGGTGCTGCTCCTTCCATGTTCCCTTGTGTCTTTAGCTAAATCACATGACCTTCCTCCCCATCCCCGAAGGATGACTATAGGCAAAATGAGGAAATTGTCTATAATGTTATTTCCATTACCCAACACCTGTGTCCCAACCCCTGCCATTGACCTCCTTTCCATCCTAAGCTAGTTTTCTTTTTTTGCCCTAATTTTCAGAAGTTTAATCTAATTAAAAGGAAGGTAGATGTTCAATGACAGTGTTTTTCTCTTCTCTTCCTACCTCCGTTCCTTTTCTTCTCCCTCTTTACCTTGTTTGGCGCTCTTAAACCTCTTCCTTATTTCCATCTCTATTTCTGTCTCTTCTGTCTGTCTGCCTCTCTCTGTCTCTCTCTGCACTCTCTGTCTCTGTCTCTGTCTTTCTATCTCTCTCTCTGTCTCCTTCTCTTTCTCTCTCTCTGCTCTGTCTCTGTCTCTCTCTCTGTCTTTCTCTCTATTTGTGTCTCTTCTGCCTGTCTGCCTCTCTCTTTCTCTGTCTCTGTCTTTCTGTCTCTCTCTCTGTCTCCTCTCTCTCTGCTCTGTCTCTGTCTTTCTGTCTCTCTGTCTCTCTCTGTCTCTCTCTCTGCACTCTCTGTCTCTGTCTGTCTTTCTGTCTCTCTGTCTCTATCTTTCTCTTTCTCTGCTCTGTCTCTGTCTCTGTCTTTCTGTCTCTCTGTCTCTCTCTGTCTCTCTCTCTGCACTCTCTGTCTCTGTCTGTCTTTCTGTCTCTCTGTCTCTATCTTTCTCTTTCTCTGCTCTGTCTCTGTCTCTGTCTTTCTGTCTCTCTGTCTCTATCTTTCTCTTTCTCTCTCTGCTCTGTGTCTGTCTCTCTGTCTCTGTCTCTCTCTGTCTCTCTGTCTCTGTCTCTCTGTCTCTCTCTGTCTCTCTCTCTGTCTCTCTGTCTCTGTCTCTCTCTCTGTCTCTGTCTCTGTCTCTCTCTCTCATCTTTCATCTATTTCTTGGTCTCTACTTTCTTGTTCCCTCCATCTTTGTTCAGTCTCTTCATTGTTGACTCCCTGAGCCCTCAACACTCAGGTCCTAATTTACTATTGACTACAAATACCCAAAACAAAGAAACAAACAAGCAAAGAAAAACCCAGGCTAACGAACGGGAAAGGGAATCAGCCTTAAGTGATGACTGTGGTTAGTAATTAAACTATACTTGCTACCTTTGGGTATATATGTGTTTGGTGGAAAAAAGGAGGGAAGACAAGTTTCTGAGACTTATATTTATGCAAATAGACTAGAATCTTTTGCATTGGGCACATTCATTATTTGGACACAAATCCTGCTTATGGAAGGCTTTCACTCTTAAGCAGACTCAAATTTCCCTTGTTTGCACTGTTAATTTGTTTAGCAATCCCTTTTAAAGTGATACGGGTAAAATCTCACTGCAAAGGATATGTTTAACAAATCTCATTCCCACGGATGGCCCAAGATGATAGCTTGTTTCATTCATTGAAGAACCTCCTATTGTGTGTGCTACACAGAGGGCGGTGGATACAAAGCCTGAATCACTCACCTGTTTGTGGCCCCTATTTATCCATCTCATAAAATACAAATTCCTCAACTAGATATTTAAACACCTTCATAGTTTGGCTCCAACTCACCTCTCAAGACTGAACCTTCATTATTCTCCTTTCAGTATTCATTCCTGCCAAACTGACCTTGTATTGTTCCCCCTTACTTAACATTCCATCTCTCACCTATTTGAATATCTTTGGACAATTTTCCATATACCTGGAATTCTCTCTCTTCACCTTGACCTCCTGGAATCCCTGGCTTCCTTCAAGTCAAGTCCTTAAGTCAGATCAGCAAGAATTGTTAAGTGCCTGACATGGGATAGGCATGGTGAAAATCTCTAGGGATACCAAAACCACCTCTACCTTCATCAGTTGCTGTTGAACAGAGATAGATTAATTCTTGTTTCTGTATTCCCAGTGCCTCACATAATTCCTACAACATAGCAGATGCTTGACAAATCTTCATTGAATTATTAGAAAATAAAACAAAACAAAAAACCAGTTCCTACCTTCAAGGAGCTTACATTTATTGGGTTTCTCCACAATCTAGCTCCAAATTCTGATTCCAGCCTATGTAATGTATTGACTTCCATCCTCCAGTGGCGTCAAACTCAAATAGAAATGGGGACCACTAGACCACAGATAAAGATCCTCAAGGGCAGTAGATTAGCTATGTTTTACTCTATTTTTTTTTTTTATTTATTTGCTTTTTTGGAGGGGGGGAAGGCAGAGCAATTGGAGTTAAGAGACTTGGCCAATGTCACATGGCTGGTAAGTGTGTCAAGTTTCTGAGGCTGGATTTGAACTCAGGTCCTCCTACTTCAGGGCCAGTGCTCTATTCACTGTGCCACCTAGCTGCCCCCGATTAACTGTTTTAAAATGTAATGTTATCAATGTGTATTTTATTTATATTTACTGTGTTAAATATTTCCCAATATCATATTAATGTAGTTTTGGCCACTAGGGAGTTTTGAGGGCCACATGCAGCAGAGACTGCATGTAAACTCTGCTCTAGTCCTCTCCATATTGTCTGCTTCAAGTGATCTTAACAATCAAAATTTTGCCGCTTCCGTGGAGCAAGTCTCATGCTTTCCTGCCATCATTTACACTATTCACTATGCCTGGAATAGCTTTCCTTTTCTCCCTTCCTCCACTGATATGATCTTTGCTTGTTGAAATCCTACGCTTTAACTCTATGCCAGTTGAAATGCTACCCATTAGCCAAAATCAAGACATCTTTTCTGTGAAACCTTCCCCCCACACTCCTCTCTCATCATGGAAGTAATCTCACCCTCTACTGAACTCTCCTAGCAATTTGTTCACCTCCTATACACTTATCATCACGGGCCTGCAAGAGACTGGTGTCTAACAATTTGTCCCCTATAGGAAAGTGGAGTTGTCAGTGGTAACGTGAGGGTTGTGGGGGTTATAACACACAATCTTTTTTTGTTACTCTTCAGTTGTTTCAGTCACATCTAACTCTTTGTGACAATATTTGGGGTTTTCTTGGCAAAGATGATGGAGAGGTTTTCCATTTCCTTCTCCAGCTCATTTTACAGATAAGGAAAATGAGGCAAAGAGGGTTAAGTGACTTGCCCAGATTCATACATCTAGGAAGTGTATGAGACCAGATTGGAATACCTGTCTTCCTGACTCTTGGCCTAGCACTTTATCTACTGCACCACCTAGCTGCCCCTGACTCTAAATTCAAACTCTAAGTGCACCAATTCTTATTATATTCTATTTGTTACTGCAATTTGCCTTTTGCCTTCCATTCAACTTACCCTGGGGAGACATCTCTAACTGTTTTTTTTTTTTGTTTCAGCCACAGATGAGTTGTGGCATTGCCTAACTTTCAATCTTTGGTATAAATTCCCTGGTCTCGCCTTTTAACTTCATGCCAAAACCTAGTATTCTAATCTTAGCCTGCTCAGTTAACCATACTTTCAATCTACTTCCTGTACCTGAACAGTCATTCAAGATATTTTCTGAGTCTTCTAAATTGACCTCCATGCATCCTTTACATAGAATTATATTGCATACTCTAACTCAACCCTGGCCACTGCTATTGCCCTAACCAACTTTAGGAAAAGTGATTTTTCTAAATCATAGGTCTGACCATCTACTCATTTAACTCAGTGCCACCCTAAAACCTTTAGGATCAAATACCATGTCCTCAACTGGGCATTTAAATCCCTCCATAACTTGACCCCTTCTTACCTTTCCTGTTTTCTTACACTTGGCTCTTCTTTATTCACTCTAGAACCCAATACCCTGTTCTTCTTGCTGTTCCTGAACCACACAACATTCTATCTCCCATCCCAAAGGCATTCACTTTTTATGGGTTGTAGATGCCTCCATTGTGATTCTCATCATTTTTGCTCATGGCTTCCCAGGATTCCTTTAAGTTTCAGTTGAAATACTATCTTCTCCAGTTGTCCCCTGGAAGTCTTCCATCTGTTCCATGTATATCTTGCAAGTACATCTTTACATGCTATTTCCCTATTAGAATGTGAGCTCCTCAAATGAGGAGACAGTAGATTTTTGTGTGGTATTTTTGTTTGTTTGTTTCACCTTTCTTTGTATTCCCAATGTTTAACAGTGCCTGGCACATAGTGTTCATAAATGCTTATAAATTTGCTTGTAAAATTGAAGTGAGTATAAGGTAAGTGGCACAGTATACAGAGAATTGGACCTGGAGAAGGGTTCAAATCTGGCCTCAGATGCTTATTAGCTGTGTGACCCTGGGCAAATCATTTAACCCTGTTTGCCTCAGTTTCCTCATATGTAAAATGAGCTAGAGAAGGAAATGACAAAATGACTCCAATATCTTTTCCAAAAAAACCCCGAATAGGTTCTGATCAATTGGACATGACTAGAAAATGACTGAACATAAATAGTCATTTCATAGATGATTATTGACTGACCCACTTGGGCATAATGACTGTATGACCTTTAAGAGACTCACCATCTGCTTAGGAGGCAAGACATTGACATACAAATATAACTATTATGACAAGGGGCTCAGGACATCTTCCTTTTCTTTTAGTATTTCCCCATTAATGCCATACTCCTCCTACTCTGTGCCATCTCCTTCTAGGCTGCTAGCTCAGTACCTCAGATATCCCCTGCTCCATCCCATACCCCCACACTCCTAAGTCTTCCCTCTCTCTTCCCTCTTCCCCACCATGATGCCCAGCCTTGAAGAAACATACTTGTTCTATATTTCATAGGCTCTCTGTGACAACAGAATTGTGGCCTGGATGATAACTTGCTTGCCAGTTGAATAAATTAACCTATGCCAGTGAAAAATGGTTAGAAGTTCCCCTAAAGAAAATCTTCCTTCCTTTCTAAGGTAAATTTTAGAAGGGACTTCTTGAAGAGAGAATTCTAGTTTCTGTTGTCTAATCCAGTGACATGACACCAATGACAGAAATTCAGGACCAAGTAGAATGGAAAAACAGTGACATGGCTGGATGGTAGAGTACAATCATTGAGAAGACAAGGGTTCTTGCCACCCTCAAAGCTGCCTCATCTGCTTATGATTTCTAATGGATATATGCTATGGATGGTCACTCCTGAAGCAAAATTTTTGGTTTTTTCATGAGTCTCAGCATCTGATCTGGCATACTAGTTTCATTTTCCATTTCTCTTCAACTTCTTTCTTAAAATATGTTAGATATTTTATTAGAAATTAAATAGCAGTACAAATCACAAAGGATAGGCAATATGCTGGCTATAGTAGATGGGAAGAGTCAGGATGGTACAGTAAAAAGACTGCTACCTAATCAGAAAGACCTGGGCTCCAGTCCCACCTCTGTCATACTTTGGCTCTCTGATTGTGTGCAAATCATTTAACATCTGATTGCCCCAGATAACTCTAAGACTATAACTTGCAAATCTGGTAGAGATTTCAGACAACTAGAGGGTGCACTGGTTATATTGCCCATCAAAACAGGAAGACCAAGGCTCAAGTGTGGACTCAAGTTTTAACTTGCTATGTGACCCTGGGCAAGGTGCTTAACAACTTTTAGGCTCAGTTTCTTTTTTGTAAAATGCATGCTAATAATAATATCCACTTCATATAGAACTAATCCGAAGAATGAATTAGATATTGGTAAAGTGCATGGAAAACGACATGCTAGGCAAATGCTAATTATTATTAATTATTATTTTAATACTATTATTATCACTGTTGGTTAGAGGGAGGTTTTCCTATCAATGAGATAACAGGTTCTGCCTAAACAACAATAAGAATAAATAATAATAGTGGTAACAAAAAAACTCAAACCAGCTACGGAAAGGGAAACAAGGCATAGAACATTGGTTTTAGCCCTGCTTTTGACAAATACTAGTTTGCATGATTATGGGCAAATCATTTAATTCTCATATGTGTAATTTGCGTAATTTAGTAAGCCTCTAAGTTTTCCATGAGTTATAGATTTGCCTGAGTGGGAGAAGTTTGCTAATTAAAATACAAACCAACAAACCAAATCAAAAGTTCTTTTTTTAAAAAAAAAACTATACTTAGCAACTATTTACATTTAAATTAATTTCAACAAATAACGAAGTGTCCTGGTATGGTGGGTAGAGACCTGAGCTTGAAGCCAGAAAGACCTGGTTTCAAGTCCTCTCTCTTAAAAATGATTCTGTGACATTGGACAAGTCCCTTAACCCCTTAGTACTCTTGGCCAGTGCTGTCAATGCTTGTTGATTTGAATTATCATTTTTTACCATAAGAGGAAAAAAGAGTACAATTATCATCCCTCTTTTAGCTTACAACCTAGATGCTAAATTTAATTTCTTTAGCAAGGACACTAAGAAACCTAAATGTTTTATTAGAGAAAAGAGAATTTCTTTTCATAAGGAGAGAGATGACAGCCTTCATAGTCTTAATCTTTAGGGACCAAATTCTTTTTAACCAAAAGAGATAGAAATCTAATTAAAGTCTAAATATTTCAGTCTAATCGGGATCAATATCTCTGGGCCAAGCCTATATCTAATAGGGTTAGAAAGTCCCCTTTAACTATGGGCAATTTCTGGTTGTTAATTATCATGCCTGCTCAAGCCATTTCCAGGACTGCTTTCCAACAATTTCCAAAGATTATGTGGGTCAGAGGATCTTTTGTGTTTCCAAAATTCTAAGTCTAGTCATGCGAGTGAATCAGAGTAGGCTCAAAATAAAGCTTTGGACACAGTTATTGTCTTCCCACTTTCTGGTCCAATTTTCGGTCTCTGTTAGGTGTATATGATGGGATACATTCTCTCATCAGGCCAAATTTAACTTCCTAAGGAACTGACCTGACTATATTACTCTTTCTTGCTCAAAAATCTTTATTGACTTCCCTTTCCTTCTAGGATAAAATATAAATGTTTCAATATGGCATTTAAGGCACTCTCATAATTTGGCTCTAACCTACATTTCCAGTCTTATTTCCTGTAACTACCCTTGAGAACCCTGTGTTCCAACCACAGTTGTTCGCTGCTCCTGAACCACTTTTAGACTACTTCTGACCTGGATGATTTTGCACAATTCGTTAGCCATGCCTGGAATGCATGTGATTCTCATCTCTGACTCTCTGAATTCTTTTCTTTCCTCAAGGTAAAACTCAGGCACCACTGCATCTAGAATTTCATCACTGCATGTAGAATTTCTTCCTTTCTCTCTTTCTATTCTCACTTCTTTTTCCCCTAGTTCCTTAACTTTCTTTTCTCCTTATTTCTTTTATAGGACAGAAATGGAATGTTGTTACACCGTAACAATAAATATGATGAATCAAAAGAAAGCTTTCCCTCCCACAAGTGTTTGTTGAGCAATGGACAGGTGTTGTGATAGCCTATAACATCAATCATGCTGCTTTACATGTAGTAGGTGCTCAACACTTTTTAATTCTTCATAAACCATTCATTACCAGTTCTTTGATCTGAAATCCAGGATTTAGCTATCTATAGTACATAGAGGGGGTTATTTAAAGTACAGTGTACAGTTTTATATGTATTTGGATGAAATATATGCTACATTAATTACATTAACTATACCCCCTGTGTTGTTATAAGTCTAGCATTAGGTTTTTCTGTATTGGACAAAATAAGATATTAAAACAACATAATGATAATCGTACTGCGAAGTTATTTTTTATACACACATATGCACATCCAGATCGAGACCTTGAAGCTTTTGTTTCAATATGAACTATTTTCCTTTTTAGTCATTGCATATTTTATAACTCCTTTTTTATATAAAATGTATAAGCATTTCAATAGCAAACATTATTTGAGATTGAAAGCAATGATTATATATTTTGCCAAGCTTACTAATCAATAATAGGGTGTCATTAATTCTCTGAACATGATGTTCAAATAGAATTCATTTCAAAATTTTATATTTGCAGCACTGAAACCCATATTTGCTATAATACAGTATGATACAATATGCATTTTGCATTTATTATTCATAATAGAGCAAAGGCATATTCTGAAATAGATTAAAGCATTAGAACACTAGCAACAACACTTAAATCTGATGCTATAGTGTCACTACTAATATACTAGTAGTTTCTCAAAGGTATTGGTTGTTATAGGAACAGAACTTTGAAATATCTCTTATTATTATTCATTTTCCCCCTTTAGTCCTAATGTTGCATAAATGAGGATTCGAAATCTCCTTAATATAGTGAAACACGTACCAAGGTTTTAGTCAAAGGACCAGGGTTTGAGAATCCTCATTCATTCACTTAAACCTTTCTGTTCACATAGTTGACCCTTAACAAATACTTGTTGACTGACTAACCCAGGTAGTAGGGAGAAGAACTGAGACTACAAAATATGTATCCGGATTTCCTATTTAATAGTGTTTCCATTGTATTAGGCTACCCCTCATATCACATTATCCTAAAGACTAATGCAAGGAGAACTTTTATCACAGCTCTTTGTCCATCTTATTTTAATTTCAGTGGTCTTAGTTACTTCTTTATTCTTTATTCTTTCTTTGGGTTTCATTTCAGTTTCTTTGAGGGATGCTACTCCTGGTTTTTATCCTTCTTTCATCTGTAATAGAACCTAAGGAAACTAAAGGCTAACTTTTGGTTTCTTCATTTGGGAAGTTATTCATATCCATTGCTAAATGCAATAAGTTTGAAACTACATTTTCCAAATAAATATGATTCAATTTAATGAAACACATTATTTTTCTATAACATGAAGATAAGACTTCCACCTTCCCTACTCTAATCTCAGTAATGAATATAAGATGTGTGAGCTAGCTATGAGATTTAAATTGGACTGCAGTTCATACCTTTAACCACTTTTTGGAGTTCAACTGCTACTACTACTACTACTACTACTACTACTACTGCTACTACTACTACTACTACTACTACTACTACTACTACTACTACTATACTACTACTATTACTACTACTATTGCTACTGCTACTACTGCTTCTACTACTACTACTAATACTGCTACTACTACTACTGCTACTACTACTACTACTACTACTACTACTACTACTACTACTACTACTACTGTCTCTACTATGTGAAATGTATTTCATGCATGAATGAATGTGTTTGTTATTTAATTCTTGTCCTTGATGAATATGGAAAAGTGGAAAATCTGATTTCCAGTATAGAAGAAGCATAATCTAATGTGTTTTTTTCTTTCATTTCTTGTTCATAAATTGCTTGCTATCAAAAGAGGAAAAAATGAATCCTCACTGCTTCAAACTATGTAGTTCTTATATAAAATTTACTTATGCTTGAGGGAAATAAAACATCGCCACAGTTTTTCTGAATAGAAGAGCCTCGAACTGATTCTTCCTACTTTGGCAATGATACGTATTTGGAGGTCAAAGAGTTGATAGTTGCACTCTAAATTCTAGGGAACGCACTAATGCCAGAAAGCTTGCCCAGATGCACTGTGGTAAACAAATCTATGACAAGCAGCCAGACATTTCCCGTGGGTTTCACGTGTTGGGTATTTCCAGGCTGTCACCAAGGAGAGGAACTCCTTCAGTTCACCTTTAGATAATGATGGAATTCTTTGCAAGAGTCCAGAGGGAGGAGAGAGTATAATGTTAAACAGCAAGGAAATTCTATTGGCTGCAAGATATGTTTGGGGAAAGACTGAAATATACTGGATGTGGAAAGCTCCCTTGAGTTACTTTTCTACCATCTTTATATAGTAAGTGAATTTTGCATTGCTTACATCATTTGAAATAATTACTCATTAAATAATGAGAATTGCTCACATTTTTCATATACAAAGGGCTTTACAACAACTCTTCAAATTAAGTAGTGAATTATTGATTCTATCATAAGGGAATCATTGCTCAGAGAGTCTAGCCAACTCACACATAATTATCCATACAACTAATGAATGTCAGAGCCAACACTTGAAGCTAGATCTCCTGACAAGACCTTTCTGTGTTAGTACATCTAGATTACAGTGGTTCCCAACCTTCCTAATGCCTCAACCCTTTAATACTCATATGTGGGCATGTCTGCATGTGGGTGGACCCGCCTGGAGCCAGACAGAAGAGCACCGTGTCTCAGGTTCCTAAGACCTATTTCCAATGGTTTTAGGTGACCCCTGTGACCCCTGTGAAAGGGTCGTTCAACCTCCAAAGGGGTTGCAACCCACAGGTTGAGAACCACTGATCTAGAAGAATGTTGTGAATCTTCATTGGTAGGAAAAAAATACAATTTGGCTATTTAAAAAAAAAACCATTTATTCTTGAAGTATATGTTAGGGTCCTTTTACTACATGATAGAAGGAATGGCTACATTAGACATAGTGAGAAGATATCCTAAAGTCAAAACTGACAAACCAACACTCTCAAGAAAGTAAATAAACCCGAATGTGTAAGAAATCATTAATATTTTTAAAAGCTGAGGGCAAAGTGAATAGGTATCTGTAAATTCCACACTAAAGTGGTCTGGATGAATCAGGTGTTGGATCAAGCAAGTAAAAATGAGGTCCCATTTGTTTACAAACAGTATTTATTAAATTCCTTCCTGTGCACTGTACTGATGAAATACTGAAAATGAAGTACCACTGGTTTAGTGAAAAGATACCCTAGATGGAAAGTGAAACAGTCTAGGTTCTCATCTCAGTTCTCTTACTTATCTGTGTCACTTTGGGCAAGTCAATGAATTCTATTCAATCCAATAAAGATTTATTAAATGTCTGTAACGTGAAATACATTGTGCTAAGTGCTGGGACTAGCAAGATTGAAAAAAAAAATCTGACCTCTAGGATCTTACTGTCTATTAGGGGAAATAAAGTGTAATGGAAAGAGTACAATTTCTAGAATCAGCATATCTGAGTTAAAGTCCTAGTGCTGACACTTTATGTGTCTTTGGACATAACATTTCACTTCTCTGGAAACTAATTTTCTCATTTGCAAAATAAAAAGGGTAGGGACCTCAATTAGATGATTTATAAAATCCCTTCTAACTCCTTGATTACATGATATTTGATGAATATCACAAATAAGAATTGTATAAGTATATTGGAAATATTTAAGTGAGTGATCTTAAAGTGTGGAGAAAGGAGGCATAATTTCTAACTGCAAGGGCTAGGAAAGACTAGGTGGAGGAATTGTTAGCTCATGGGCTGTACCTTGGAGAATGGGAAAGATTATATCAGAGTTTGATGTTGGATTTTGTTCCAGGTATGTGGGATAGTTGTCAATGAATAGAAGCAATAAAATAAAGGAAGATATCAGATAATGGCACATAATTTATTTTATCACCTCCTTACCTTACTGTCCTCATCTGTAAAATGAACGGATTGGACTAGGTCAGTGGTCCTCAGGCTCTAGTCCATACATGGAGGTTATTTCAGGGAGTCTGAAAGGTCGAAACTATTTTCATAATAAAATTAATTAAATATTTTACAATAGGACTGACAGGTGCCACAGTGCATAGAGCACTGAGGAGCTTAAAATACCTGAATTCAAAAATCTGAGGAAGATCTGAGTTTAAGTCTAACTTCAGACACTTATTAGATATGTGATCCTGAGTATGTCGCTTAAGCTCTTTGTCTTCCCTCCACTGTAAAGTAGAATAATAATAGTGCTATGAAATAATAATTATAAAGGACTTAACATGGTACCTGGCACATATCAAATAGTTAATAAATGCTAGCTGCTGCTACTACCACTACTAACTCTACTACCACTACTACTATTACTACTAGTACTACTGCTACTAAGATGTTACTTAGCTTTTAAAATACTCCCTTCTTTTCCAACTATCTGTCTTTATGAAGCCAAATTGTTTGAACCAAAACAATATTTTGTGAAAGACTGAATACGGAAGCAGATATGACAATAAAATTGTCTTATCTTTAAATATTAAAAAGATTTACAAAAATATTTGTGATAATAGCATTCTTTTGACTGATTTTTTTGTTTTTAGAAAATAGTTTTTTTTCATAAAATGCTATTTATGTTAACATATCATATGTTTATGTTTATTTTAAATGAATAAATAAATATTGTGAGAAAATATCCATTTTAATTTCTAATATGGTAAATATCAACAGATATAACTAATATAAGTAAAAGTCTTTTCAATAATTTTAAGAGTATAAAATGTTTCTGAATTTTGATGACTTTAAGGATGTCCTGAGACCAAAAATTGAGAATAGCTGTATTAGATAATCCCTGAAGTCCTACGATGAATCAATGAATGACTGATGAATGCATGAATGAGAAAGCATTTATTAAGTGTTAAGTGCTAAGAATGCAAACACAGAAGCTAGAGAATACTGTCTTCAAAGAGTTTGTATTCTCTTCAGGGAGATGGTACAACAACAGATTTGGTGGTGATGTTCCCAGAAAGATGTTGATTAGAAAAGTTATAGGCATGGTGAGTAGAATCATAGAGAACTGATATCCGTACCCTTCCTAGTAGCAATGCCAATTTGATTATTGAACTGGCAAAAAAAAAAAAAAAGGATGGGTTAGAGACGAGGGTTAAGTATATGGAATGGTGGCAGGTTAGGTAATATGAATATGACTGGACTGGTATGTGAAGGATGAATGAGCTGGTTAAGTATAGTGGTCCATGTGACATGTTCACTAATCAGGATAACCCAGACTCAGAGCAGGATTTTCAGAGGTGAGAGGGTTCAGTTTCCCAGGAGGGTTCAGATTCAGGGTATGGCAAAGTCTAGTATTTTTGAGGGTGGAGCAGCAGGTAATACAGATTGTAGGAAGTGGAATGACTTATTTGAATGATTGTTTTATCCATAAGGTAAGATACACAGATAAATGAACACTACAACATAGCTTTTGATTCACATCACTACGTGGTCATTGCAGTACTTTGGGAAGAATTACTTTCTCATCTGCTATGATATACTTAGTTTTCTTCTGCTTTGTTTGTGTGTTTGGTTTTGCCCAGGAGATTGCATCAGCAATTTGAAAGCTATAAAGAACAAGTGAGGAAAATTGGGGAAGAAGCCCGGCGATACCAAGGAGAGCACAAAGATGATGCCCCCACTTGTGGCATTTGTCTGAAAACAAAGTTTGCTGATGGTTGTGGCCATTTATGTTCTTACTGCCGGACCAAATTCTGTGCAAGATGTGGAGGCCGAGTCTCTCTGCGATCAAACAATGTAAGTGTGGAAAGAATAGAAATAAACATATTTGACAGAAATAAAAGTATTAAGATTTTGAAGCCTAGAAATATATGTATATTGGAAAAGAAATATATGTATAAGGAGATAAGACATATTTTGGAAGTATTTCTCTTATGTGTTTTACTTCTATGTATCTCTCTTTTAAAATGTCAGTAATAGTATGAAAAATGAAGGTAATTTGGTTAAAAATTACTTATCAGTATGTGAAATTTTCACACATTGTTTTAGGAGCTGTTTTACAGACCAAACCTTAACTAGTACTTTTTCCCTCACATTGAGGCCACTTAACAAATAGACCTGAGGGACAAGCAACATGAAACACACGCTCAAATCAGCTTTTAAAGATAATTCAATTAGGTGGGTAGAGCAAACAGGAAGATTTTGGTCTTAGGATACAGTGAGGCTTCACTGCCATAGAAGAGAGTTCATTTGGAATGAGAAGCCTCTGAGATGAGACAAAATACTATATAGTCACTTCCAGTTTTTCCTAATTATTCTTATCAAAGAGACCCTGAGGTCGACTGGTTCAATGGTGCTAGAATGTAGGTAGTGCCAATGCCCTCTCAATTTTAACATCCGAATGAAAATTTCCCATTACCCCACCCTTGTTATGCCTCTGCTTTTAGATAGAACTCATTTTTCTCCAGAAAAGATTGACAATCTTGATCTTAATGAGTTGTAAATTCCAGGAAATTTTCATGACCAGTTTGGTTGTAAAACATTAAATTAATTTCAGTTTCAATGATTTTAATGTTTATAATAATTGGGCCTTTTTTCTAATCATCATTATGTGAAACATTATTTTCCAAGTCCGTTTAATTTAAAAATGTAATTTATAAATGATGCTATATAGTTATACATAAGATAATGCAAATGAGAGATGATGTGTCTTTGTGATTAGCAGTTTAACTTTTATCGTCCCATTAAAGAGAAATAGATAATGTCCTAAGATTGTCTGAACTTTTGTTATTTAGACATCTATAGATATAAAAATGTATAATGATAATTAACGAAGTCTATAACCTTATTGCTTTTGTGATTAGGCTATAATTTTGTTTCCATGATGGGACCCAAGTTCCTTATCAGTTCTAATTAACATTTCACTTAAATACTCATGCATTTGTGAATATAATCCTATGAAATAATTACATTAATAATATCTCTAATGGAAAAATATTGGGCCAAGATTCCAAAAAAAAAAAAGCCTATAGATTTTCAAGACATTTTAATAGTGTACTACATTTTATGCCCTGCAGGTGATATCCAAAGAATTAGTCACAAGGAGAAAAAAGACTATTTTGACATTGAAATAAATTTTATCTATATGATGCTAGTATCTAAATTATCAAGATGGTAGCATTCCTAGAGGATTTTTTGTCCTTTTTTTTGTTTAGACTATCTTCTGTTAAGAGAATCCCTCATACCATCTTTAGTTATGAGTACTGCACGAAAAATAACATAAAAGTTCTATATAATATTGATTTTTTAAATGAACATAAATAAGATAAAAAAAGAACCTTCAGCTGTTGTGCTTCAGTATTATGGCAGATAACATATATTGACTGTGAGATAAGAACAAGGGACCAAAACCTAGAAACTAGACCATTTTGAGAGATTCCAGACAAGTTAATTTTGGGGAATGTTTTTATAGATGAGACCACAAAGATACTACAATGATTATCTAATGTGGGATGGATACAAGCCCACAGTACTGGGATTAATCATGAAATATGAAAGTTCTTAAGCACAGCTTGGATCAAAGAATAGTAGACATATAAAGTAAATATAGCAAATATATATTAGCAAATATAGCAAAATGTAGCAAAAGAAGCATTTGTTCTTCAGAGACCTCCTGAGCCTCAGAAAGTTAGCCCTTCAAAGCTCATCTGGCAAGGAAAACTATGTTTTGATTTTTTTGGGGGGGGGGGTGGATCAGGAGGGGAAGAAGGTTAAGAATAGGAAAATCAAATCTATATAGTTTTTTCTTAGGTTTTCATTTCACTATAGAGTTGATTTAAATTGTCAGATGATCATCTTTGAAACTACCTGGGTTTTGGGAAAATAACTGATTGAAGAAATATTTTTACAACAGTACACTCTGATGGATGCTAGTCCTTTCAAAATTTTCTGGTGTAATCACAATATTGAGATGGCTAATATTTTTCTTTTTTGGTCTTTATTACTTTGTTTTTCTAATGTTTCTCATTTAGGTCTTTCCTAGTTGAAATGTATGTCTTTTTGTTTCTATGCATGAATAATGAACTCTTTTTATTTAGGCATTATACTTTTGCTTTTAAAAATTTTGTTTTAACTTCATAGAGACACTTGATATAATTGCCTTTTTAAAAAACCCTATGTATTAATATGTTCTTCCTTTTCTTTTCTCTTCTTCTTTCTTTTCTCTTTACCCTGCTTCCTTGGATGCTTGCCCAAAGGAGGACAAAGTGGTTAGAATCCATGCTTTCTTTTCTATCATTTATTATTATAATGTTGTTAAACTTTATTCAATAAATGTTCAGCATATTGACATTAGCCACTGTATTTCATAAAGTAATTCAGTGCTAAAAAGAACTCCTTCTTCCTTCTTGTGCTCCTCAAACAATTAAGGTTAACTTCCAGGGGCATTAAAGGGTCTGCTATGTATGTGGACAGTCTTTGTAATTTTAAGTCCAGGAGGGGAGTGAATTATACTATAATTTAAGTGATTATGAGCTCACTTTGGCCTCTTGGCACTTGAACTCATAAGAACTCTTCCATCTGCCTTCAGGAACAATAAATGCTAATAGGTTCTATCTTTCCCAGGATTCAATTCCTTCTCCCCACTGCTCAAGCAAGAAGCATAGAGAGGTGCCTTGCTCCTTTACTGTAGGACGAATGCAGCGAGACTGTCTCCATAGGGCTACTGAGATAAAAGAGAATCCAGAGATCAATACTGATTGATGTTGAACAATATTGAAACAATTAAGTTGATCTCTAGAATCAGATTTATATTAACCTCTCACAGGATCACTATCCTTCCTTACCCCATCCCTGCCCCTGTTGCCTCTCTCTTTTAAGCTAGATTCTTAAGAAGAGACTTCTTATCTCTTCTGGACAACCATAATGGGCAGCTATACACAAGGAGATCAAATGGAAACCATCAGCCTTCACTGTCCAGAGAAGGTTGTTTAGTGTCTGTTGATATTTTTTTAAAAATTAAAACACAGTTTTATTTATAATTTAATAGAAGCAAGTGACACTCTAATCTAATTATAAAGCAACCTTACCTTTCAGTAAGTTAACCTTTCCAAGAGAATTAAAGTCCATACCTTCAGGCCACGATGGACATTGGAGGAAGTCTTTAGTAGAAGATTTCACCTTTATGTAGTATTTTCAGGTTTATGCAGTGCTTTTTCTTTTTTTCCTGTGACAACCTTGTGAAGCAAGGCATTAACTTGAAGTTATTGGGAGCAACTTTATTGCCATCTCTTCCATTATCTCTTACTGTTTTCACTCCATCTTTTCCATTCAACAGAGTTCAGCTGGAGTTTCTAGGGGCTCATGAATGATCTGATGTGTGAACAAGGCATCAGTGAAAATTTGGCTCATTATAACTCAGTTTAATAGGTTTTGTGGAAAAATAAAGTCTGTGTAAGCTATTTTGGATATGAGTAAAGCAGAAATGATGCTATATCTAGAATACATTTGCAGTTTTTTTAATTTGATTTTTAAAAATGTTTGAGCATTATAACTGATTTGGAGGAAAAAAAAATAAGGTTTAGATTTTAGATGTTCTAAGGACTCCAGAACTAAAATCATCCTTAGATGTCATCTAATCCATTTTATAGATAAGAAAACTAAAGAACAAGAAAGAAGAATGGTGTGCCCAAAGTCCTTTTTCTGGAATCTAGGTTCTATGCTTTGGAATCTTTGATGTTACAGTACACACACACACACACACACACACACACACACACACACACACACACCTACATTTGTATATGTATATATATGCACATATATGTGTGCATGTATGCACATATACATGTATTTGTACATATATCTATACATACAATGTGTATATGTGTAGCATAATTGACATACATATATATACATAGTCTCTTTATAGTGACACTTCTTATAAATATAAGATTAAAGAATATAACAAGCAATTGAAAATCTTAATTAAAATTTTAATGGTATATATGTAAATGTAAAACATAAATATAACAGACTATATAAAAAGTGTTAAGACACCCTACACACATACATATGCACATACATGTTTATACACACACATACACATATATATAAACAGAAATACATGTCCATATGTCATCTAGACTTGTGATTTAGCAATGTGAGATACTCCCAATGTGTAAAATCCCTTTACAAATACAGATCAGTAATCCATGTATAAACTTAGAGAATTTTCTAGGACCCCTGAGAGAATAAATGAACATTTATGATCACATAACTAGTATGCATATAAAAATTATTTAAACCTAAATCTTCTTGAATCCATTGTCAACCCTTTATTATGTAATGCCATTGATTACCAAAATAATAATAATAACAGCTTTTGTATATTACTTTAAGGTTTGCAAAATACTTTATAATGTTATAAACATTAACTCCTTTTATCCTCACTGCAATCTGGTAGGTAGGTGCTGTTATTATCCTTATTTTTCAAATGAGGAAACTGAGGCACATGATAGTTAAGTGACTTGTCCTAAGGGTCACATAGCTAGTATATTTCTGAGGCAAAATCTTAACTCAACTCTTACTGATTTCAGGTCCAGGACTCAATCCACTGTGCCATATATAGCTTCCTCTGCACATACAGATGCATTCAATAAACATTTTTTGTCTTTTATTGGGGTCTTTATAGAAGATGTTGCTCTTGCAATGGCATCACATGTGATCTAAACTCATACTGATTTAACAGGCACTCATATAAGCTAAAATGTCCCACCAGAAGAAGGCAAACTTCTTTTCAGACAGGTTCAGGAAGATAAATATGTTGTTGTGACCCCAAAGTATACGAAAAGCTTAGGCTGGTCTAAAGTTTAAGAAAAAAAAGGACAATGAACTTTGAAAATGCAACAGCTTTTCAAATAACTTTATATTTATGAGGATGTATTCATTCAGTACTTTATTTTAAAGTATGTAGTAATCACTTATTAATTATTCTTAATACTTCAATCTAATATTCTAATTTTTCGCTTCAAGGAAACAGGAACCAGGTTGCCCTGATCCAAGGCAAACATTCACTGGCAAATACAGCATCAGAATAAAATACTGGACAACACACATATGCTTTCCTTAATTCTCTATCATACTTTTTTTTTTCTTCAAATTTATACAGTGTAGTTTTCTGCAAGTCAGGAAGGATAAGCTGGGAAGAAAAGAACCAATATTTCTCCACCCTTCCAGTGTACTATAAAATAATGAAGCAATTAGGTGGCCCATTGGATAAAGCACTGGGCCTGGAGTCAGGAAGACCAGAGCTCAAATTCAGCCTTGGATACTTACTAGATGTGTGACTGGGAAAGTGAAACAAAACAAAACAAAACCAAAAACCTCTGTTTCCTTCAGTTTCCTAAGTTGTAAAATGTGAATAATGATCTACCTCACAGGATTTTTGTGAAGATCAGATAAAATCCGTTGTGTTTAATATGGTGCCTGATACAGAGTAGGAACTATATATAAATGCATATTCCCTTCCCCCCGCCTTCCCCTTATGAATTGTAAGTAGCACACCCAAGCCACAAATTTGTACCAGTATCTATATCAGGAGAATGTAAACAGCATGAGGAAAGGGCCCTGGTCCTCCAGTCACATAACTTGGGTTCAAATCCTATTTTTGTCACTTACTAACTCTGTGACTTCGGGCAAGTTATTCCATCTCTTTCGGTTTGTTTTCTTACTAGGAAATGAGGAGGGAGTGAACTAAATGGACTTGAAGATCCTTTCCAGCTTCAATTCCAATTATCCTAAGGATAGCTAATGCTTTAATACTTTTTGAATTTAGTATTTTGAGGGTATATGTCGCAGTTCTTATGCCTGAAGAAAACTAATAGATTATTTTTTAAAAATTTAGATTTACCTAAAAACAAAACTAAAAATAACATTAAAGATAGTGTTCCCTTCAAGGAGATGGATGGCATTTAAAAAAAAAAACTGCTCTGCCTGTGTAATAAATAAAACTGTTTTCTCCTTGAGATAATTTGACACTGCAATTCTATACATCTCTTTCTTTAGTGAGGACAAGATAAAATTTCTTCCTGGATTATCAGTGGCATTCTTTGGAAAACCTTCAAGGAAACTGGAACCAGGTTGCCCTAGTCCAAGGCAAACATTCACTGGCAAAAAAAGCATCAGAATAAAGTACTGGACAACACACCTATACTTTCCTATATGTATATGTATGTGTATATACACACACATACGCACACACCTACATATATATATGTATATTTACACATATTCATATACATATAGATATACATATACTCCTCCTAGGGTGGAGGGCCAGGGAAGGTGTTCTCTCAGGAACTACCAAATTAGCACATATTAGCTGTCCATATTCTCTCCCATCTGGGTGGCAGACAGCAGAATTTGGGGAGCTCACTTGCTAACTTTTGCAGTTAGTGGGCCAGCTGAGTTGAACATTCCAAATTCATTTCCCTTTAGAATTGACTATAAATGCTGATTAGTATTGTTTAGGGGAGAATGAAGCTTATAAATAGAGTCGCTGAAAATGTGCTTTGTTGCATTTCCAGTTTGGCTTTATTTCCACAACAAGGAGTACAGCTTTCCATATTCTAAGACTGTTTTACCTTAAGGAGCTACATCCCTCAAGAAAATAATAGCCAACTATTTTTTTGTTATGCTTCAGGTCTGCTAAAGCTGAGCATGCCTGTCTTTTAAGTCATGTTAAATTATTTCTGTTATTTGCAGGACAAATATTTGCATTTCATTATGTCAGCGTGTTTATTAATTAGGAGCTATATTTACAAAATCATGATTCTTTAAAGTAACCCATCAAAAATTTTCCCTGGCTATTTCATCTTTATATATCATAGTTTTGTGACATGTTTATATAGCAAAACATATTCTTGGATGGAAAAAGAATTATAAAAGTGTTGGGGGAAAGAAAAAGAAGTTTGTAATTTCCTTATTCAAAAGTGGTATTAATTGTTTGGGAACGAGTAGACAAGTGAATAATGCCATAGATATCAAATTGTTCTTCATCTCTGTCCCAATTCTCTCTTAACCTCTCCACTAACGGCTTCAGTATTTTTTCTTTTCTCACAGGAGCTGCTAGAGGCATAGAGGCAGTGGACAGATAGCTTTTAAATGATTTGCATAATTGCATTAAATATTTATTTCTCATTATGTAGAAGCTGCTCAGAGTGAGCCATATTTAGGCCATGATCCGGCAAAGAGTATGATCCTAATTTAAATTCTTCCTTTTTGCAAAGATTATAGTATGGTTTTTTTTTTAGGCCCTTTCTCACCACCTCTATTTTCAGATACTTTGGTAGATGTGCTGTGTAGGAAATCTCCTTAAAATATTTTCTCAAAGGGGATAGGATGGGCCTAATATAGAAGAGCACTTAAATAAGTATGTAGACTAGGAAATAAGGATATATCATTCAAGATAAGAACTTCCACCAGATTTTTAGAAAATTGATTGAACATTACTGGATTGATTGAATCGATTGCTAGTGATTGAATATCACTTTGAATATCTTCTAAGCTTACATTTTATCTCAATGAGGTTTGCACTATTAGTTTGAAAATAGTTTCTACATTTGATCAGTTAAAAGACCATACAATGAATATCCTTAATCTATTTGGGGAATCACCACCTTATGCTCTGAGTAGAGAATTTCTGTCTACTATATTTGACACTCCTATGTATATTGGGAAGATGTTACAGTTTTGATATTCCTGATGACCTTGGTCTTCATGGCCCAGAGCTGTGATTTAAGGAACTTTCAATGAGCAAAACCCCTTTCCCAATATAGATCTATAAGTATTCTACAACCTGTAGACTTGTAGTGTTCTCTTAGGGGCAATGAAAGTTTAAGTGATTTATATAGGGTCCCATAGCTAGTATGTATATATCTTAGTCTTCCCGACTCTGCGGATAGGTCTTTATGCTACCTCTCAAAATCCACAAGGTCGTATAGAGTGGAAAGGGACATCAGAGGCCATCTCATCCAACCCCTTCATTTCATAACTGAAGCTGAGGCCTAGGAAATTTAAATGACTTTCCCAGGGTCATCCAGATAGCAACTGTCCGAGATAGGACTTCTGGTTTTATACAAAAAAGCAACAGATATTGCAATTGAGGAGTCAAGTCTAATTATTGTAGGCAGAGTTCTACTGTTCTAATGTGTTCTAACTAACATGCTATTGAAAAATAAATAAATGATGGTACTTGGTCACAGCAGGCATCCAGACTGGAACTGGGAAGAGTGAGGGCAGGATAAACTTTGGATTTGTCAGATTGGGTGTAGGTTATCATTATATTCAATAGGCAGGCAGGCAGCTAAGTCCTGAACCCTGGAGGAGGACAGTGAACCACGTCTTCAGGGGCAAAATGAATAGGGTAGAAATACTATCTTATAGTATCCATTACCTCATTTGCAGCTGGCATCTTCCTCTCTAAGACTTCTATCTATTCTACAAATACCTCCTATACATCTAGTTGTTTTTTCCTTCATTAGAATGTATATTGCTTAGGAATAGAAATTGTTTTGTTTTGCTTTGTTTTTTTCCCTTTCTTTGTATCCTTAGAATTTACTGTGATGCCTGGAGATTAAGGAAGGGCTTATTAAGTACTAAGTATTAAGCTGATTGATTGAATGGTTCCTCACAACATCTCCTATGACAGAGATGAGGCAAAGATTATCGTTCCCATTTTAAATATGAAAAAACTAAAATTCATTGAGTTTAAGTGATTTGCCTGAGAAATACAAGATACAGTGTCTAGAGTCAACAGAGCTGATTTTTTTTAAGTTCCACATTTGCTACCCTAAAGCCCCTACGGCCATCATTCAAAAAATAAATTTTAAAATAAAAAAAGCTTTTGTAACGTATAGGCAAAGTCAAGAGGGAATCTTGATACTTGCTAGCTGTACTCATAGACAGGTCATTTAATCTCCAAGAACTTCGGATTCCTTGCATGTAAACTGAGATTAATAACACTTGCACTCTGACCTCAGGTTGGTGGTGGGAAGAGTGCCTTGCAAATCTTGAAGTATTCTGTCTGTGAAATGGCTTTATTCTTGCCCACAGTAATAGAGCTAATAAATTGAGGAGAGAAGAGCTGAATTCAAATCTCCTGATTCTAAAATCAAAGTAAAAAGGGAGGCAGATTGAAACCTAGGAAAGTCAGCAAAGGAAAAAGGGAATAGGCTAGTATAAGGTTTGAACCTAAAGGAAGGATCTTGAAGGGATTTAAACCTGACCTCTCACCTGGAGGCTTGAGGGGAAGTATTATGAATGCACAGTTGATGTCTCTCCTGACACAGAAACATTTGACTGGGGTAAAGGCAAGTCATGCACTCCACAGTAGCTGTCCCTTCCCCCCTCTAACACTCACAAAAGAAGCCAAGGACAGGGAAGGGAGTTTCCAAATGCAGAAGGAGGGTGCAAGTGTAAATGCTCAAGCTCAGAACAGAGGAAGTTGTGGTAATCACACAGCTGGGATAGATTTCCATCAGCTCATCCCTCTCCACATGAATGCAACAGGGACCAGCCTGTGCTCTAACAGGCTGCTGGCCTCTTTTGTGGGGTGGGTTATTGTAAAATAGAAACAGGATTGGGTTCCATAATTAGACTGCCCACAGGACTATGTAACCCTACCTCATCCACAGTGTTGGGCACTGTTCTTTGTTTTCTAATCCTGCAAATTGGGGAGACTCAATCCAACAAAATTCAATTAACCATTTTTCAAGAGCCCACTGTGGTCCAGGCATTGTAAGTTTATGTCTATAGCTCATTGCCCCCGCAGGAATTAATTCAGGAAAAAAAATTGCCAAAAAATTTATTTTCCCTCTTGACTTTGCCTATACGTTACAAAAGCTTTTTTTATTTTTAAATTTATTTTTTGAATGATTGCTGTAGAGGCTTTAGGATAGCAAAAAAAAACCCCATTGATTACAAACATATTACCTATGTGTATACCTCTTCATGTATGTTCCTTGTGTGTCCAGTCTTCCCACTGATATTATATGTATTTGTGAGAGAGAATGCCTTAAGTTAATAGAGGAAATGTTTTGTTGCAGCTTTTAATTAAATTCCATTGCTTTGAACTGAAAAAGCCCCTCAAATGAAACTTAGGTATAAATTGTGTCCAGTTGTCCCAAATGTAGATGACAGGATACTCAGATCATGTACAAGGACTTCATATACAATTTGGCATCTAGCATGCTACATCCTTTATTTCACCCCACAGAAACCATGCCAGATGCTAAAGACTCACAGTAACCTATGAATAAATACAGAAACATAAAGCAGTCAAATAATCTATCAACTCCCTCAGAAAGGAAATTAACTTAGGGTTGCTGCCCTGCTAACCTTTAGTTATTCTGGTGTCCCTTCACCCTGTGGTTTAAATCCCTTTGGAAGGTAAATGTGCCTTAAAGCATATGTACTCAATGTACATCATTATTGAAAGGTAATCAAACTCCTTCTCATTAAAACAATATTGTCTCTGTTTTTCAAGTAGAATGCTGTGCAGGAGCCATGTCAATCATCATCATCGTCTTCTTCTTCTTCCTCCTCTTCTTCTTCTCCTTTTTTAAAATTTTCCTTCTCTATCTTCTCCTTCTCCTCCTCATCCTCCTTTGAAATTTTCTTATTCTTGAAGGTCTAGTGTTCAAATTCTCAAATTCAAGAACTCTTGAAATTCAATATACTCATGACCTACTCCCCAGTTTGGTGCTACTTGAAAACAAAACAAGACTACTTCCTCCTTTATTAAAGACTAGATTATGGCCCAGAGAATTCATATCCCCCCTTTCCTTTACACAGAAAGTTGGAGTTCAGTAGCAGCGTCATCGAATTCCCCTCTATAGTTTCACAGAGCACTTTCCTACAGTCATGCACATCTGTTATAAGTTGGAGGCAGGATAGAAGGGAGGAAAGATAAATTCCATCTCTACCCATTGCAGCACTATAGAAGAAACCTCGAAGTAAATGGTGAAGATATGCCTCTAGAGTAGAGTGTGTAACTTCTTTTCTATACCAAGCAGAGAGAGGACCTACCTTCAATCAGCCTATCAAAAAGAATTCCTTGTGTTCTATCCATTGTCTTCAAACAATATTAAATGCCTATAATCTCAATGACTTGATTTAAGCTCTTGATTTAATCAGGGTCTCCCCCATCTACCTCCTTCTTATACCTATATTGTAGCAAATAGAAAGCTAGACCAGGAGTCAGCATATGTGTTTAAATCTCATCATAGATGCTTATTAATTGTGGCAGGAAGGGCTTTGATCAGGAACAAAGGAAGTTGAAAAATCAGTGAATAAACATTTATTGACTACTATGTGCCAGACACTGTGCTAAATTCTAGGGATACAAAAAGAGGCAAAAGACAATCCCTGCCATCAAGGAACTTATAGTCTAATGGGGGAGGCAGCATGCAAGCAAATATATACAAACAAGCCATGTACAGCATAAAGAAAAAAAAATTAAGAGGGAAGGTACTAGAATTAAGAGAGGTTGGGGAAGGCTTCCTTATAAAATGTGAGGTCGTTGCTGGTATTTAAAGGAAACAAGTAGTGGGTGTAGAAGAGAGAGCATTCTAGGCTTGGAGGACAGCCAGAGAGAATGCCTGGAGCCAAGAGATGGATTGTCTTTTTTGTGAAACAGCCAGGAGCCCAGTGTCACTGTGTCAGGAAGTAAGTTGTAAGAAGACTGAGACACTAGGATAGGGGCAAGGTTATGAATGCCAAGTGGAGCATTTTGTATTTTCTCCTGTGGGCTAGAGGAAGACACTGGAGTTTACTGAGTAGCCGGGTGACATCGCTTTAGTGGCTGAGTGGAGAATGAGTTCGAATAGGGAGTGACTTGAGGCAGTCAGACCCACGAGCAGGCTATTACAATAATCAAGGTGTGACGTGATGAGGGCCTGCTGGAGAGTGGTGGCAGTATCAGAGGAGGGAACAGAAAGTATTGGAAACAAGCTGCAAAGTAAAATTGATTGATGTTTGCAAAAGCTTAAGTATAGGAATTGAGAGATAGTGAGGAATCAAGGATGGTTCTTAGGTTGTGAGCCTGAGGGATTAGGTGAATGGTGACACCCTCTACAGTAACAGGGAATGTGGAAAGGACAGGTGAGTGTTTTGGGTGAAAGATAAATAAGTTCTGTTTTGGATATATTGAGTTTAATATGTCTACTGGACATCCAGTTAAAAGATATCTGAAAGGCATTTGGAGATGTAAAATTCAATGTCAGCAAAGACATTGGGGTAGGAAAGGTAGATTTGAGAATCATCAGAGTAGAGAAGGTTATTAAATCCATAGGAGCTGATTAGATCACCAAGTATGATTTATGTATATTGGGAAAGTCCACTTATTTTACCTCAAAATGGATTTTGGAAACTGATAATTGATAAAATGTAAGACCTGTTTACTATAAAGCAATTAATCAAACAAAAAAGTATTTATTAAACAACTCTTTCATGCCAAACACTGTACTAGGGACTGGCAATACAAAGACAAAAAAGGAAATAGTACCTACTCAAAAATATCCCCTACATCAGTGGTTTTCAACCTTCCTAATGCCATGACCTTTTAATACAGTTCCTCATGTTGTGGTGACCCCCAACCGTAAAATTATTTTCGTTGCTACTTCATAGCTGTAATTTTGCTACTGTTATGGATCGTAATGTAAATATCTGATGTGCAGGATGTATTTTCATTGTTACAAATTGAACATAACCCACAAATTGAGTACCGTTGCTGTAGGACCTAGAATCTAAGCCTTTGGTACCATCAGCCATGCCTTCAGACTTTCTGTATCCTGGGACTGTCATCTTAATGACTTAAACTAACTAAAGCATCTCTGGGCCTTTCCATCTGTTACTACATGCCACCCTTTGGACTTTCATCTTTTCTATCTGTCCTGTTGCTGAACATTCTAATCCGTGTTGTTTACATGGAATCCTCATAGTGAGAACAATCTCATTTTGTATATTTGTGGCTAATAAATATTTTTTTCATTCTTTCAGCTAACATTCTATATGTCTGCATGTGACAACCCAAATACTTGGGACAAGTATGTCGGGAGAATAAATATCTGCATTGTTAAATTTGTTCAGAGTATTGGTTCATTGGTGTAATCAACAGAAGTGAAATTTCATCCTACGGATTTGAATTAGCTTAGGGTGCAATACGTGAGTTAACCACCAGGGAGCACTCTTCACAAACTTTTCCGTTGGGTCTATTAATTATGACTACAGGCTAGACACTTTCTAGTTGACTGAGTCTGAACACTGGGCAGCTTTCCCCAATCCCAACATGCTATCCTTATACTAGACATTTGCTCTAGGGATCCAATCTAGTCTAGGAAATGAAATTTTGATGAGATACTAAAATAGGAAATTGTCCATTTATTATGTTGCAAAATTATTCTGATCTTTTTTTAAACCTTTTTTTCTGGTCCTTTGCCTCGGTATACACATCTAGACATGGTATTTTGCTATCATATTATCTTCATATAATATGACATACAAATTTAAAAGACAAATTAATTCTGTGTCATGCCTGTTTCTTACCAGATCTTTAGTGTGGACAAAAGCTTCCTGAGATAGAATAACTTTCTTCTATACCACTTTTATCTATCCCTTCATCCCCAAACATTGAAAGAATTAATTTATCTTTTAAATTTGTATGGAAGTCATGTGACATCATCACTATTTTTTTCTTCTTCATCCCTTTGTAGAAGTCTGAATTAAAAAGAATCTGAATTAAAAGTCTGAAGTAAAAAGAGAGAAAAGAAGAAAGGTGAGAAGAGGAAAAAAATGATAATGTCACATGACTTCCATAGTTTCATCAAAAACCCAAAGGAGAGACAGACAATCATTTCCCCATTCTCCTCAGAACTCTAGAAATAACTTTTCCATTTTTGCTTTGAATTGTTTCCTTGGGTCCAGAAGATCTCCAAAAATAGAGGACGATGAAGTGGGATTCCCTGGGCAACACATGCAAACATCTGGAAAGTATTGTTCTCGCTAATAAAAAAGTTAGGTACCTCCTCAGAAACTTAACACTAAGTCTCTCTCTTTGTCTCTTTCAGATTTATAAATTATTAAAGTTATAAGGTACCTTTGAGAGCTCACATATTTAAATCTGAAATGGACCTCACAATTCTAATCCAATCCTATCATTACATGAATGAGGGAAGTGAGATGCAGAAAATGAAGTGACTTGCTGAAGGTTATACAACAGGTTAGTTACAAAGCTAAAACTAGAGCCCCCATCACCAGACTTCCGGCTCAATGCTTTCCTCTAAAGCAGTTGTTTTTAACCTTTTTTTTTTTTTGTATGTTACGGACATCTTTGGCACTTTGGTAAAGGTGATGAATTCCTCAGACACAATAATGCTTTTAAATGCATAAAATAAAATACATAGGATATACAAATTTTTTTAAAATATTGTATTTATAGAATAAAATACAGAGGAAACTAAATGAATTGAAATAGTTATCAAAAAAATCATGCACCCTAGGTTAAGAGCCCCTCCTCTAAAGTCTATTTGGAGATTATAGATTTTTAGAGCAATCTGCTTCTTGGGGACTTGGAATAAAATATCTTTTAATTAGATACTGAAAGGAGTAAGTGATTAGTCCTATCTTAAAATTAAGCATTAAGTTCTTTATCTTATATAGTTGTACTCACATCCATGGCACTATTTTTTAAAGAGTTTTCAGCTTTGCCATTTGATTTAAAAAAAAAATTTCAGTGTGAAATATTAGATAGAAGAGCTTAAGGAAATACCACACTGGGTCAAATCATATCCAGTCTAGCATGTTTGACAATGATACCAAGAAGCATATTGTGGAATAATGTGGTAATTGGTCCTGGAGACATCATCCTTAAAGGTTTGGAACGTATCCTGAATATCCTTCAGCCTCTCTTTAAAATTCCATCATGCATCCATCATCCATGAATCTAGACAATCTCCTCTAAAATCAATCTGCATTTTAGGTCTCCCCAATCCCTCTGGGTCACACATTTGGTATGCCACATTTCTCCTCTGGGTAGAGAAATATTTGTCCCCTGGCTATATATTTAAATATTCAAGGCATGCTCAGTATTTCTTTTTTTTTTTAATTTATTTTATTAAATTTTTTTTGAGTTACATATTTTCTCCCTGTCTTTCCCCCGCCCACCACCCCAAAACAGCCATCCCAGTGTTTCCCCCCTCCCCCAGTCTGTTCTCTCCTATGTCACTTTTT
>CM053584.1:233868881-233891999 GCA_028627135.1 Pseudochirops cupreus
CATTAATACATGATAAGATTTTGTAAAGGTAATGTGTTATGCTGAGAATATATATGTTCTTTAATATTCTCACTTATAAGTCAAAATAGATCTGTCAAATCCAGTTTTCCCAACAATCTTTTATCTTTATCTCCTCTTAAGTTCTAAGTAGTCTCTACCTGGAAAGCCTCGTCCCACTTTCAACTCTTTCTATCAAAGTTGAATTCCTTTGTAATATCCCACTATCAGTAAAGGTGATTTTCTGATGAGAAATGAAAGAATGTGATATTTTTGTCTCTAAAATAGTAATTCTTTAGATCTTACTGTTCTCCTACTGATTTTCCCTTATTTTTCCCTGCTTAAATTCTTTTGAACATTGATGTTCCTTTATACTCATTGCATCTGAGAAAATAAAAAGTAAAAAAAAAAATACTCCCCCCAACCAAACAAAATTATTCCTTCACCTACTAGTCGTGGACATGTCTAGCCTTTATTATAGAAAACAAACATTGTGTTTCTTAGTCTTTCATTGCTATTTGAAATTTTTATCTCTCACTTCTTTGGTGATTGGTATATTAAATATCTCATTTGCTTCTAGGTAATTTTGGAGGAACCACCCCAATTCTTCCTTTTTGTTGAATGTTGAATTATTTTGTTTGATAATTAAGTTGTTTTGTAGGATGTTATTTTTGATGTACCAATTGATTTTTACTTTTCAGAATACCATATTTCCATTTTTAAAATTCTCTTTAAAAAGGAGTAATAAGGGGTGGCTAGGTGGCACAGTGAATAGAACACTGACCCTGGAATCAGGAGGACCTGAGTTCAAATACACCTTCAAACACTTAACACTTACTAGCCATGTGACCCTGGGCAAGTCACTTAACCCCAGTTGCCCTGGCTTCCCTCCTCCAGAAAGCAAAAATAAAAACAACAAAAATGAGTAATATGTAATTCTATTTGTCCTTTGTTACAAGTGCTTCCTGGGGGGGAAAAAATGGTGTTTTGTACTTTCTGAAGCTTTATTGTGACATTCTTTGGTGAGTTCAACTTGGAGATTCTTTCTTTTAGTGTTACGTGAATTCTTAAACTGTACTTTCGCTTCTGCTAAGTTCTGAGCAATCTTTCTTTGTTATTTATCAAAGTATTTTTTTTCTTTTTCTGATGTTTTTCTGGAACACTTAGATTATTTCATCAAATCATATGTTCAAATTCAGTATTCTTTGTTATTACTCTCATATGTACTTTCAAGCTTATCTTCAATTTTGCTCAATTAATTTTTCCTTCTATGCATTTTTCTAATTCCATCATTTTATTTTTCAAAGCACTGACTCTGTTGGAGAGAGCTGTAATAAAATATTAAAATTATCCTTTATTTTACAAGGTATTGATTATTTTTCCATAAGGACTCTAATTTATATTTTATTTTTATATCATTCTTTGAATGTTTTTTATACTGGCTTACCTTTCTTATCTTAGCTTGACTTTTGGAAAAATCAGTTCAATTCTACACTGTGCTCCATGCTCAAATCCCTTATCTCCTTATTCTTTTGCAAATCATGCATTGCCATGCTCCAGTCTTGAGTTTTTCTCATCATCCACTGCTTTCCTTGCTATTCATGTGTTGCTGAATGGAACTAGAGAATCACTAAATCTTACTATATCTATTAAAATTTAAGTTACATAATCTCAATTGGGTAATCTTTTTATATCTCCCTAATTGATTCACTGCTCCACTCACCGCAGCAGCTATTTCAAATATTTATTATATATCCTCAGACCTCCCATTGGATGTCATCCCCCACTTTTCAGATGAAAATCTTGTCTCATACTTCACTGAAAAAAAATAAGGCCGTTCACAGAAAATTCATGTTTCTCCCCTCTTCCTCATCTCACATCACTCATATGTGTTCTCCCAATATCTTTTCCTTTACCCTTGTCTCAAATGGAGACTTGACCTTTCCCATTCTTAAGGAGGCTCTCTATGTGTACCCTTGAGCCCATTCCATCTCATCTTCTCTAACTGATTGTCCCCTTGATTATGCCCAGTCTCTCACTAATTTCCAACCTCTTCCTGTCTACTGGCTGTTTCCCTGTGACTTAGAAACACTCTCATATTCCCCTGATCCTTAAAAGTAAGGTAAAATCCTCACTTAATGCAACTCTCTTCACTAGCTATGGTCATATGTCATTCTTTACTTTGTGACTAACATCTTAAGAAAGTTGTTTATAATTAGTTCCTTTTGTTTCTTTTCTCTTACTCTTTTTTAAAACCTCTACAGTCTTTGACCACAATCAATCAATTGAAATTGCTTTTCCCAAAGTAACCATTGATCTTTTATTGCCAAATAAATGGTGTTTTCTCACTCTTCATTCTTCTTGACTTATCTGAAAACTTTGGCAGTTTTGATGACCTTCTTGAATAGTCTTCTGTGTTTTTAAGACTACTGTCCTTGTCCTACCTGTTTGACTAATTCCTTTTCAGTCTCATCTCCTGAATCTTCTTCTGGATGATACCTATTAACTGTGAAAGTCCTCAAAAGCTCAGTCCTTGGCCCTCTTCTTTTCTCCCTCGATATTATGTCACTGGATGATCTTAGCTCCCGTAAGTTCAATTACCACCTTTGTGTGATAATCAATTACAAATGGCTGGAATCTATAGTATTTTTTTTTCCTTAGAAGTGTAGTTATGAAATTGCTTATGTTCACAGTCCTGGTTAGAATAAAATCCTTTTACACTAAGAGTTGGTATCCTGTCCCTGAACTGGGAGAGGTCATTCTTTCTTCTGCAGCTCCTAGAGCTCTCTGACAGTATTTGTATGAATAAAGGGACACTAGGCAACATTAGGACAGGGTCTACCATAAATATTTATTAAAAATATGATTAGATACATCACATTTATTCCTTAACAGGATAAAAACTCCACAATTACATGGAATTAAGGCAGTGGCAGGATAAAGAACGCTGATTCCTCTCTCATGTTTTTCTTCCTGGAATCCAGCTACTAGAACAAGCACCCACAATGAAAAGAATCACATAACTCACAACTTGTCCATTTAGAGGTTGTCTATTGCCAGGATCATGACAACTTGTAGCCATAGTCATTGCTGTCCCAGTACACCTGCTACCACTCCCTTTGCATTTCCTAATTCTCTCTTGAGAGCTCCTCAAAACTCCTACTTTATGTGGAAGAAAAATCTTTCCCACCAATCCTCTAGTTTGCTTCCTTTCTTTTAAAGCTGGTAAAACCAGAACTCCCAGGGCATCCATGACCAACCAAAGCTCTTCCAGTGGTTATTACATCTAACTAGATGATTCTCACATCTTTTATCCAACCCTAACCTCTTTGCTTACTTCCAGTCTTGTATCATCAAATTGCACATCACTCATCTAGAACTGAAGTTCCCATAGACATCTCAAACTCATTATGTCCAAAACAGAACTCATCACCTCCTTCCCTGCCATAAACTTTCCCCTCTTTCCAATTTTTGTATTTCTGTGGAGGGTAACATCAATGTCATCCTCCACTCCTCATTCTCACTTGTCCCACATATGCAATCTGTTGCAAAAAATCTTAGTTCTACCTTCACAACACTTTTCTTAAAAGTCACTTTGCCTTTACTCACATAGCTGCCACCTTGATGTAGATTCTCATCACCTCATAGCTAGGTTATAACTTTCTGAATGGTATCTGTATCTCAGATCTCTCCATTCTCCAGCCTATCCCCCAGTCAGCTCCCAAAATGATCTTACAACTCATTTGACCATGTCACCACCACACAACTTTGCCTCTCCATTACCTTCAAGAATGATATAATATTCCTCTTTTTACCTCTTTATGCCCTTCAAAATCTTGCGTTTTTCTACTTTTCCAGTTGTGTACTTTAATCTCCGCTATGTACTCTATTATCAAGCTATACTGCCTTTTTCTCTTCCTCATACATGGTGCTTCATTTCCCTACTCACTTGCTGTTCCCCATGCCTAGAATGCTCTCCTTCCTATTCTTTACCTCCTAGTTTTGCCAGGCTTCCTTCAAGACTGAGCTGGAATTCCTTCTTCAGCAAGATGCCTTTTTTTCTGATCTCTCACAAACACTCTCATAATTCCACTACCTTTCCTCTGTGATTGTCTTTCTTATCCACTATTTATTTTATATATACATGGTTGTTTTCTCCCCCCATTAAAATATGGTCCATGACATTTTTTGTATCCCTAGAGCACAATGCCTAGTGAAGAGCAGAATCTTAATAACTATTTGTTGACTGACTGGTTAAATCACTATGATGCTCCTTACTATCCACTATCATTTCACAGCAATTCGCAAACTTTATTGCAATATCTTTATCTTCCTTGGTGGGATTTATTTGTCCATTGAAATCCCTCTTTTCTTTGAATTCTTGTTCATTTCTGCTCAATCAGGTTTCAATCTGCCTTTTAAGTCACTTTACAGATTTTTCTATGATATTCTTCATGCTAATATCATTCTTCTTACTCATACTTTCCCTTCTCACGGCCCCAGTACTTATTCTCTGTTCTTTCAGATGATCGGCTTTGGATAAGATCTGTGTCCCTGGAGGGTTAAGCACACTAGTCCTGACCCTGACACATACTGACTGTGAGACGATGGGCAAGTCATTTAAAGGAACAGTGTCTCACATAACTCTCTCAGGTCATAAATTGCAAAGTAGTTGCTGATCTACTTTGATAAAAGGAGTTTCCTCATTGAGACTTCTCCATACCAAATAAAAGCAGAAAGCAGTCCAAAGGAAAAACCAAACCAAACCAAACAAAACTTCGCATGCATTTTGTCCTAATGATCCAAAGGATGGTGAATAGTTGGAAATAAGCTATGGTATGTTACCAAAAAATAATTAATGTAATAATTTAAATATTAATTAGTAACATTAATGGGCACAGTGGATAGAATGCCAGGCCTGAAGTCAGGAAAGACTTATTTTTATGAATTCAAATATGACCTCAAAAACTTACTAGCTATGTTACCCAGCACAATTCACTTGACTCTCTTTGCCTCGGTTTCCTCATCTGTATAATGAGCTGAAGAGGGAAATGGCAAACTACTCCAACGTCTGTACCAAGAAAACTCCAAATGGGGTTATGAAGAGTTAGTATGATTAGGAGATGAACACTCACAATGTTAATGGAATTAAAAATAACTGAAAAGGTTCATGCATGGTTTGTAATGCTTACCACATCAAAAAAGCAATTGCTGGAGATTGTTTATGTTCAAAATGATCCAGCCCCTCTTGGATGGGAACATTCTATCTTCAGTACAATTGAACCTTCCCAGTATCTTGGGGAAAAAGTCAATCGATAAACATCTACTGTGTGCCAAGCACTGTGCTAAGTGTTGGGATACAAAGAAAGGTAAAAGACAGTCCTTGCTTTCAAGTAACCCACAGTCTAATGGAGGAGACAACATGCAAGCAACTCTCTGTCTCTGTGTCTCTCTGTATCTCTCTCTGTCTCTGTGTGTGTTTGTGTGTATGTGTGTGTGTTGTGTGTATGTATATAGGCTAAATTTAGGACAAATTGAAGGTAATCAATGGAGAGAAGGCACTAGTATTAAGGGTGATCTGGAAGATGTGATTTCAGCTGGGGCCTGAAGGAAGCCAGGAGGTTATGAGGATGATGGAGAATGTTCTAGTCATGTGGGGTAGCCAGTAAAAAATAGTCAGAGTCTGGAGATGGAGTATCTTGTTCAAGCAACAGAAAGGAGGCTAGAGTTATGAGATAACAATGTATTTAAGATCATATAAGATGAGTGGAAAGGTGGGGAAAGGGAACATATTGTGAAGGCCTTTGAATGCCAAATAGAGGATTTTTTATTTGATGTGGGAGGTGATTGAGAGCCACTAGAGTTTATTGGGTAGGGGCATGAGATGATCAAACCCATATTTGAAGATTGATTGACAACTAAGTGGAAGGTACACTGGAGTGGGAAGAGACTAATGGCAAGTACAACAACCCGCAAGCTACTGTAATAGTCCAGAAGTGATAAGGACTTGCACCAGGGTGGAAGCAGTATTAGAGGAAAGAAGTAGATGGATGCAAGAGATGTTATGGAAGTAAAATCAAGTTAATGCCAGACTACCCTTACTTTAGAGAACAGTCTCATTTTAGATCAGACATAGTGTGTTGGTATGAATTAGGAAAGGCACAGAATGATGGGCAAGTTAAGTTCCTGAAGACTTACCCTAGATCATGCATGATATCTTTGGAACATTTGATGACTTTCACCCAGAAAGTTTGGATTTGAGTCATTGGAGCATACACCTAGAGTCCTAGGAAGACACCTCAGAGAACATTTAGTCCAACTCTTTTTCAATTTACAGAAGAAAAAAATGGATACCCAGAGAGGTTATTTCCCCAAATTTATAGAGGCAGCAAGTATCAAAGAAGGGATTTTAACTATACCTTCTTACTCTAAAACTACTGTTCTTTTAATTCATACCACACTAACTCCCAAATCATGGCTATGCCACTTACTAGCAGTGTGACCTAAAGCAAATCACTTCTCCTTTTGGATTTGCTCATCTATAAAATGAGAAGGTTGAATGAGGTGATCTCTTAATTTCCTTCTGTGTTTAAATTCTATGATCTTTAAGTTGCTCCTCAGTCCTAAAAGGACATGATTTCATGCTTAGGTCTCAGTAGTCATTTGAAGACCCACTCTGAACTTTTGCATGGAAATGGATGCATAGCTTGGCTCACAAAATGACAAAACTTCTAAGAGGTCCTCCTCATCAAAAGTGTGTGTGTGTGTGTGTGTGTGTGTGTGTGTGTGTGTGTGTGTGTACTAACAGGTCCAATCTGGAAGACTATACTAATGTATGTGTTCTTTTTCCTGTTACACCAAACTTCCTAATTCACCAAATTAAAATATAATTGGGAAATATTTAACAAAATGAGTAAATTACAATAAAATATGGATTATGTTAGCTTGTGGTTTTCTAATTCAATATATGGCCTTCATGGATCAATTCTTATTTGAGTTTGACCTTACTATACTAGAACAATGGTGGTCAGTGAAGTGTCTAAGGACCTCTGCAGAATTCCAAAGACCTTTTCAGGGCTATGAAGTCAAAACTATTTTCATAATTATACTTTAAACTTTTTTTTATTTCTAATGGAGTAACATTTATAGATGTAACCCATATATGCAAAAATTCTTTGTCTTCAATAATTTAATATAATTTATTAATTTTATTACATATTATAATATATAAATTTATTATAAATTATAATTTAATTTATGAAATCTATTATTTTATTCTTTATTGTTATTAATTTAATTTAATAATTTTAAGAATGCAAAGGAGTCCTGGGACCACAAAGTTTGAGACCCACTGCAATAGAAAGAAATAGAAGGTACAGTACTTACCTGATGGTGATAAGAAGACTAGTAACATCACATAAATGAAAAAATCCTTATGGACAGTAAAAATCCAAATAAATTTTTCAGTAAGGATGCAAGATTATTTTTCAGTTTAAAAATGAATAAAATTAATCTAGCTAGCTAGATTGTTCAATGGATAGAAGACTGGACTTGGAGTTGAAAGACCTGATTTCAAACCTTAACAAGTCACTTAACCTTTCTCAACCTGTTTCCTTATCTATAAGACAGATATAACAATAGCACCTCCCTCACATGATTGTTGGAAGGATCAAATGAGATGTAATAAGTAGAATTCTTGGCAAACTTTAAAACACGATGCAAATGTATTTCCAATGTCAGGACCCATGATTCCATCCAAGCCCATGGCAACCCTGTTTCAGTATATAGTCTTAGAGAATCACTTGAGGCTCATTGAGATTGGATGATTCAACAATGATTACAGAATTAGAAAGGGGTGAAGGCAATCCTGATTTCAAGTCCAGTAAGCTGTACATGCTGCTTTGCTACTTGAGATCCATGACCATCATTAATCCGATGTTCTAGGGTGGTTTGGAATATAATTCTAAACTGAATAGCAAATGTGTCATATTTTAAATTGTATGTTCCCATTTCTATGGAATGAAATGAAAATAAGATTAAGTTCACTTTCTTTTGATTGATATTTTCCACTTATAATCATTGTAATGTACATCACAGCATCAACCCCTGATACCCATATCAATAAAATCTATTCATGGATCTTAAGACGTTCATTAACATTTGTCATAAATGACGCCTCATTTGCAAATGTAGACAGTATTATTATAATAAAATATCTGTTCTTTATTCATTCAATTAGCATCTACTAAACACCTATTATATGTCAGAGACTATGGAAGGTGTATTTTTCAAACCAAGTCAGTCCCATTTGGTCAGTTGGGATTTGGGACAATCTTCAAGATTGACTGTGTGGAAATCAACTAGATTGTCCATGTGATGATCTGGGATCATTGTTCAGACAAGCAGAATGATTGGATCAGCCATGGTATCATCTGTTTACTTTAGTTATGCTGATGTGATCTGTGTCTGTCCTTAGGTGATTTTTTTATTACAAGATAGAATAGGATGATTATTTTTTTCTGTATCTATTGAAATACAACCTGTTCTTGGATGGAAAAAATATCAATGTCTTTGAGGGAATCATGATGCATAAATACAGCTGATATTCAGATTACAGTTGCCATTTTAATAAGACTGAAATCATTATCAATATAAAAATAGTTTCTTTTTTCTTAGAGTAGCACAAAGAGGAATATCAATGAAAACTTCATGGTAACAAGATTGTAACTGATTAATGTTTTTTAGGTAGAAGGTTGACTTTGGTAGCTTCCTTTTAAATTAAACATTTCATCTTTTGACACTTTGACAACTCCATTATAGATCATTACTTTGTTCTCTTTGTTCAAATTCCAGATATTATTACTTCTGTTAAAAAAAAAATTAGGGCTCGAAAACTCTCCTATATGGATATTCCAGGTCTAGGATGATATGAGGAAGAACACAGGACCCTCTCTTCCCCCTCAATCCTGCCAATATTTGCCATATTTCATTTCTGAAGTATTTGTGGGAAAAAGAATATGAGCTAGCATTTTTATGGCACTTTAAGGCTTTTGCAGAACTTTGCAAATATTTTCTCATTTTTATCCTCACAACAACCAAGGGAGGTAGAAACTACTATTATCCTCATTTTACAGAAGAGGTGGGGAGGCAAACTGGTTAAATGACTTGCCCAGGATCGTACAGCTAGTAAGTGTGAAGCAAAATGCATTCAAATCTTCCTTACTCCTAGTCCAAAGCTGTAACCATTGTAGCACCTAGCTGAGAAATCTTTTATAAACAAATACATCCTCTATTACTGCAAATATGGGTTGACTCTGATAAGGTATTTGGTAAAATAGTCCTTTCCTATTTAGGTTGTCCTAATGTATCATCAAAGTATACTCTTAATGTCTTCTACCATTGGCTAGCTAAAACCTGTTGAGAATAAGTAATTTTGAATAGCTGGGTTTGAGTCCTTACTCGTCGTTGCCAGCTACACAAACAAGCAAATGAATACCAGAGTAGGAATAAGCATTTGTGTACTCCAGGCAAGGGAGGAAAATTACTATGTTTGTATGTACAGACACACATGCACAGGTATGCACACACACACACACACACACACACACACACACACACATACACACACACACACACACACTTTTTGTATTATTGCCTCAACCAGAATTAGCATTTTTTTTGTACCTGTGCTGACAAGATATCTGGGTAGTTACGGCTTGGTAGGAAAGTATCAAAGATTACCTATAGTACATCTATACCATCTGGAAACTTCTGATTTCAATTAATTATTCCTTCTAATTAATTGCTGAGGACAGATTGTTAATCTTGGTGACAGTTTGCAAGTACTGATAGATCCCTCTGAACTTTGATACTGAGGGGCAAAGTATGCTAAATATGGTTTAATGCTTTTTTGATAACTGGAATTTATTATGAATATCAATTATTGAGTTCTCTCTAAGTCCTAAAAGTCCAGAATTATTTATTAAACGGCTAACAATCGCATACTTTTTAAAGTTGGTAATTTGCATACATGGTCATTTTAGCCTCATAACCAACAACTCTGTGAAGTAGGTAGTATTATTATCCCCATTTTGCACATTAGATTCAGAAATTTTCATACATTTAGAGTTAGAAGGGACCTTGAAAGTCATTTAGTCTAACTTCTTTGTGTATACGAGAAACAAAACCCCAGAATGGTTAAATAAATTATCCAATGTTACATAGGTAGTGAGATATAATTTATACCTACATCCCCTGATTCTAAGTCTGTCACTCTCTCTGTTGTACTGTGTAGCATTTAACATGTGTTTATAGTAAAAAAAAAAAGCTAATATAAATCAGAGACAGAATTTAACTGAGCAGCATTCAATCTATTGTGTTGTTGTGGCTCTCGTGGGGTAGGCGATTCCTTTTCCTGAGTCCATAAAAGTGGTTTTGGCCATGCTAAAGTGTTTTTTTTTTTGCTTTTAAATTCCTCAGATTGATACTTTAAAATCTTTGACCAACCAGCTCCCACCAACCTTTCTGTTCAGTTCATATTATGCTCCTTCAAGAATGTCCCATATTCTTGTACATCATCTTCCATCTCTTTGCCTTTAAAGAGATTGTTGTCCATGCCTAGAATTCACTCTCTACCTCTAGCTTTTATTTTCCATCTTCTTAAGTTAAAGGGCTGATTCCTATGCTAAGCCTTAGCAGAACCACATATTTCCCTGCACACTATTCCCCCTCAAATTATTGTTTTTACTTATCTGTATACTTACTGTATCTCCTCAGTAGAATATAAGCTCTTTGAGAATTTTTTTTAATTTTGTTTTGTGTTTCCTCAGACTTAACACATTGCATTGGTATTTTAAGTAATTTATTAAGCAAAGTTATGTTAAGTAAAGGTAAAGGTATATTAAGTAAAGTTTTGACAGGTACCACCAAATCAGAAAGGTTTCCATATGGGACCATATAACAGACTGTATGTCCCTTCTTCAAAGACCAATCTATGTAAAATCAGACAGATCCTTTTCTTACCAGTTTTGACACATGGGGGTTGAATATTTTTGGCCATAACTACTTCTGAAGACTATCTACTAATTTACAGAAGTATTTTGATCTGCCTCCATACTGGAAGTATAGCAACTGAATAGCAGATCTTTCAACAATGAAAACAATTAGCCTTTTTCCTCCTACTCTTTCTACTGCCCTATACATTTCCCTTATTTAACACTCTAGTTGGTAATAATAATAATAATAATTATAATAATAACTAGCAGCTAAATAGTGCTTTAAAGTGTACAAAGTACTTTACAAATTTTACTTCATTTTATCCTCAAAACAATCCTGGGAGATAGGTTCTATTATTTTAATTCCATTTTACTGGTGAAGACATTGAGGTGGACAAGGGTTAGTTACATAGCTAGTAATTGTCTGAGGCTGAATTTGAACTCAGGTCTAGTGATCTAGCCACTGTATCACTTAGTTGCCTAATAAAGGAAGACAGTATCACATAGAATTGTATGAGATGAGCATAGATGCATTTAGTTTTCCTTAACTTATTTAAGGGTATTAATAAACACCTGTTTTCTCTAAGTGAACAAATATTAAAGAGTACTGAAAAAAATCCTGAAACTTTTTTTCCCCCTAGGTAGCTTCTTCTTCTTTGTCGGGGCAAATCTAACTTAAAAGGTTGTTATATATTAAAACTTGAATCTTTTTGTTAACCTAGTAGAAGAAGGAAAATGCAATGCTACCAACATTCACAAAGCATCCTTTCTCAAAGCTTCTTTTGTATTCTTAGAACCTAGTTTCTCAGATGTAGATTCATTTTCCATATTTTATTTTTACTTTTAAATATATTTGAGAAATAATGATCAGTGCTGGGCATTGCATACACTTCCTCACTGTTCTTTATACCCTTGCAGTTCCTCTTTATTATCATTTGCCATTGTAACCTTGGAATTAGGATAACTAATTTACAACAACATAATAGTTACCATAGTTCTCATTTCCACGTCTTTGGAATATGGAAGTCTAGGAGAAATTCATTTGCCGTTCAGAATTATTGTTGTAAGATATGCTGTTTTGTCGGTGCCTGCAGGATGTGTTGCTTGGGTGTGAGGTCTTGATAAAGATTGGCATCTCCCTTTATCAAAGATGATTTACATCTCATGTGGTTTCTTTAATGTCTCTGCTGAGAACATGCCCAGCACTACGGTTTCATAAGCCTGTGGTTAATATCAAGTCCCCAAACAATGAAAACAAATAAACCCCAATTTTTTCCACAGGGTTTCCTGGCTGGTTATTCCGAGGCTTTGCACGTGACAACCTGTTCTCCCACGTGAATGGAATACTCAGTGTCAATGTGGAAGCCTGGTCAGTTGGAAAGTTGCAGTTAAATATTTATACCCTGTGTACAGCACTTCCCAAATTCTTCTCTTTGTGTGGACATGATGTTTAAAATAGTCTCCATCTAGCTGGCTAAATTAGTGATTTGTAGTGCACAATTAACCATTCTATACCCATGTAGGTTGAGCAGATTCTTTGCTTTTTAACCTGACGTACACATATACATATGTGTGTATACATATACATGCATATATACATGCATACATACATATATACACATATACATATATTCACAGGTTTATATAAGATCATAGATCTAGTCATAAGGAATTTCAGATGTTATCTAGTCCAACCTTCTTCTTTAAGGAAGAAACTGAGATGCAAAGAAGGTCATATATCTATGACTTGCTATTAAACCTGGTTAATTATTTTAACCTAACATTTGTGGCCTTAGATATTCTACATATAAACATATATTTGTACATATATTTACATATATGTTCACATACTTATATATGCTCATATATTTATCCAGAGATATAGATACAACTTTTTTGTTGTATTAGGAATGAATGCAAAACTTAGGATCATAGTAACACAGATTTAGACAGCTAGACAAGATGTTCAAGGTCATTGAATCCACCCCTCACATATATTCCCCAGTATTTTTTTTAATAGATAAAGAAACTGACATATAGAAAGATTAAATGACTTACCCAATGTCATAGAGTTATCAAGTGACTTACCCAAAATAGAGTTATCAAGTGACTGAGGTGAAACTTGAAAGGTCTCCTCAACTGCAAGTCCATTGACCTATCCACTACAGCATCCTGCCTTGCTTAATTTCATCTGGACTTCCTAGGTGTCAGGAAATTCTTACTTAAGCATAATAAGTCACTTATAAAGTTATTTTGGTTAATTAACATTCCAATGGATCTTCACTAGTCAATTCTTCCCTAACTGAAAGCATCCAAGGAGCCAGGTCCATGGAGAATTGAAGAACAAACATACCATAGAGTATCATGGTTATTTGGATGTGTTTCTTATACCTTTATTCAATAAACTACCATGGTACTTATCTTTCAAAATGGAGAGAATTGAACTCAACAATGGTATTTGTGTTTTGTCCACCACTACCTATTACTATTATATGTAGGCAGCAGTGTACAGTGAAAAGAACAATGGCTTTAGAATCAAGGACATGGGTTTGAGTCAAGACTGTGTGCTTTTGAACTGTGTTAACTTGGGTAAGTCACTTCAAACAGGAAGGAAGGAAGGAAAATAGAATCCTTGGCAGTTAGCCATATGACAAAAGAGCAAGATATTGAAACCAAGGTTCATGTCACAAGTAATTCTGATACTTTTTAAAACTAAGTTAAATATTATAAAATGGTTTCCATGGAAATGTTTCCAGTGATATTCTGACATATAATTAGGGGGAAATTTCATTTCCCACTTGTCATGACAGAATAAAATTAAATCCTAACCATTCATTTTAGATTTTTTTTTTCTATAAGGGTTAAGCTTATTATCTCAATTTAAAAAATGAACAGTGGAAGGGAAGTAGTATTAACCTGTAATATATGAACACCAGTGATAACATGCATGAACCACAGATTAAGCTTGTGTTGGCATGATTTTTTCAGGTTAATTATTTCACAAATCAGTCATTCATAACAGTCCCTACAACTGAATTAGACTAGTTTTATCACTTTTTCAGTAATAGTCCCTGGCTATGGTAGAAGGGCCAAATAAACTCTGTCTCTAATTTTTGTCATTAAAACAATGCCTGAGCTATTCCAGATCTCTTCTCTAAATTTATGGGAGTTCTCTCTGCTAGTAGAAGGACGATAATAGGATTTGCATTTTTATCAGTACTTCTAGGTGAAAAGCATCTCTTTCCTCTTTATGCAAAAATTGGGATTAAAGTTTGAGGTCATGGAGTAATTTTGATAAGCAGATTTATACAAGAAGCTACAATGGAAATTGCATTTTTAAAGTACTTCTCCTGAATAGTTTTCAAAGCATCTTAGTAAACACCACTATCATTCTAATTTGTGGGTAGGATACATATTTCTGGTATTACTGTGAAGCTGCTAAGTGACCAAAGTCATTTAATCTTTTTATAACATGGTTGTCTTCCTTAATTAAGTAGATGTTAGAAGCTCAGGGGGTTTTGTAAGGGATAACATGATTGCAAATCACCATATAAAAGTTTAGTAATAAGAGCAATAGGAAAATTGGAGTGCAATGGCTTCCTGTTTTATTCAAGGTTAAACAGTGAGCACAGAGATTGAAATAGTGTTTTGTTTTTTTTTAACGTAGCTCACATGGAAGATTTTGATTGAAAAACTCTGCTTAGCATTTAGAGTCTAATACGGTTTTATTTTATACTTCCTCCCCCTTGAACCCATGTAAAAACAAAATGGATTAAGATATTCAGACTATGCTTTGGCAAAATATCCTTTAAGAAGCTACTTTTCCCCAGCCTCTCTGTGCATCTAAAAGTTTTGCTTCCAAAGTTAGAAAATGAAAATAGTAGAAAATCTTAGCTGAACTGAAAAGGTTGATGTGCACAGAAGAAGTCAGTCTAGTTCTCTTCCTCAGCAGTAAGTAGTAAGTAGTATAATCAGTAGTAGTGAGAAATGTCTAGGACTTCCTATACAAGTTCAAATATTGCAAGAAGAACACCTGGGCCATTTAGACTGTTTTTTTTTCTGTTGTTTTAGTTATGTTCTCCTCTTCATGACCCCATTTCGGGTTTTCGTGACAAAGATACTAGAGTGATTTGCCATTTCCTTCTCCAGCTCATTTTACAGATGAGGAAACTGAAGCAAACAATGTTAAGTGACTTGCCCAGGGTCACAGAGCTAGCAAGTTTCTGAATACATATTTGAACTCAGGAGATGAGTCTTCCTGACTCCAGGCCTGGTGTTCTGTCCACTGAGCCACCTAGCTGCTCTTCACCTATACTATAGAACATGACTAATTCTCAAGGTTATCAGTGGTACACCTTTAAAGATGACACTGAGAACAAACTATCTCTTTTTGTTGGGATAGCTTTTTGTATGACATATATTACTTACTTATTACTTACATATTACTTACATATTACTATATGACATAACATGTTAAGTGCTTAGACAACCTGATTAATCCTCATTGATATGGCTGATTGGAATCAACACATTTATGTACCAAAGACAATCTAGCCCTATTTCCACACTGACTTTTGAAAACGAACTCATAGGGAAATAAAAAAAAAACAGTTAAATATTTCTCTAAAAAGTATGAAGTACTTAATTTTTCAGTTCAGTTCAGTTTTACAGAAATTTATTATATTTGCTAGGGGAAAAAAAAACAAAAGGAAAATCGTTTCAGTCCTCAACGAGCTTATATTCTACTGAGGGAAAATAGTATATATGTAAGTACAAAATTTATACAAATAAAATATGAATTAATTTTGAGAGGGAGAAGGACAGGCCTTAAGCCCAAGTTTCCCTTTCAGGTCAAAGAACACAAATTTGCACAAGGAACCCGAGGAACAGAAAACCCTTTTTGTACATTTTTATTTGTCCATGGGCTAAAAAACACCCCCAGTCACCCAAGAAGTTGTCAGAATCTATATAAAAATTCTCTATCATATAGGAGGGGAGGTGGGATAGGAAGCAAGATGCATTTTTAGAAACAAAGATAGCCACCATCACTCATTTCATGAAGTAAAAGGTAGACAATTACTCTGTATTAATTTTAGATTGAAAATAATGGGCTCGATACATGCTTTAATATGCATGGATGTCTATTTTCAAGGACATCATCATTATCATCATCATTGAGACCATCAACCAGGTATTGATAAGATTTCTTTGTCTTTGACAAATTAGTAGGAGTTTAAGGTAGACTCTGGATAATTCAGACTTTCAAAACATTTTTTTTTTACCAGATCTGTGCTTTTATGGGAGCAGGGAACTCCCAGTGAGGAAGTGCCTTATACCAATGAAGACTGGCCCTTCCCTTGCAGTGCTTACAGAATTGAGTGATTATATTCCTTACCTTGAGTCACACAACCCTTTTATATCAGAGGTAGAAATAGAATCCAGGTTATCCGGACAAGTGCAGTTCTCTATCCAGTGATAGTTCACTCTTCAGTCACCATTTATTCTCTTGGGGACTAAATCAAAATGTTGAACATAAAAAAAAAAATCATTGTCTGAATTTGTATGTATTTAACATGTTGTAAAGTTTTGCCACAGTAGGCATGAGAAAAAATGTAAAATTTCCTTCTCATACTAAAATCACTATGGAGAATTCAGTCATTTAAACTTTTCTATTTATCTTTCCCTTTTACTCTTTTAAAATAAGTTGAGATGGAGTTAATAAATGTCTGTTATCCCCAACATGACACTGATATTGTACAAAGATAGTTCCATCACTGCAACTGCATATTAGCTTCCTCATTCAAACGTAGTTTCCTTTTATTAGTTGAGAAACCTTTTCATTTAGACTTCTATGATAAAGATTTTTTTTACTTACTGGCATTTACCATAATCTTGTAATGCATAATATTCACATTTTTTTCAGTTTTCAGATCTTATTTTCCAAGATAATTTGATAATTAGTTTAATATCATATAACTTTCTAATTTAAAAAATTTCTAAAAATGTATGAACACAGTTTAAATGTGTGTGCGTGATTAACATTAAGATGAGCACATACCTCATAATTGCACTTAGAATTGAGACCTAAAAAAAAATAAAGGTATAGATAGCTATTGATTTGTTTTTGTTTTTTTTTCAGTCATGTCTGACTCTTCAAGACCCCATATGGGGTTTTCTTGTTATAGACACTGGAGTGGTTTGCTGTTTTCTTCTCCAGTGGACTAAGGCAAATAGAGGTCAAATTATTTGCCCAGGGTAGCATGGATAGTGAGTATCTGTGGCCAGATTTGAACTGAGGTCTTCCTGACTCCAGGCCCAACATTCTATCCACTGAGCCACCTTGCTGCTTTGCTGGCCAGATGTGTGTATTTATGAGTGTTTATACATATATTCTGGGCAGGGATTAGTCCAATATATGCACAATTATCTTTCTCATGAAGCTATTGTTACCATTTAATGATACGTTAGCCCAAGTACAATATTGTCTTATCTAACCACACTCAGGTAGAGATTTTAATGATGAGAGAAACGGTTCAAAAGGGAGAATAAAAGAAAACATTTTGCTAATCTACAAATTAATCAACTCCTGATACCTAAGAAGGTACATTGTTGACAATCGCTCTTTTTTTTTTTTTTACTTTTGTGCATGTAATGTCTTCTATTTTGTATGGAAAGATTAAGATTCCAGAAGCATAGAAAATCATTTTAAAGTTTTTGTATTAATTACTGGTTAAAATTCTGGACTGACTATCTTGGAAATTGCACTCTATGTAAATCTTCGCTCACCATTAGTTGAACTTAGAAAAATAAAGTCCGTATCTGTGATCCACTCTAATGCTGTGGTTTGGCAAGTCACTTATGGAAGGCAGAATTAATGAGTCTAATCACAAATACTTTGGCTTTTTTTTTGTCTGAATTTGTATATATTTAACATATTTTAAAGTTTTGCCACAGTAGGCATGAGAAAAAATGTATAATTTCCTTCTCATACTAAAATCACTATGGAGAATTCAGTCATATAAACTTTTCTGTTTATCTTTCCCTTTTACTCCTTTAAAATAAGTTGAGATGGAGTTAACAAATGTCTGTTATCCCCAGCATGACACTGATATTGTACAAAGATAGTTCCATCACTGCAACTGCATATTAGCTTCCTCATTCAAACATAGTTTCCTTTTATTAGTTGAGAAACTTTTTCATTTAGACTTTGGAATTTGTCCCAAGGATTTAGAATGTAAGCTCCCAGAGGGCAGGAACTGTTCCATTTTTGTATCTCCAGTACCTAACTCAGTATCTGACACATGGTGGGCACTTAGCAAATCTTTGTTGACTGATTGATTACTTGAGAAATAGAACCTTTTCTCTTAATGATGAGAAGCTTTAGCTCATTTCCATAACTGTCCTAAATTTGATGGATATTCTTTCAACACCTGTATCTTAAATATATTCAGTTCTTCATGTTTGATATGCATTAGCTAAATCCACATTTTACACATGAAACTTCTGGAAGAAACAAGTTTATCTCTTACAGTTTTTGGTACTTACAAAGTTTACATTGTCATACTTTTATTTTTATCATTTTAATTATCGTCATTTTAGTTGTTTTATCGCTTATTATTATGTTAGTATTTCTGTTTATTTGATGTTGTCTATCTCCTTATGGGATATATTATCTCAGGTAGCAGATGTAAAGACCTATCAGTTTTTAAATCATAGAAATAATTGTTTATATGATAAATAACTAAATCTTAACTAGATAGATAGGAGTTCTCTGAGGAATGATCCAAGTCCCTCTTAAGACTATTTGCCTGATTCAGTTCATTTCAGTAAGCATTTATTAATGGCTGGCTATATGCATGGCCTATGCTAGGTACTGGAAAGAAACTAAAAAAAAAAAAGATGAAAAGAAATAGTCCCTGCCCTCAAGGAGTTTAGCTGCCACTGGAAGGATACAGCATTTAGATAGAATAGTAAATATTTATCTGGAGTGAAATTTTAAAATTTAGAGAGTAGAAGCAATTAGGTCTTCAATAATGGACAATTGCAGGAGGTAGCTTTTAAGCTTTTCTTTGGAGAAAACTATGAAATCTAAGAAGCAGAGGAAAAAAGGCAGTATATTCCAGTTATTGGGGACAAAACCTGTGAAAAGACACAAAAATGGGATTATTGAATGTCATGTATTAGGTACAATTAATAGGTCAATTTGAGGATGATGAGAGTAACATGAAATAAGATTGAAATGGTAGAATCTAAATTGTGCAGAACTTTAAATTCTAAGCCAGAGATTTTATATTTTATCCTAGAGGCAAATGGGAATAATGGGAATTATAAATGGGAATAATAATAAATCCTTAAGAAATGCTCATTGACTGACTGATAGAAGTTAATACATGTGAAAGGAGGCAAGTGAAGTAGTGGAGATAGGATTACTAAAACTTGGTGGCTATAGGATATAGGAAATGGGGGAGAAAGAGTCAAAGATGACCCTGAGGTTGTGAAACTGGATGGCTGAAAGGACTGACTTTATGAGAAATAGGCAAGATTGGAGACAGACTAGAGGTTTCATGTAGATATTTCTAGAAGGCAGTTTGTAAAAAGCATAGGTCTGGAGTTCAGGGGAGAGATTAGATCTACATGCATAGATTGGAGCAACATGCATAGAAATTCTAATTCAGCCACTGTAGGGAGCTGATTCGATTCCCAAGAAAGAAGAGAAGGGGTCCCTGGGTATTGTTTTAGACTCTCAGTTTACCTCTTGCCTGGATTATAGAAAGAGGCCCTTGATTTTTATGCCTTGTCTCTCCCACTCCAATACATTCTATGCATCCTTCCAAATAAATTTCCCTAAGTACAAATCTGACCACATGATTTTGTTGTTCAGCCATTCAGTGGTGTAGTACTCTCTGTGACCATAACACACTGGATGCATCTAACCATCACTGTCTCTCAAAGTTTGCCCAGGTTCATATTCATTGCTTCATGATACTATCTATCCATTTCTTTCTCTGTCATCCTATGTGAGATGAAAGAGTTCAGAGTCTGAATCTGAGGTCAGAAAAGGTCTTTATTCTTTCTCATGAGAAAGGACTCTGCCTCTGTTGCCCACATGGTGTCTTCAGGGAGAGAGCAACAGGTAGAAGCCAGCCCATGGTTATATAATCTTTTAATGCAGAAACCCAACCTCCCCAACTGACCTTCACTGTCATTGCTAGAGGGGCTGGCCTACAACCTAAATGCGGGAGACAAAGGACCTGAAAACATGTGGGTGTCCAATGAAAGCAATCTTAACCTTATTTGTCATGTCTTGTGCTGAGGTGGCACTGGGGAGGGTCTCCATTGCTCTAAGTCTCAGATTGCTGGAAGGTCAGATGACCTAAACCTAGACCTAGTAAATACTGAAGCCATTCTAGATTTGATTTTTTGGAATGGGGAAACTTCACTATAAATTATCTCTCACAATCTCCTTTTCCTTTTGCCTTCAGTCTCTCTCAAACATCAGGGTGTTTTCCAATTAGCCCAGTCTTCTCGTTATGTGGCCAAAGTATTTAATCTTCAATTCGGTATTTGACCTTCTAATGAACAGCCTGAATTAATTTCTTTAAGTATTGACTGAATTTACCTTGTTGCTGTCCAAGAAACTCTCATAAGTCTTCTCAAGCACAAAGATTCAAAAGTGTTGATTCTGTGCTAGCCAGCTTTCCTTATAGTCCAGCTCTTACAGCCATACAATACTACTGGAAAAGCCATAGCATTGATTATGGACCTTTGTTAGCAAGGTAATGGATCACTGCCTTGTCATGGCAATGAAACTATTACCTATGCCATACAGGGCTACCCAAAATGGACAGGTCATAGTGGAGAATTCTGACAAAAGGTGATCTACTGGAGAAAGAAATGGTAAATCACTCCAGTATCTTTGCTAAGAAAGCTCCATGGGCAGTATTAAAATGATAAAAGAAATGTCATTGGAAGATGAGCCCTTCAGGTCAGAAGGTGTCCAACATACTATTGGTGAAGAGTGAGGACAATTACAAATAGCTCTAGTACTAATGAAGAATCTGGGCACAAAGCTGAAAGGAAGCTTAGCTGCAGATATGTCTGTGATAAAAGGAAAGTCTGGTTTTGTAAATATCAATATTGCATAGGAACCTGGAATGCAAAATCTATGAACCAAGGTAAGCTGGATGTGGCCAAACGTGAGATAGAATGATTAAACATTGACATCTTAGATATTGGTGAACTCAAACGGAAGGGAAAGGGTGAATTTAATTCAGGCTATAACTACGTATATTCCTGTGGGCAAGAATCCCATAAAAAAATGAAGTAGTCCTCATTGTCAATAAAAGGGTGATAAAAATGGTACTTGGTATAATCTCAAAATTGACCACATGCTATCTGTTCAAATCCAAAGCAAACCATTCAATATCACAGTAATATATAAGTCTATGCTCCAACCACTGATGATAAAGAGGACAAAGTTGGTCAGTCCTGTGAATCTCTACAACTTCTTCTAGATGTAACACTAAAACAAGATGTCACATTCATCAGAAGTGATTAGAATGTTAAAGTAGAAAGTCAAAAGATAATTGGAATAAGGCATTTGACCTTGGAAACAAAATGAAGCAGAGTAAAGACTAAGTTTGGTCAAGATAACTAGCTGGTCACAGCAAACACTCTTTCTTAACAACCCAAAAGGCAATTCTATATATGTACATCACCAGATGGTCAATACAGAAATTAGAATGATTATGCATTTTGTAACCAAACATGGAGAAACTCTATACAATCAGTTAAAACAAGACGCGTAGCTGTCTGTAGATCATATTATAGAATTCTTACTGCAAAATTCAGACCAAATTATTTCCCTACTTAACTGACTGTAGTAGCTTCCTATGGCCTTTAGAATCACCATGACCTCCTCTGTTTAAGACTTAAAGCTTGACTGCATAACTTGGCTCCATCCTATCCCTCCAGCTTCATTATACATTGTTCCACTTTTTACATTTCCTATACAGATAATCTCCCACTTACAAGTCTGTGCTGGTCAAACCAAGTCTGAAATGAACTCCCTCCTTATCCCTTCCTCAAAGTCTCTCTCTTCTTTTATGATGTTTTCCAAGTACTATCTTCTGTATGAATCCTGTTCTGTTCCCAACTGCCCTCCACCTGAAACTACCTTGTGTTTAACTCTATTGTATACGTTTGTGTTTGTTTACTTTATATTTATACTGCTAAAAGTTATATAAGTACTCTGCTTCCACATTAGAACGTAAATTCTTTGTGGGGATTGTTTCATTCTTTGTATTGTATCCACTTCATAAATACTTGTTGATTGAAAATTATTTGCAAAGCACAAGTAGCAAGTAGTGAACTTCTCTCTCCAAAGAAATTAACAAACAAAATAAACAACAAAAACCATGGGAAACCTTTAAATATTGAAAAACCAGGAAAAGTTGACCTGGCAAGGACAAGGATCACCTTTTCATTAGAGATGTACGCAAAAGAGGAGAGAATAGGGAATGATTTTAAGGAGATGAATAAGGGAGAATAGAAAATTCATCATATATGAACTCAGTTTTCTTAGTGAATTAGGAGAAGGCCCTCTAAAGAAAGTAGAGGACAAGGTAGAATGTGTGTAAGAGGTTTGAGAAAGTTGGAATGATTGCTGTGAAGAATGTGATAGAGTCAATCAAGATGAATTAAAGTGTTTCCTTCTGCTGGGGAGGGGCCATTTATGATTAGCTAACATACTTTTATAGTGCACCTATTCACATTTGGCTTCCTCCAATGGGGAGACAATGGATTGTGAGACTGAATCAGGATTGGGACTTGGCCAGGTGATAGAAAAAGAAAGCAAAGGATTTGAGTATAGCAGAGGTAACTTTGAAAGTTATGTGTAGAAATCACATATACTGATTAATTCATTAAATGACATTTCTACTTATAGAAAACTTACTATAAATAATACCCGCAAATATAACACTTTATTGAACTTTATATCAAAGGCCTTGCATTATATTCATTTATCAACATGTTGAAGGTAGAGGACTCATTTCCTCCCATATTTCATATTAATTATCATTATAAATTAGTTCTTATATAATTTTAATCAATATTAGACCCAGCA
>CM053584.1:233892499-233917300 GCA_028627135.1 Pseudochirops cupreus
CAAAACTTAGAGTATAGAGTTAAAATATTGATTAGATGAAAGTTTATGTCTCATAAATTGTATTGATAAAAACAGAAAAAGAAATCACAAGACATTTATTAAGCTCCTTTAATGTGACAAGAAATTTACTAATTTTTGAGGATACAAAGAGAAATAATAATTGGTCCCTGTCCTCAATGAGCTGACATTTTAATCGGGCAAATGATGTTCCATAAGACATATATAAAGATGTGTATATATGTATAAGTGCAGGTGTGTATATATGATATGCATATATATATATGAATACACACATATATGTAATACAAAGTATATATAAGTAATGTTGAAGGAAAAAAGGAATCACACTAATGCCTGTGGTTATCAACTAACTCTCTTCCAGTATGTGGCACTTGAATTTCTAAAAAAGTAGAAATGAGGAGAGAGAATATTTCAGGAATGGGGGACAGTCAGTGCAAAGGCATGGGGACAGAAGATAAAGTATTTTGTGTGAAGAAGAGTAAATAGGACAGTGTGACCAGATTATATAGAAGGAAATAAGGAATTTGTGAGAAGATTGGAGAGGAAGGAAGAGTCTGACTCAGGGAGAGCTTTATGTAAGGGGAAAAAAGAGGATTTTTCAATTTGATCCTGATGGCATTAGGAAGCCATTAAAATTTGTTGAGTGGGAGGAGGGAGAGATTACATAATCTAATCTGTGCTTTTTGAAAATCACCTTGGCAGTTATGTGGAAGATAGATTAGAATAGAGAGAATAATGAATCAAGCATGTAATTTAAAATTTAAAAAATAAACATGCTGCCAATCAAAAAAAAATAGTGTAAAAGAAAAAATACTAAAAATCGAACAGTAAATAGAAAATATTTAAATTTAAAAAACACAGAAATTAAAATGAAGCTATTTTTGAAAAGATTAACAGAAGCAATAAACTGTCAGATATTTTTATCAAGTCAAAGATAGTGAAAATCAAATAGCTAAAGTGAAATATACACAATAAGACTTCAAGATAAACAGGCAAGATCAAATAATTACCCAAAACTATCATACAAATGATTACAGGTGAGCAAAACTGAGAATTAAAAAAAAAAGAATGAGTAAGAACAAAAATGTAAAATAGTCAAGTTTATAAAAAAAGAAACAAAGATTTTTAAACACACCAATATTCAGAAATAAAATCAAGAAGCAATAAGTGAACTGTCAAAGTAGGGGTGGGGGGAAACATGACTACATGGATTTCACATGTAAGTGAATTCTTCCCAATATTTAAAGAGCAATTAATACTTGTCCTATGTTATTAAAAATTAAAAAAGCAAAAGGCAGAGGTAACTCTATCAAATGCTTTTTCATTATACAACTATAGTCTTGATACTCCAAAAAATGAAGGTAAATGCAAAGAAACAGACAAATTTCCCTAATTAATGTTGATATAAACATTTTAAATAAATCCTTCCAGCAGTGTATAATAAGTAGTATATCCAGAAAAATATCACGAAGACCTAGTTAAATTCATTATGGGGATGCAACCATGGTTCAAAATTTGAAATAAAATGAACATAAATTTATCCTACAAAGAAAACTGAAGCCACAGGATTATTTCAATAGAGACAGAGAAATCTTTTGATGAAATGCAGTAATCTCACGCTAAAAATCCTAAAAATATTTATATAGAAGAACTATTCTTTCACACAACAACTAATATATTTCTAAAATGAAGAGCTAGCATAGAAAAATTCTAGCTGCTTTCCAGGACAACCACGGGTAATGGAAAGATGTGCCCCTCCCCATCTCCATTATTATTATCTGGTGCTAGAAATGGTAGATATCATAATAAACCAAGAGAACAAAATTAAGTCATGTATGTTAGCAAACAAGTATGGAATAGACCCATGATTTCCCTGGTATACTTTGGAACTTTCTCTTATTGTTTTATAGTCTTATTAAATATCCCCTTGGAAATGGGAGTGAAACACTAAATTTATAAACTCATAGGAGTTGATATCATCATTTTTATCAAACTGTCACACTCCAACTCTGAACAGTGATTATCTCTCCAATTCAGCTTTTCTAGTGTTGGAAGGATTGCCTAAGAAATCAAATGACTTGCCCAGGCTCACTAAGTCAGTATACGTCAGAAGCTGGAATGGAAAGCAGGTTTTTCTGGCTTTGAAACCAGCCCTCTATCCACTATGCCATGCTGTTTCTTATTAGAAAAAAAAGAGAGAAAGCACACTTATTTGCAGATGGCATGATGCAAAACTTAGAAAACTCAAAGGAAACAGCAGAAAAATAAATTAAAGTGATTGAAAGCTTTAATAAAGTAGTAGGATAAAAAATAAACCCACAAAAATCTTCACGGTTCCCATACAGCTAAGAAAAACTAGTAATAAATTAAATAAAATTCACTCAAAAGAATTACAAAATGAATAAAATATCTGGGAGATAATCTACCACACAGACATAAGATTTATATAGATACTATTACAAAGCACACTCTAGAGAAATAAAGGATGATCAGAAAAACTAGAGAGTCACTGCTCAGAGTTGGACTGTGCCAATTTGATAAAAATTATGACACTACCTAAATCAGTTTAGAAATTTAGTACTTCACCAATCACATTACCAAGGGAATACTTTCTAAGACTCTACAAAATAATAACATTATTATTTGGAGGAATAAATGTCTAAAATCTTGAGGGAAATATGAGAAAAAGTAAAAACAACGAGGACAAAAGCTAATGAAACCTCAAAGTATATTATATAAACATAGTCATCAAAACTATTTGCTAGAAGCTAAAAACCAGAAAAGTAGATCAGGGCAATAAATTAGATAAGCAAGGAACAAAAGTCATAGAGAACAGTCATCAAACATTTGATAAGTACATCAGCTGCTGGGGTATCGAACCACTAGGCAAACTTGAAAGCAGTTTTGTAGAAATTAGATTTAAAGCAACAGCTTACATCGCTTGTCACAATAAGATACAAAATGGAAAAATTATCTAAATATAAAGATAACATTGAAAAACAGAAGAGAATGTGAGACTATATCTTTCACAGATAATAGAGAGGATTCTTAGCAATAAAGGGAGGGAAGCTATAATTTATAAAAGAGAGTTTTGATTATGTAAAATTAAAACACTTGCATAAATCAAGTCAATGAAAACATAATAGGCAAATTGTCAAAAGAGATAATATTCACATCATTTGATAGAAACCCACTAGTAAAAACTGGATATTCCAAGATTTCTACATTAGAAAATACACATGATATAAAAACAAAACATACCATTTTTTTTAAAGAGGATAGTAGCTAAATTATTCATACCTTCTGGATTTCAGTACTGAATACATAAACCAATATAGCAAAAGACTGAAACAAAGGTTCAATATGTACATATGAAAATATTCATAGCAACCTTATATGTGGCAACAAAAAATGAGAACAAAATGGGAATCCATCAACTGGTGAATGGCTCAAAAACGGTGAAATATGAATCTGATGAAATATTACGTAGTAAGAAATTATCTAAAATTGTTTAGAACATAAACTCATAGGTAAAAATATTACAGAAAATGAGAGTAGGCGATTATGAACAACCTTCATAAAACAATAGAAAAGTGAGAAATCAGTAGGAGAAAGAGTTTTATTTTTAAAGCTTGGCAGTAGAACAAAATAAATAAAGTAATCCTGACAGCATTTTAAGATGAATGAATGAATGAAAAAAACACATTTATTAAGTTTTTACTATGAACCTGTGTAAGCACTATGTTAAGTATTGGGAATTAAAATAGAAAAAGGAGAGTCCCTGTCGTGGAGCAAGTACACATACTAATTAGAGGAGGCAGCACACATAAGGCAGCTAGATGGTACCGTGGACAAGATTTTGGGGCAGTGAACTTAGTCTCTGGAAGACCTGAGTTCATACTTTGCCTCAGCTGCTTTAGGCTTTCTTAGCTACTATTTCTTCATCTGTAAAGTCAGATTACATACCTATTAAGAATTTTTGTGAAGATCAAACGAAATGACAAATGTATAGTGTTTGCAAACCTTAAAGTACTATATAAAGGCTAGCTATTAGGACGAGAGTTCAGTTATAGGGTAAATGGAAACCAGATGGACAACAGATAAAAGTGGAAAAAAAAATCTCTAAAGATTTTTAAATCAATTTTTTTTTTACCATCAGTAATAATAATATTTGAACTCTAACTTCACAGTCCTGGATGTGTTTCTTGGGAAGGCAGAAAAGATATTGGAGAATAGTGAATGAAAAATAAAACAAAACCCAAAACCCAGACAAGACCAAGTATATACAGGCAGATAGATACTGACTGTGACACAATTCTGAGAGCACTGAAGGACCAATAATGATGTGAAAAATATAGAATCATAATATTCTCTCCCCCTGAAAGTGGCAATCTAGAGAACATTAATAACTATTTAATCATAAACCCATAGTTCTATCCACATAAAACATTATGAAAATAAACTATACATGCAAGAGGTTATTAGAAAGAACAAGCAAACTTCAATAGGTGATGTGTGTGTACGTGAATGAAATTTATTTATTTATCTTCATTAGACTGAGTGTCATAGAGGAGGGGGGGTCAAACACATGACCTGAAGACTGCATGTGGCCCACAATACTCCACAGTATGTTCTCAACCAGATTAAAATACTTAACAAAATGAATAAAATACAATAAAATATAGAAAATATTAATATTTAGTCTTCTAAGTCGATGTAAGGCAGGCAAGGATCCTCATGCACAATTTTGTGGTCACCATTTCTATTAAAGTTTGACACCACTGATGTAGAGAATACAACATTCCTTTTTACTTAGTTTGTAAGTAAAGAAAGCATTTTATTTAGGACAGTAGAACACAGCCTTAGAGGTTCTTCTTCAATATATTTTCAGTGCATGTATCAAAACAATGTAAAATTCCTTGGCATAACAGAGATAATCATGTTCCACCATCCTCTGAGATCAAGCAAGGCTTGAAACCGGTAAAGCCTTATACAGGTTGCCACCCTGGTGCAAGTTTTCATTTCCTCTTGTTTTGACTATTGTAATAGCCTTCTGGTTGGTTTCCCCCTCTTGTCTTCCCTAACATCAATAGATCCTTCCCTCAGAAACCAAGATGATTTTCCTAAAGCACAGGTCTTCCACATATCCCCAGCCCCAATTCAATAAACTTAAATGTCTTTCCATTACCACTGGGATAGTATGTAAAATGCTCTGTTCTGATTCTTAAAACTCAAATGTAGGACTTTATTTATCCCTTTTAAAGTTCATCTTATTAGCTTTAGTCCATCATCCTAGCTTGTCAAAATCTTTTTGAATAGTGAATTAATTTGTTTGGGTTATTTGTCTTTCTCTGGAGTGTGCCATCTGTAAATTTGATTAGCATAGCATCTATACCTTCACTTTAATCATAAACAATAGTGTTGAACAGCATAAAGTCAAGAGACTTCCCTACAGGTTGACCTTGAGACATTGATCACTAATCTTGCTGTCTGGTTATTCATTTAAAAGTTATTCATAAATCCAGCCTTTCTAATATAATCCATCCTTGCTTAAACTCAGCCTTTCCCCCTATTTGAACCATGCATTTGGCAAGTCAAAATACCATATTAGAGAAGTAAGAGTTACTTCTCTAATACATAAAGATGTTACGTAAAGTTACATAAAGATGCATAGTAAGTACTCAAAAAAGACTTGTTGATGATTTAAATTTTTGCTATTAGTGGGGCCAACTTCAGAAAATATACTTTCATGTAGTGATAGTTCTAATTGAGACAGAAACTGTAGTTAGCCAGCCAAGCAAAAAAAAAAATCTTTAGAATATAATCATAAATAAAACAGATTAAATTAAGATATTAGTTATTTTTTGTTTCTGTTGATTTGAGCCAGCTTAGTTTACATATTAACAAGAGAAGAAAATTGAAAAATTACTGCAATCACCAAATGGAAAACTTAGGGTAGGTGAGCTGTTGTACTAAATTTATACTTTCTTAGAAGATAGAAAAGGTGCTGCTATGAGTCAGAATACTGCAACCAATGACTGCTCCAAAGTTAATAATATTGCATTATAAAAGGCATTAAGAGCTTTGGGAACATCTGAAATGTACAATAGATGCTAAAGACTTATTCTATTAGTCATAATCTATTGACTAAGGGAATCACTTTATTTTAATGTTAAAAAAAGTCAAGGCCAGAAACCAATTTGAAATTCATCATCAAAGTACCTCCTATCTACAGGATGTAAATTTGTCTCTTAGTCATTCATCATACTTTACCTAAAAGATAATCTTTCATTGTAAATTGGATGAAATTCAACTAAGTAAGACTCCATCCACACTTTCAACTGCATAATTCAATTTAGAATTTATTGTGCATTAATTATGTGCTAGTTGCTGGGGACATAAATATAAACCAAAACATGGATACTTGCTCTCAAAAAGCTTATGGTTTTCTTGGAAAGTAAGGAGCATGTACAAAGATTATTAAAGCAAAAGATAAAATATGATGGGGATGATGGAAACATCTAGACTAAGTACCCTAGAAAAATCTGAGGGTGGAAAGAACACCTTCTGCAAGGGAGCTGTATGGGGGAAGAGAAAATAAGGGGCAGGATTTGGCTTCACAGAGATTGTGACTCCTGGGCTGATGCATGAATACAGAAAAGGATTCTGGAAACTGGAAATAAGAGCTTTCCTGCACACAGGACTGCCTATGTGAATGTTCAGAGGAAGAAGACAGATATTCAAATGTGGGGAACAGCTAATATCCATGCTTGGCTGGAGTATAGGGTGCACGAAATTCACTAAAGTGATATAACGTTTTATACAAAATGATGAGCTTATCCTCTATCTGGACATTTCTATCAGTATTTATGGTGAGTCAAGGGGAAGAGGAGGGAGTTTTGAATCAATCTTTAGAAAGACCTGAAGTTTGCCTTGATTAACCAGACTATGCACAAGGTAAAAACATTCTTCCTTGGATGTGATTATACAGATCCTATCTATCAATCTATCCATCCATCTATCTATCTATCTATCTATCTATCTATCTATCTACCTATCTTCTATATGTGAAAGACAGACATAGATATGTACACATACACATATGTGCATGTATATATATATAATATAAAAATATGCATGTGTTTATAACTGAGCAATAATTAATTGGATTTTAAATAAATTTACAGACACATTGTCCTTATTAACTCTTTTCTCTGACCTTACAAAATGATGTCAAATGTCCCTAAATTTATCTGAATATAGAAAACTGTCAAGGCTTTTTTTTTTCTTTTTGAAGGACTATGAAAACATTTGCTTGTGTCTTTTTAAAATTCTAAGAGTTTGGCCAAAGAAGAACAAAGGCAAAGAGGTACCATTAACATGGGCTAAGTCAGTGTCTGTTTCCTTCCCAACAATCATTATTCCTCTCTGGTAGGGAGTTCTCCTGGGGAACATTGCATAAACAATAATGTTTGCAAGTTTTAAAAATTTATGCAACTCATCAAATTGAAAAAGTCTGTAATGTTCTTGCATTTTAATGGCACCACATAGCCTTGGTGAATCTCGAAGGTTGGAAGCTGCCTCAGAGGGAATCTCAAATAATATCCCACATCAAGGAATAGGCCAAAGATACTTCTACATAAAATTATCAACCATTATGGTTATTCATGGCATGGTTACAAAATTAGGGAAATATTGGCCAAAATTTATACATGGAAATCAATCTGCTCATAGTTATATCTACTATATGAATGTGTCCACACATCAGAACATAAGCCATCATTCACAGGGAAGAAGAGTACATACCATCTCATTCTGAGCCAGTCCAAAACAAGAATATTATACATTCTCTCATTCTCAGCTTAGTTCCGAAAAATTCATTAGATACAAATCATGTAAAAAGACCAATATTCAAATTGGTCAGTGGAAGACAAGCAACAGAAATGAATATAGTCTTCCTGATCTTTATCAACTACCATTCATTAACCTTTGTGAAGTTTCACACAAGGTCACCTAAAAATTCCTGCTCTCTCATTGAGAAATAGATTTGATTAATTTAGCCAAATTAATACTAACAAGCACCTTAAAAGAATATTTGTAGTTTATTCCTAAACCACAATATCGGGGAAAGTACCTAAAGCAATCTTTCAATCCCTTTGAAAGGGCTAAGTTAATGCTACTGCTCTTTCTTAAACCGTTTCCAGTCCTTAATGTGCCATCAGCAGCCATTTTGAAAATTATGTATTGAAAATAATGCTGTAAGCTGTTCTAGGGCACTTCTTTGCAGTACCCACTGTACTTGGGAGCTCAGATGGCTCGTGTACCTGGCAGACCTTCAGGAATATGTCCTGTGGCCTTCTTTTTGCATCCATTGCCCAATTCATCTGCAGCACATCCCATGATGCCTTCTCTCCACTCTCATTCAGTGCAGTAAAGCTTCATGGTGCCCTCGAGACACAGTCAAATTCTTTAAAATAAATTAATTGGTTTCACAGTTATAATGGGGCCAATATACTTGGTAGCTTAGTTGAAAGAGACGTTACCGAGACCTGGTCCTTAATGGTAGAGAAACAAGAGTCAACTGTACATTTTTTCAATAAGAAAATCTGAAAGGGCTTCCACGCTCGTAAGCAACATTGACACCATTCAAACATTACCTTCTGGGGGCCTTGAACACTTTGGAAAATATCATTTTTTAAATTATTGTTAAATTGCCCTGTGAGGAAACTGGAAAAGATTATTCACATTTTGTGGAGAAGAAAGTAAGACCAAATGAGCTTACATTATGCATCCAAGGTTTAACAGAAAAGGCAAATTCTCTTTCATCTTTGTGTGTTTGTCTCTTTATCTTTCTGTGTCTGTATCTCTGTCTCTCTCTGTCTCTCTGTTTCTGTATGTCTCTGTCTCTCTGTCTCTGTCTCTGTCTGTCTGTATCTCTGTCTGTCTGTGTCTCTGTGTCTGTGTCTGTCTCTGTCTAGCACTCCTCGCCCCCCCCTCCCCATCCCACTGCCTTCTAGGACCTTCCATCTCCTCGCTTTCCCCTTACCTCTTTATGAGAACACTTTATTTCTGTGGATGAGACAACTCCAGATTCACAGTCATAAGAAGGATAGGCATTTATGGGGCAGAGCTCTAAAATAAGGATATTTTAGTTAGGAGACGCAAGGCCTCTGCAGCCTTTGTTTAAATACTTCAGAGAGAGGAATGTTTTCCTGAATCAGAGCCTCTATGAAGGATGTGACTTTCTATTTTGAGATACAGTTCTGAAAGCTATGAACTCCAGGATGTTAGAGAAAATGCAGTGTCCACTAACTGCCTTTAGGTAAACAGATGAGCATATTCACATAGCCTTTCTGAATTATTTCTACATTTTTTGTCTATCTGGAGGATACAGATATATAAGATCTAAAAAGATGCCAACAGAGATTTAAATATGATTATGCATTTTCTAAGTGTATATTATTTAATCTTAAAAAATGTAAATCTATATTGGCATCATTTTAGACTTTCATCTATATCTGTACTTATTAAAGCATTTGGTACCATGTATTCAAATATTCCATAATTTTATCAAGATGCCAAAATTTTGCAAAATGACAACACATTTATTAAATTACAGCTTTAAAAAGAAAAGAAAGAAAAACAATCCTTATTCTCTTTTCATAGTGGAAATTTATTCCTGTAGGGAAGTTCAGCATTCCATTGCCATAAACTACCCACAAATCAGTTAAAAATAATAGATTCAACTCATTTCACATTTAACCATAATGTCAATATGACAGTTTGGTTTACCTGCTCCTGCGTGCAATGTTTGAAGGAGGAGAAACTGCAGAAAGCCGGCAAACATACCAGTAGCATCAGAGTGGTGAAATCAAGGATGCTGGCATCAAGAGGTCCCTTCCCAGATTCCAGCTAGCAAAAGTAGCAAACTCAAAACACAATCAAAATCCCCCGGAATGCCAAGGAGATCGAAGAGAAAAGTCCCTGTGGTCCTTGCATTCTAAATCCACCCCCCCCCCCCCAAGTCTGCAGTGTCCAATATTATACAACGGTGACACCAAACAGGGCCAGAAGTGCTGCTCTCATCAGAACAAATCTCTGCAGTGCCCTGCTCTCATTGATTACTGCATTAATCTATAGTGCTCAGTGCTATGCTAAAAAGGTTGTTCTCACAAACATTAATGGTTTGAGAAGTCCAGCATTAACCAAGTCCTAAAGAGAAATGCAGAGAGAGGCTCTGCAGGCAGTGGTGAGTAAATGCTATAGTCCCTTAAACCTGACACAGGAGAAAAACAGGAAGTGTGCACGCACACACACACATACACACACACACACACACACACACACACACAGAGTCTCTGAAACCTACGCATTATTCATTTCCAGTGATATTTCCCAGACTGATTTATTTGTGGGCTAAGACAAATAAAGTCAATTAAACCTCAAACCTACTGGAGAGCAAGGAAGAGCTTACCTTAGATGATTGGGTCCCATTACTTGACCCCTTGGCTGTTTCAGTGAGTCCTGCTAACCAAGAGTTGTTCTGCTGCTTTCAGATCAGAAGGATCTCCCCCTACCTGATGGCAACAACTGGCACCAAGGCAAACAGCAAGCACTAACTGAGTGCCCACAGAGGACTGCTAGGATGGTGCAGCAATATTCCTTTTCAGCTCCAGAATCATCAGCTGACTAACGCACTCTCAGGCTTTGAGTTGTGGCAGCTCATCCCAAGAGGGCAATGATACTGAGCCCCACCAGAACTTGGCCACAAGGCAAAGAAAACAGGGAGCTGGGAAATTCCTAGATGCTGGAGTTTGCTACTTGCAAACACACCTTTGGGGAGAAGGGAGTCGGTAAGAAAAAGGACATAGAAATGGAACCTTTCCTGATTTCCTAAAATGGTTTTCCCTCTTAACATCCATCTAATTCTGGAATATATACATATATATATATATATGTATATGTATATGTATATATACACATACATATGTATGTATATATATGTATGTATATGTACATATATATACATATACATAGAGAGAGACAGAGAGACAGAGACACAGACAGAGACACAGACACACAGAGACAGAGACAGAGAGACACAGACAGACAGAGAAAGAGAGAGGGGACAATAAAAATATTTGCACTGGATAATAGTTTATCTATTCATTTATAGTACAAAAGTCATTTTACCCAGTATATTCTCCCTTTCACTGGAGACAAAAAGATATGCCCCAGTTAAAGCCATAGAATATTAGATTTGTGAAGGATCAAATTCAAGTAGTTGAATTCAATTCAAACTTCAAGAAGTCCTGTCTGACCCCAGGCAGCAGTCATGAATCATGGAATCATAGATCTAGAGCTATCAGGAACCACAGAGGCAATCTTGTTCAATTCTCTCATCTTAAAGATGAGAAAACCAATATTCTGGAAGGCTGAATGACTTGTTCAAGGTCGCATAAACAGCTTGGTAGTGCTAAGAGGTGTCCATCTAGGTTTTTGAATACTATTAGTGGCAGAGAACTCAGTACATTAGGGGGCAATGCATTCCAATTTTGGACTGCTCTGTTAGTCAATCTTCCTAATTTTGAGTCAAACTCTACCTAATTTTGTCCCCCTTCAGCCACATAGAATAAGTCCAATATAATGTCCATGCCATAGCTTTAACTTAAATTTGAAAATGGCAAGCCTATTCTACCTGTGCATTCTCTTATGCAAATTTAACACTTTAAGTTCTTCATGTATCACTCCTCTGCTCAATAAGCTCTCTTAGCACAAAAAATAAATAGCAGCTCTCTGGTATGGCATTCAAAACTCTTCACAACATTGCTCCAACAGTCCCTGAAGCTTTACTGTGTATTACTCCCCTTTACTCACCCTACAATCCAGCCAAACTGGCTTCCTCGCTTCTTCCCACACATGACCCTCACTCTTCTATCCCAGTGCTTTTTTCAAAGACTTTCCTCTATACTTGGGATGTGTTCCCTCTTCACTGTGCCCACCTATAATCTTTAGTTTACTTCAAAGTTCAGCTCAAACACCACTTACTACATTAGGCCTTTCCTGACAACTCCATATGCTACTTCCCTTTCCTATAAAATCACCTTATGTTTAATTTACATAGACTTTGGATATAGTTGTCTTCCATATACTTTATACATATATATTTTGTTTCTCCCTATAGAGTGTGAGCTCTTTAAGGTAAGAGACCTTAAAATTTGTCTTGACTTCCCAGTGCTTAGCAAAGTGTCTAGTTGATACCAGGTGCTTAATAGAAGCATGTTAATTAATTGGGCAATTTATATAATAACTCTAAATTACTATTATTGTGACTGGTTATACTTCATTTTATCAATGGTTATTTGAAAATGTGATGACTATCTGGTGATGTATGCCTGTGACTTTTGCTAGTGGGGAAGCTAAAGCTGGTGAATCCTTTAAGCTTAAAAGTTCTGCATTCGGGTGGTACATGATGTCTAGCACCAATATGATGAGCTCCTGAGAGAGGGCAGAGGGCATCAGACTGCTCAAGGGGGGAAAATTGACTCAGGTCATAATCAGCACAAGTCAAAGATTCTGAGATGGGGTTCTGAGTAGCTGCTGTACTTTTATACCTGGGTTTATAAAGAGAAGAGAAGAAAAGAAAATTCAAAAGGAAAGATAAGAAAGGGAAGAGAAGGGAAGGAAAGGGAAGGGAGGGGAGGGGAGAGGAGCAAAGGGAAGGAAAAAAGGAAGAGAGAGGAAGGGAAGAGAAGGAAAGACACAAGAAGGGAAGGGGTAAAGAGGGAAAGGTAAAGAAAATGGGAGAGGGAGAAGGAAAAGGAAAAGGAGAAAAGAGAAGTGGAGAGTAGAAAATGTGATGGCTATAAACATAGAAAAGGAAAAATCAGAAAAGTATTTAATTATTTATTATTATATTTCTAAGCATCTTGTTTTCTTTTTCTCTTTTCTTGTTTAGAAAAGAAACACATCTGTAACAAAGAAACTTTTCTAATTTGATCAATACTTTTAGTTGTCATTTAGTCATCTTCCAGTCATATCGGGCTCTCCAACACCCCTTTAGGGATTTTCTTGGCAAAGATATTGGGGTGGTTTGACATTTCCTTCTCCAGCTCATTTTCACAGATGTAGGAACTAAGGCAAACAGTGTCAAGTGACTTCTCGCTCAGGGTCACACATCCAGTGAGTGTCTGAGGCTGTATTTGGACTCAGTTCCTCCTGACTCCAGGCCAGGTGCTCCATCCGCTGTTAGACCTAGTTATCTGAGTACAATGGGGCTGTTGCTTCCCTTGCTGTTGGCCTTTATTATTAGTCTGATTATTAATATTTTGAGTATGAATGCAGCCTACTATGGGATCATATTCTTTAGCACCTGTGTCACATTGATCATTTATAGTGACCTCATGGTCAACCAAAACCCCTCTTTTTAATGGGTAATTTCTTGAAAGTCATTTCTCTGCCACTTAAAACTCATGCAGTTGATGCTTGAAACCAATTGTATGATTTGACATTGACTTGAATATTGAAATGGATTTGTGATCTTAGAGATGTGTTTATTCTATCCAATGATGCAGATCATAATCCATTTATGCTGGTCCATCCTAGGTAACTTCTGTCAACGTTCTCCCCTGAGTACACCAGAGGGGGTCCTTTAAACATCCTGGGACCCTTTCCCACTGTCCCCTGACATTTCAATGATACTAGTGTAGCACATGCCCTGTTGGTTGTATACCACTCTTGCCATGTGGCCAGTTCATTACTCTGATCACTCTCTTAATCATTAAATTTCATCATGGTAAATAAGGTTTGTGATTCAGTGCTATGGAGCCTTCTGCACCCTGATTTTGAGGCTGGAGTCAGCAAGACCTGAGTTCAAAGCCTGCCTTAAATACTTACTAGCTGTGTGATCCTAGGCAAGTCACTTAACCTCTGTCTGCCTCCACTTCCTCAACTGGTAAATGGAGAAAACAATAGCAGCCATCTCACAGGATTGTTGTGAGGATCAAATAAGACGATATTTACAAGACACTTAACATAACACTTGGCACATAGTGGATGCTTAATAAGGGTTTGTTTCTTTCTTTCCTAATATTCCAGAATTAGTTAATCATTTTAGAGTCATACAGAAATTTGATAATATTTAAATTATTGGTAAAAATGCTGCAGAAAGAGGACATGTTCTATAGCAAACCAGAAGAGACATTCTCTCTTGGTTCACATTGACCACTAATAAAATTCTTTCAGTCACTTAATTTTCTACTAATTGACAGGTAGGTACCAGTTATCATATTTCATTACTTAAGATCAGCCTTGTTAATATATCAATCAGCTTTAAATGAATGTTAGTGATTCTGAAATCATCTATACACTATATATGCACAGAAGAATACTTTTACAATCACTTATTGCTTTCCCTATAGCAGAAGTCTTATAGTTTTTCTTATAATAATGAAAAACCAAAAGGATAATAATAAAAATTCAGAAGTCTTCCATATGTCTTCAGTAAAGTGAACCATACTTAAAAGTGGCTGGAACAATTTGACAGCAAACTCTATGAAAAATTAAAAAAAACAAACAAAGGGAAATTGGTAGAGTTGCTAAGCCTTAGGCCATCTTAGACTTAGTAAGTCAAATCTTTGATTTTAAGCCTTATTGAAATTGAATGATTTGACAAGGTTTTTCCACTAACTAGCTGATTTTCATTGATCTTATCTGAGAGAATTGTCTTTTTCTTAAGCTTTTCTGAGTGTTAAATGATTCACTTATAGTTAAAGCTGACCAAAAAAAGGCCTAAGAGATAATGATAAGTATCAAGTTCTTAGTGTTAACAAATGGTAGACTGGAGGCAGAGATGTGCAGGTACAGTTGAACAACCAGTTCTCAGGGAGAGTCAGTAGGAAATTACAGCATGACACACACTTAAGTTTAATCTGTACTGTTAGCATTTTTGCCATTACTTTCTCATGTTTAGACAGTCAAAAAAACCCTAATAAATTAAACCTTTTGTTTGTAATTTGCCCACTTCCCAGGTGTCAATGCTCACAATGAAAATTTGAAAACTGATTCTCATAGGTCACTTTGAGCTGATTCTAAAATACCCATGGTTGGAAGGAGGACAGGAAAGCAACAGAATCTACCCAGGTCTCAAGACAACAAAAAGTCCCATATCACAATGACTCTAGAATAAGCTCTTAGTTCAAATTCTATCTCTGATGGTTTTGTCTTGTGTAAGCTTAGGCAAATCATTTATTCTCCCTCAGTGTCCTGACTAATAAAACAAAATAAAGGGGTTAGCCCTAAGCTTCCCATTAACTCTAAATCTTATCCTATGATCTTAAATAGGCACAGGATTGAACTTGTGACTTTTTAAGCACAGTTCTTTGATTAAGGCTACACTGGCATATAAAAGTTCTTAACGACATGTCATAAAGAATGAGCAAGGCTTATTCAGTCCATCAACAGGTATTTTTTAAGTGTCTACTATGTAGCAGGCACTGGATTAGACACTAAGGAAAAAGGCAAAAATAAAATAGTCCTTTCCCTCAAGGAGCTTACTTTCTATCAGCAGAGATGTAACTCAAAGGGGTAAATGGGATACTGTTAGTTTGTTGCAACCAATCTAACCATTAAAAGCAGTTAAAATTTGGTATAAAATAATTTATTATGACTAAACTTTTTGAAGCCATTGCATATGGTGGACTGTTATAGACATCATAGAAGTCTCCTTAATGACAGGATGGTATCAGTTTGTTTTAGGAAGTCTCATGTGGATTTAACTTATTTACTCCTATTTGAGCTCTTAGAAAACCAGAGAATTACAGTGTTTGAAGACACTTTAACAAATATCTAAATTAATTTCATAATTTCTACAAGAAGAAACTGAGGGAGGAAAACAACTTATCCAAGGCTATCCACCTATTTTGTGTCAAAGCTAAGATTGGAACACTATTTTTCTGATTCTTGGGCCTGTGTTCCTTCTGCTATCCCATTATGCATTTCCTATGAGCATCCCTGCCTTATGCTTTCCTGATTTTTTTGTGTACCACTGGCCTTAATCCTTACTTCAAAATGATAATAAATGATATTTTGTTAAAAGATATTTTTCATGAATTTTCAATGATATACTATTTACCTTGCAGGGTTGTTTTCAGGATCAAAAAAGACAATACATTTGTAAGGCACTTCTTAAACATTAAAATGCTATATAAATGTTTAGCTATGGATAGTACAGTGGTTAGAATATTAGACCTAGATTCAGGAAAACCTGAGGTCAAAACCATTCTCAAACATTTACTAGCTGTTTGACCTTGGGCAAGTGATTAAATCTCTCTCTGAGTCAGTTTCCTCATCTGTAAAACAGGGATAATAATAACAGCTACCTTCCAGGGTTGCTGTAAGAATCCAATTTTATATATATATATATATGTGTGTGTGTGTGTGTGTGTGTGTGTGTGTGTGTGTGTGTGTATGTATATATATATATATATATATATATATATATATACTTTAAAGCACTTTGTAAACTTTAATACACTATGTTAATGCTAATTCAAATTATAATATTATTTTACTGCCTAAAAAATAATTTCCTATAAACTCCTTAGATATCCATCAAGAAGTTCAAAAAGATCTTTCTAGTGAATGATATAAAGGAGACTTGGAGGTGATCTATTCTAATCTCATTTTACAGACGAGGAAACTGAGACCCAGAGTGTTTAGCCCAGGTGGTTAGAATTCAAATCCAACACTTCCCAGCAGACTATGAGCTCCTTGAGAGCATGGAATGTTTCTTTTTTCTTCTCTTTGTATCTCCAGAGCTTAGTGCATCAGCCTGGCACATAATAAGTGCTTAATATATTTGACTATAAAACAGAGTAAACAAATGGGTGTCTGAAATGGTACAGAGATATCCAAAAAACATAATTAAGGACACTGAAAATAAAATGTCAGTCTTGTTACAGACCACATAGCCCTTCTTTTGCTTAGTTTTAGTAGGTACGGTATGTGTAAGACAGTACTAACTGGACCACTGATGCCACTAACACAATGTCGAGATAAACAGCATGATGCAATGGCAAGACCGATAGGTATGAAGACCAAAAGTCTGGATTGAATTGTGCTCCCATCATTATCCTGTCTGAGCCTCATATTTCTTTTTATTCCTAAAATGAAAGTGTTGACTGGCTGAGACCCGGGGGCCCCTCCAGCTCTAAATTTGTAGTCCTATGATTCCATGACCAATCTCTGTTTGCTGTTCCTGGCTGCATTGTTCCATTAACTAACTCAAGGACAATTGAATACATATGACTCACTTAAAATCATCCCACTTACCCATCCTATGCTGTCATTACATCCACCATTTTAAGAAATGCAACTCAACAGCTTGCAAGCACATTTTATACAGTGACCCCTTTAATCCATGGCCTACTGAATCTCCTTGAGAAGGAATACATCACACCAAAAGTATCAATTGCATACATCCATGGTATATCAGAGTTGGAAAGCACCCCAGAAACCATTAGGTCCAACCTGTACTTGAACCAGAATCCCCTCTGCAACACATTTGACAAGTGGTGATCTAGGCTGCACTTGAGGCCTCTAATAAGTTCAGCTCAGCTAACGCTTCAAATGAACTCATGCAATATATAGAACATAGTTCCTAGAGTTAGGAAGGCCTTAGTTCAAATTTACTCTCAAATGCTTATTAGTTATGTGACTCTGGGCAAGTCACTTGCCCTCTGTCTGCCTCAGTTTTCTCATCTGTAACATAGGGATAATAATTGTACCTACCTTCCAGGGTTGTTGAGAGGATAAAATTAGATAATATTTGGAAAGTGCTTTGTAAGCCTGAAAGCAATATATAAATGTTGGCTATTATTATTATTATTATTGAAGAACAGTCTATTATCTCTCAAAGCATTCCATTCTATTTTTACACATTTAGGTAGCTACAATCATTAAAGAGTTCTTCCTTAGACTACACCACTCTACAGCCTCTGCCCGTTGTTCCTAGGTCTGCCCTCTGGAGCCAACCAACAAGTAAGTCTGAGAATATTTCATAACTATTTTGCTACGTTTTCCTCTCTCCCACTCAAAAACCTAGAGGTGGTTAGGATGACACGGTTATGTATTTAAATACTTTGGAAGAAAGTAGGGTGATTATTATAACTGTCTTTCATTTACCTGGTGGGCATCGCTCTACCGACGGTAAGTTCGCATTACTTGTAACCTTAAAGCTCTCTATAAATATCAACTATTGCTGGTGTTCTTGCCTCCATTATTGCTATGGCAACATAGTGCATGCAGAGCTGTCCTCAGAGCCAAAAAGGTATCAACTTGAATCCTGCCTCAGACAATTACAAGCTATGAGATCCTAGACTAGTCATTCAACCTATCTCAGCTGCCTCTGTTTCATCTGTAAAACGGGGATAATGATAGTATCTTTTTAGAGTTATTATGGAGACCAAAAATATAAATAATTACATAATACATGTAAAGCACTTTGCAAACCTTAAAGTGATATACAATTATTATATGTCATTATAATTATTAATGTTTACATAAGCAAAGCTTGACTCTGTGTTGGTATGTGTGTGGAAACAATTTCTGTTTATACACAATCCAGATTCCCTGGAAAGTGTATTTGATTTGAAAACGCAAAGCAAGCACTGCATTTTGTATCTGCTTTCCCATAAGGTAATCAGATCCATTTGCCATCTATATCCTTTTGGATCAACATGAGGCAGTCACATGAGTCTCTTATCCATTATGATACCTTGTCAATTCAAAGCAATGTCAATGCCTTTCCATACATTATCTCAGAGCTTCAAGTATCTGAAGATTAGAGATTATAACTATGATTTGATCCATATTGAGAGCTTCTAGGTGACAGAACTTTCTTTACCAATGTAGGTAGGCATATTCAACAGTTTAAAGTTTTAGAGAATGTCTAGAACACTAAGTTAATTAATTTGCCCAGATTCAGACAGCCAGTAGGTGTGAGATAGGAGATTTGAACCAAGTTCTTCCTGGATCTGAACCAAGCTCTCTATCCATTACCGCCATATTGCCTTCTCAAGTATTTAATATCTATTTGTTTATTGGTTTCAATTGTTATAAGAAGCAAGTGATTTGTTTTGGTTCCTTTTAACCCTGTGGGTTTGTTTTCTACACCCAGCAGTCACATTTTAAAAGAACAGGTGATAGAGACTATGGTGAATTCAAAGAAACTGAAGCTCTGCTTTGAGGAGATAGCAAAAAACAAAACAAAACAAAACATCATGCAATATCTGATACACAAAAAATAGCCAGGCTGAGGAACCAGGTACAAGGCGAGACAGACATTGTCACCCTGTAGAAAGAGAACAGAACGAACCAGGATGTCCCATCCCATGTCTCCTCCTCACTCCATTGCTTACCGGCACATGGCAATCTTGTCTCTGTTCCTTGATCTTCTGGACCAACAGTCCATACTCCACGCCACCCTTCTGAAGAGACAGACATTCTGGGGGCACACATTTACAGGTCAAAACAGATGCTGTCTTGCAAGTAGATCTAGACTGGGAAATAGTATTCTTGCCCTTTTAGCCACCCTCAGTGACTCAAGATCTTATCAAGGAAGTGAATATAACAGAGGATCCTTCTATTATTCTACTAATATCATTATGGGAGAAAATAAAAAAGACAAAAAGAGTGGGCTGGCAAAAGCAAAGAATGGAAACTGAAAAAAGAATATTAGCATGGTAGGAGAATATCTCTTTCTTGTATGCCTGGCTCAGGTCATTGCAGGCACTGGAATGTTACTTGAAGTATGGGTTAGATAAAATAATATGCACTATCCTAAGTGGGCCTGGTGCTTTGGAAATTGGTAGATTTTACTGAGGAGCAGCATATTGGGATCTCAGTTGGTTCTTAGCCAGATCCACGGGAGTCAGGAAATAATCCCTCTGCCAGATGACGTTCTTCTCCTAGCCTTTCCCTCTGTTTACCTATTTCCCCCTCCCAAATTGCTCTAACCAGTGGCCTTTCCCCTGCTGTGAGTTTATTTGTAGAAAGAACTATATAAAGGAATCTCATGACAATAAAATGGCCATTAGCCCCCAAAATGAGTTCTTTAAGCATACCTTTTTTTTCCTCTTTTCACTGTGAGATTACAGACGATTAAGCCAAAGCATTTTCTACTGTGTCTTTTTATTATATTTCATGAAGGAAAGGCTTATTCCTTACAAAACATCTGAAATTAGATGAACTTTATATAGCCTTCCCATTCTATTATGAAAAGCTTTTAGGAAGGTTGCTTATTCTTGATTTGCTTTTCTTGTATAAGAAGGAACCTTTTTCCACATATAACTGGCATTTTCCTGGTCACAGTAGAAATATGTCATTTATTTGCTTAACAAGCATTGATTTAGCAGCTTCCAAGTGCAAGGTGGGGGGAGCTAGGTGGCGCAGTGAATAAAGTGCCTGGTCTGAAATCAGAAAGACTCATTTTCCTGAGTTCAACTCTGGCTTCAGACACTTTCCAATTAGGTAACTCTGGGAAAATTGCTTATCCCTATTTGCCTTAGTTTCCCCATCTGTAAAATGGGCTGGAGAAGGAAATGGCAAACCATTCTAGTATCTTTGCCAAGAAAATCCCAAAAGGGGATCACAAAGACTTGGACGTGACTGAAACAACTCAACAACAACATGTGCAATGTGCTGATGGCATTATTTACCTTGGAAGCGAAGGTTACTACTCTCAGTTCGAAATTGTAAATTTACATCAAGACAAAAAGTAGATGATAAAAAGATGGAGAGTATTCCTTGACTGTACCTTTATTTTTCTGGTAAGAAAGATGCAATGAAATTTTATTAGGCCTTTCTGAATGTTTAACTCTTTCTGAAAAGAACAGAAAAGTGACTTAGCATACAGGAAACTGACATTGACATTAGGAAACCCTAGGTTCAAACTTCCATGTTTGACACATACTGGCTATGTCACTCTGGAAAAGTCAATCAATCTCTTAATGCCTTAGGCCAATCAAAGACTATAATTACAGAAAAAAGGTAGAGATGGAGGAAATTTTCATGAAAATTGTTTTCTAGACTTATGAAATCACAGGTCCAGACTCACAAAATATAATACAGCACAATCCAACACATTCTTCTGAAACCTGTGTTCTTCCCTTTTGGGTACAAGGTCATCTAGGTGGTGCAGTAGATAGACTGCTGGGCCTACAGTCATGGAAGATTTGAGTTCAAATTCTGCCTTAGACATTTATTGGCTGTGTAATTCTGGGTAAGTCACTTGACCTCTATCTGCCTTATTATCCTCAACTGTAAAAGGGGATCTTACAGCACCTACATCACAGGGTTATGCTAAGGATCAAATGAGATGCCATTTGTAAAGCATTTAGCTTACATAGTAGGCCTTGATAAATGTTCATTCTCATTGCTTTCCCTCTGTCATCATCCTTGAATTAATACCAAACTGAGATTACCCAAGGAGTTTACACTAATTGGCTTTCAATGTGGGGATATTTTTCAAACACAGGAGAAACAGCCCTCTCCCCCCTTTTCTTTTCCAGGCTCCTAGTAACCACATTTTCAAAATGAAATTGATCTTAGAAGCTCAAAGTTAATCCAAGGTTGCTTTCAATTAATACTGACTTGGTTCTTACATTCCCATTATCTGCCTAAATGCTGAAGAGATATAAAGGATCATCCATCACCAGAACATTAGGAAATTAAGGGCAATTCCATACATATGATTTCCTGACTTTTATGGGCCAAGCATTTTCAAAACTCAATGAATATCTATGCTCAATAACTTGTTTATGTCACATCCTCTGAAATGCTTTGAAAGACCCCTATGCCAAGTATAGGAATGAAGAAGTGTACTGACTAACAGATACATTAAGTCGTTTAAAATAATGAGACTGATAATATTGTAAATCATTGGGCAGACAGAAAGCCAACATCCAAAGCTGTTTGTGGTTACAGATTGAAGTCTGACCCAATGCAAATGGCATCTTGTTACTTAATTGATCTGTTCTGTTCTGATTAATATGTCATCATTTAAAAATACTCAAAGCTCAAAAGAATGAACCTGGTTGTTCATGCAAATTTTCAAGTGTAGATTCTCTAGGTAAGCCAGAATTCTTGAACCTCATAAAGGTGACAACTTTGGGCTTTAGAAAAAATGAAACATCATATGTCAAATAGGATTGTTGTTTGTCCTTTGTTCTTGAGGACCATGACATCAGGAAAGTGATGCCATGACTTGCAAGTGAACTGGATTTAAGTGAGGGAGGTCTGTGCAAAGTTGCCAGCCTCTCTTTTTCCTCCAGAGCCATCTATAGATCGGGTCAACTAGAAATGGCCCTGGAGGTGAAATAGAATAGCCAAGAAGATAAGGCCCAACTCAAAACCTGATTCATATGATTTGGCCTAGCCCATACTTATCTTTCCTTTTATTTGCATTTCCCCAAGAAAACAGGATATATGGAAAACAGAATGATCTGCTATAGTGCATTGCCATTTAATTACTTCTTATTATTACTTTTATGTTTCTTTAGTCACTCTAATTAAATTATATACATGTTAAAGGTAGAAATTATACCTATTTATTGGAATCTAATAGACATAGTGTTGTGAGAGAAATGCTTACTAAATCGAATGTATCTGCAACATGGCAGTGATGAGGAAAGTGGGAGAATGAGTTTATTTTTACATTTTACAAGATTCCATTCATACGGTTTTATTTTGGGGTATCAATGTACCCCTGACCCATGAAGATGAGCAAAATGCCAAGTTTCATCAAGGAGACTTAGAGTGGCTACTCAAATCCAGAGCATCTCTTCTGTCTAGTTCTTATGCCAATGGGCACTGTGCCCTGAGACCTGGCCTGGAAATGAGGTAGCAATGACTTTGCCTTCCTTACATCTGTTGCCACAGTGTACCAGCCCTGTTTCCTCCATCTTGACCTCGGGGAGGGAGATGACCTCAGTAGGAATGATAACTGGTGCTTTTTATAAAAATTTATAATAAAAATGCTGATCATGGACATTATCTCATTCTAGATTCACAGCAGTTGCTTCAAAATATATTTGTAGATATTGGACTCCAGATATTGGACTCCCCATTTTATAGGTGAGGAAAAAAGGCCCCAGACTGAAAGTGAAACATCCAAAGTACCAAATCCAGAAACATGCAAATGGAATGTGGACCTAGGTCTCCTGATTCAAGAAACTAGGTTCTGGTGACTCTTGCCCAAATTACCTTGCAATTATTTTCTATAAATGTATAATTTCTGTTTGGGGCAGCTAGATGGCACAGCTCTCTCTCTCTCTCTCTCTCTCTCTCTCTCTCTCTCTCTCTCTGTCTCTGTCTCTCTCTCTCTCTCTCTCTCTCTCTCTCTCTCTCTCTCTCTCTCTCGACTTCTGTTTCAGGTGAGTATTCCTGTAGGGTAGGGGGCAGGCTGGACACAGCTGACTGCACCTACCGGGTTTGGCCATTCGGGACGCCGTTGGCAACCTCTGTTGGGCCTGTAGGGCCTCTATATGGATCTCTGAAGAGAGATCTCTGATGAGTACTCTCCTAGTAGGGTAGGGGGAAGGCTAGATGCAGCAGACTGCACCTACCGGGTTTGGCCGTTCAGGACGCCGTTGGCAACCTCTGATAGGCCTTTGGGGCCTCTGTTTAAGTCTTTTTCTTAAGATCTCTTTCTCTCTTTTGAGACTTTGTTTAAGTTGTATGAGACCTCTGATTGGGTCTGTTTTTGTGTCTGTATTTTGTGTTTTGTCAAAGGAAATTTTCAGATCTGTATTGTCCATTTGTCTGTCTTTTGTCCGTGTCTTTGTCTTGTGTTTTGCGTGGGAAAATGTTTTTTTAGGATGAGATAGGAATATTAGATCATTTTTCTGCTTCCCAGAAAACAGCTCAAGTCTGTGGTTTAGAAATGAATGTTCCCTTTTCCCTCCTTCCCTTCATCAAAAGATTGGGAAAAGAGGAAGTTATTAATTAACAGCATAAAATAAAAGAGCTAATGGAAGGAGAATATTTCACCCTCCTTGTCTGGGGTCGCCATTGTTATAAATTACTCTGAAAACTCAATGAAGCCTTAGAGTTAAAAGAGGCTCACAGTAAAGGTGAACCTGAGAGGACATGCCCCCACAGCCAGGGAGGTTGGGACCATTCCAGCTTATTCTTATTACCCCAACTGCAGTCAAGGGGGACGGGCAAAAGACGTGGATACAATGGGCCCACTTCAAGTTGGCTGACCCCTCTCACACACCTGAGAAGTGGAAGGTCCTACCTGCAAATCCAGAAGACCCACCAACTAAGCTTTCTCTTAGCCGGGTACAATGAGTTTCTCTCTCCTCTTAATCCCCTTCCTGTTAATCTAAGTCAGGAGATTCTATCCTCTGTCAGGACAAAAAACTTCTAATGGAAAGGAAAATTAAGGGAAATGTTTAATATGTTGCTTTTTAGAAATATTCTTTCTGCCTGATTTCTAGGTCTCTGTACTTTGTGTTTTGAACTGCATTTCCTGATTGGTTAAAAGCCTCTCTCTGCATCCTAAATGTCTGGCCAGGGTTTTTAATGTAGAGAGACGTAAAGAGGCAAAAATTTCCTGCCTCACCTAAAAGAGAAAAGTTTTGTGTGTGGGAACGCATCTGTAAAGTAATTGAATTTATTCTGGTCAGTTTTGAAAAGTACCCTCTCCCACCTTGAGTAAAGAAAGGGGGGAGGAGGAGTAACAGCTATATCGGGGGCCACCTTGCAACAGCCCTGGGC
>CM053584.1:233917800-233938001 GCA_028627135.1 Pseudochirops cupreus
GCTTATATACACACCTCAGCCAATCCCCTTCTTTCACATCAACAGGGGAGTTCATGCCTCCTCAACAATGGGACAGGGTTTGCCCCTTCCACACTTAGCACTTAGTACTAAGTGCTAAGTATCCTGCTAAACAGATTACTATTACAGTACCGAGAATCAATTTGTTCCTTTTTGAGTTACTTTCTGAAGAGGTTTAATGTGCAAGAGATGCTAGGCTTTATTCTTCTCGATCCCAGAGTGAAGCATTGGGATCAATGTGTGGCCAGTTGTAGAGATACAATTAGACTTAATGTAAAGAGAAAAAGAATTTAAAAGCAAACTTCCTAACATTTAGAGCTATCCAAATGCATGAAGACCTGTTTCAATTGTTTGTATGTTTTCCTTTCATTGAGAGCTTTCTAGTGAAATGCAGATGACCACTTTTTGGGTATAATTTATGTACAGAGCATTCTTGGTCAGGGATGGTTAGGATCAGGGCCTTTGAGGTCTCTTCCAAATTTGGTTTATGTTATGTTATATTATGTTATGTTATGTTATGTTATGTTATGTTATGTTATGCTATGCTATGCTATGTTTGCTATGTTCTGTTCTTATGTTACATGTTATGTAAATTATTTCATATTATATTATATCATATTATATTACATTATGCCATGCCATACCATATGATATCATAAGTACATATATTTTATAACTATTCTGTGTTCTTTAGTTAAGACTATGATTGGGTTCCTGTGTTTACCTGTGATACTTTACTGTCATATTTCTTCAAGACTGATCTGGTTCTAAGGAATCATGATAAGCACTGAATCTGCTTATTGGACATGTGGACTACTCCTATATAATCATACTTAACAATCATAATTTCAATGAAACAATGACCATAACAGCTAGCATTTATATAGTACTTGAGGATTTTCAAAGAGCTTTACAAATCTTATCTCATTTGACCCTCCATCTACCCCGTGAGATAGGTACTGTTATCCCCATTTGACATTTGGGCAACTGAGGCAGCTAAGTGGCACAGTAGATAGAGCACTGGACTTCAAATTATGAAGACTTATCTTCATGGGTTCAAATCCAGTCTCAGACACTAGCTGTGTGACCATGGGTATGTCACTTAACCCTGTTTGCCTCAGTTCTTCATCTATAAAAATGAACTAAGGAAGGAAATAGTAAACCACTGTAGTATGTTTGCCAAGAAAGCCCCAAACTGGGGTCATGAAGAGTTGGATACAATGAAAACAACCAAACAAGAGGCAGTTAGAGGTCAAATGAATTTCCCAGAGTCACACAGCTAATAAGTGTCTGAGATAAGATTTCAAGTCAGATCTTCCTGATCTGAGATTCAACACTCTTATCCACTGTGTCCATCTAGCTTTTATACTTCTCTTAGATAAACTAGATGGTACTCTATATAAATGCATGTATCTTCTTTATGTCTAAACAAGATCCATCTATGTCTATTTATCTAAATACTTATACTATGGCATTTCTCCCATTCTTTGATTTGTTAAATTGTCATCACATCTGCTCTCATTCTTATAATATCATGCATGTGGTTTATCTGGGCATGGAGACTTGAACTCACGAAAAGCAGCTCTGTGTGTTTTTTTGTCAGTTTATTTATCTTAGCTTTCCATTTCCTGATAGTCAGTTTTGTTCTATCAATCCTTATCCAGCAATTAGTTTTCCTTGTTAAAGAAAACTGAAGAAAAGTAAGAGCTAAATGATTTTATCACTTTTTGTTGTCTTCATCTCCCATACCCAAAACAGTGTTCTTCTTGATGCTTCATCCCTCTTCTTATCCCTAACAAAGTTTAAAAGGTCCCATTTCATTTTTATTTACTTAAAATGCTTTTAAGAGCTATTTTCCTAGAATAAATGTTATTATATTTTTAAATTAACAACATATAAAGTAATCTTTCTGAAGAGTAGTTCTGTTCCTGTACGCAACCTTGCAATAATAAGGATAATAAAAATTAACTTTATGTAACACTTATTAAGTACCAGGCACAGTACTAAGTACTTTACTATTATTATCTCATTTAATCCTCATAACAACCCTGAGAGGTAGTTGTTACAGTTACTCATTTTATAGATAAGCAAACTGAAGCAATCAGAAGTTAAGTGACTTGCCCATGGTCACGCAGCTAATAAAAGTCTGTAAGGATGGACTTGAACTCAAATCTTCCTGACTCCAAACCTGGTTCTCTATCTACTATGCCAACTATCTGCCCCATTAACTGTGCTAATGAAAAGAAAAATCTGGAATTATGCCCAAAGGGTTTTAAACTACCTTACCCTTTAACCCACCAAAACCACTACTAGATCTATTTCCAAAGATGATTGGGGAAAAAAGGAAAAGAATCCATGTTCTAAAATGTTTACAGCAGCTTTCTTTGTGGTGACAAACTGGGAGTTTCAGGGATACCCATCAATTGGGGAATGACTGAAGAAGTTGTGGCATATAATTGTGATGGGATGCCATTGTGCTATAAGAAATGATGAGCTCAGTGATCTTAAAAAAAAACCTGGAAAGACTTGCACAAAATAATGCAGAGCAAAATGAGCAGAACCAAAAGAACATGGTATACAGTAATGACAGAATTGTTTTAAGAATGACATTGAGTTAATAAGCCATTTTGACTGTTATAAATATCCAGATTATAAAGGACATATGACGAAAGATACTATCTGCTTCCAGAGAAAGATCTGATACATGGAAGTTTGTATAGAATAATTTTGCATACATGCATATGCTTGTGTCTAATGGTAGCCATTTCAAGGGTGGGGGAAGGGAGAGAAGGAAAAAAAGAAAACAGTTACATGCTAACTTTATTATATATACAGGAATAACAAATTGTGTATAATAGATTTGCAGTTTCATGAGCAGTCATATATTTTATTATACTGTGTTGTGGAAATACTAGTTTTATTCCACAATTTAAAAACAAAATAAATGAAAATTCCACAAAAAAGGAGCTGTGCTAATTGTTAGAAATTATATAGCGCTTTGAGGTTTGCAAAGCATATTCATGTTATCTCATTTGCTTTTTTACAACAATCCTACCTCTGATATAGGCACGATTATAATTCTCATTCTGCACATGAGGGAACAGGGTGTGATACGTGAAGTGACTTAGATGGGAAAACAGAGATAGTAAGTATCTGTAGAAGGATTCAAACTTAGGTCTTCCTAATTCCAAGTCCAGTAGTGAAATGTAGTGATGTACCAGTGTTACCATGGTCTGTGACTATGGGACTTAGCTAGAAATGGAGGAAAATTATATCCCTGTTAAAAAAAAAAGGTGAGTCCAACATAGAGGAAGTTCATAAGCCAGTAAAACTCAAAAACATGTCATTTATTGTCTCTACACTGATGCAAGAAGAAATCTGGAGCTCAATAAACTTTTAAAAGAATGTAAATAGGAAATTAACCAGAGAAATAACACAGGGGCAAAGTTCTAGTAAAAATAAAAATAAAAATTTCACTTTCCTTCTAATTCAACTTGAAAGTTACTATTTAAGGGATAGCCATTTGGTACCTTAGAGGCAGACAAGGTTAGTAGCTTACAATTGACCTTCTGAAAATGGTGGGTATTTACAAAAAAGACATGTCTAACAGCATTAGTTTAAGGAAGAACAATAACTTGGAATTTATGCATCTGAGACAATTACCACAAAGGTCAGTTGTTTCATTCACACTTGGCTTCCCAGAAAGCTGAATGTTGAAGGGAGAAAGAATGTGGAATTATTACCACCAAAATATGGATATTTTTGGGGAGAGAGCTGAAGGAGAGCACAAAGCGGACCTTTTCCCCAAGTAAAATGCTTTCAGATTAGTCTGTTAAAAGTAGAAGGGCTGTCAGGGACCATATAATCCAGCATTTTCTTTTTTGCAGAGAAAGAAAGGATCTAGAATGACTTGGTCAATGTCCAACTCTTAGTGAAATTGAGACTGAACTGAAGTGGAGTCAAATGGAGCCCAAATGTCATAGACTATTAGGGCTGGAAGGAAAGAGATCACCTTGTTCAGCCTATCCATTTACATAAAGTATAACAGGGACAGAAAAGCGGCTGTTAGAGCAGGGATTAGAACCTAAGCCTGATTCACGGAGTAGAGCTCTTTCCACCAAGTTACCTCCTTTGAGGGGCAGTAGAGCAAAGACAGTAACTCTTACTGGGCAAAGAACCCTCTTCTCCCTGCTAAGTAAAGCAGATGAATGAGGTCAGGAGGCATCAGATCTTCTAGGAGAACTCTAACCCTAAGTTTCACACTGCTTCTCTCTCATGGGTCATGCTTGAAAGCAACATTTGGGCATCTTGGGAAGTCAAAGCCTTTAGGAAAAAAAGTCCCCCAAATTGGGGAGACACAGACATCTCTATGAAGCCTTGGACAATGGGAATTTGCCCCTTCCTGCTTTACCCTGCTTGAAGTATTTGTCAGACACACACACACCCCCACCTCACTCCCGTCTCTCCCCCCAATCATGAACTACTGCTTCTGGGAAAGTAGGTTTCTCTTAGGTTTGCCTTGCCTCATTTCCTTTGAGGTTCATGGTACCTGAAATTGTCCCTTCCAATCTCATAGATTTTCTCATCATCCATTCAACCCAGTCCTCCTGCCTACCTGCTTCAGATAAGTTTGAAAAAGAAAGTTTCCAAGGTACATGTAAGACAGAGTTATTGCCAAAAATGCACAGCCACTGAGCAAGAAGGAGCTGTTCGTCACTAACCTCCACACTTTCATCTTAACTGGCACCCTTCAATAATGTCTGATTGGAGGCCTACTTCTCTTACCACCCCCTACCACACACACACACACACACACACACACACACACACACATACACACACACAAGCACACACAAACAGCACAACTACTACCTAATCTGCTCTTCTTCCCTGGATAGGGAAACATGTTTTGTAGTGGCTTCAAGATTGGACCAGAACTTGGTTCTAGCAGCTGCTCCTTCCACACATACCCCACTCATCTGTACACATTCCACACACAACCTATAATGCCTGCCCTGCTTTGACTATTGAGAAAAATGCTTATTAATAGCCAATAATTTGGGGAGATCTAGAGTTCTCCCTTTTTGATAAAGTCCTAATTTCAAAAGTTCAGTCTCTTGAAGGACACTACCAGTAATGAGATTGGATTAATTTTCTTGTTCAGACTCTACCCAGGTAGGCAAGCCATTGTGCTGTACTCAGGTCTGGGTGAGGATAAATTCTTTAAAGATATTGCCCAAGGCTGACGATAACTTAGAAGTAAATGACATAATCAGAGTTCATTTGAATAGATTCAAACCCTCATTATAATATTTAGTCTCTCACTAATTGTTAACCAATCAGAGTTGATTGCCACCCTCCAGAACACCCCTCTTCCAATGGGCATATAAGCCCTGATCCCACCCGTATGATTATCTTTGGTTTAAGAGAGAGATGGCCAGATAAATGACCATCATTTTATTAATAAACATGCTGGCATTATTGATAAAATGATTAAATTACCCCATAATTATGTCTCTTGAACTTTTTAAACATCACACTATCTTGTCCCTAGCTCTGCTCCCATTTTCTTCCTTAGAGTTTAGAAATTCTTTGGAAAGAATGCTGGTTTTGAAATCAAAGGAAGGAAGGAAACAGACCTTTATCACATACATACTATTACAAATATTATCTCATTCAATTGTTACAGCAACTCTTTTACAGCTGAAAAAGTTGAAGCAGACAGAGGTCAGGTGACGTTCCCCAAATCACAGAATAAGTATCTGAGGCCAGATTTGAACTCCTGCATTCTTGATTCAAAGTTCAGCATTTTATCTACTCAGCTACTAAATTGCCTCAGAAGATCTAGATTTGATCCTTAGTTGTACTTAATACTATTTATGTGCCTTTGGGTGGGTTAATTCATATATCTGACCTTCAGATTCCCCATTCGTAGAATGAGGAGAGCTAAGATCCCTTCTAATCTCTAAATCAATGCTCCTATAGTCCATTGAAATTTCCGCTTTAAACCCGGCCTTTGGGAGAAAATTTTTATATTAGTTAGCTCTGATCACAGTCATATCCAAGATTTATAGGATTTTTTTTTTAATTCTATAAGATCTAAAGCAATTATGTAATGAATGGACACAGTCGTGAAAAAAAATAGCGTTCTCAAGAGAAGGAACACAAAATATCAGTGACTACACCAAAGGTCGCTCCCTATTACAAATAATAAGAGAAGTGCAAATTAAAGTAGCTCCCAGTCAGCAAATTGTCAGAGGTGACAAAAGCAACCAGTCCACCAGCATTTATCAAATGCTCGCTGTGTGCTGGGCTCTGGGCTAGGTGCTGAATATACAGAAAGGCAAAAATCGTCTCTGCCGCAATAGTCGGTATTGGAGGAGGTGCTGGATTAAATACACTCTTGGCAGGAGCTGGGAATTAGTTCAGTCGTTCAGGAAAACTATTTGGAGGTGTGCAAAAAATAAAATAACGGAAACATCCGTATCCGTTGATCCAGAGATCACACTGATCTACAACTCAAGGGGGTCAGTGGTGGAAAGTTCCCCTGTATACCAAACTCGTCGCAGCAGCACTTTTCCTGAGAGTATAAAGCTGGAAATAAAAGATGTTCATCGACGGGGGAATGGCTCAAAAAATTAAGTAACATGAATGTGATGGAATATGATTGTGCCATAAGAAATGGTGAATGTGAATAATTCAGAGAAAAATTAAGAATTCACGAGAGGATTGATATGAACTGATGCAGCCGGAGAACAGCCAAACCAGTGTTTGTGATGACTACAGTGTGAGTGGAAAGAAAAATAAAAAAATAATGGGTGTTGTTTACGAAATTCTGTAAGGTGTGAAAATCGCTTCATAAGTTGTTTTTTAATTTGGCCTTCAATAACCACGGGAGGTTGGAGCGGTATTATCCTCAATTTACACAGGAGGAAACTGAGGTAGACAGAAGTTAGGTGACTTGCTTAGGGTCTCACACAGCTAGTAAAAGAGGTTCTGAGAGTGTATTGCAACTAGTCTTTCTGACTCCAGGCATAACAAACTATCTACTGTGCCACCAATCTGCCTCTTAAAATTAAACGGAATGTTCAGTGACTTGTAGTGATGAAGCTTGGCCCCAGAGAAGACAAAAAGAAATAAATCTCCCTCCTTTCATTCTGGTGAAGATGGGCATTATGGATATAAAATGTTATATGTGATGTCAGTTGCAGTTGATGTGTCATTTAACCTGGTGAACTGGCCTAAAAATGGTAAAAGAGAAGGTTTACGGGTTAGAAAAGGAAGAAAGTCTATTTGTCAATGAAACTTTTTTTTAGAAAAATCCCACCCTGTTGCAAATGCCTGCTATATATAGGGCACAGTCCTGGTCTCTCAATTAGAATTGTAGCTCTAAAAAATAAAAACCTTTCTCCATTTTTGCCTACTGTTTCACTTCCTTTTTTTCCCCTTATAAATATATTTCACCTATTTTCTTTGTGTACATATATGCCCACATAATATAGATGTATATGTTTTATATGTCTATATACATATAAGCATACAAATACATGTATACACACATATATACATACATGTACACACATATATTCACATATTGGTCACCTCTACTTCATTTCTTTGCCTCTGATCAGGTTACACAGAAGTACTCTGATCTCTTCCTGAGGGAACAGGCTGGCCTATCAGCATCCAATTTCACATAATATACTTCGCCTTCATAGTAGAAAAGATGGAGGGAGTATAAGGAGTGAGACAAAGAATAGGAGCTTTGGTAATAAAGTACAAAAGTCTGATTTAAACAGTAAATGAATTAAAGTAAAGACTTTGGAGACCTAGGCAATTCTCTCAATTCCTTGGAAAGTAGCTGGTAGTTTTAGGAATAGAGACTATCCTACATGAAGTGTTTATACCTTCAATATCACTTAAATCTTAAAGCATTGAGAAGACCCTTAAACAATATGTTGGCATTCTGGTTTAGAGCTACAATCTAATTTCCCAATTCTATAAAACTTGCAAACAGAATTTCAGTACCATTCCAATGAAAGAATTTTTACTCTTTGTTTCTAACACATAAATGACTCAAAAATCTTCTAAATGCTAAAGTAGCTTTTATGATTGCCTTGGAATCCCATAAAAAGAAACAAAATTGTCTATGACTTGACCCAATGATATTGGTTTCAAATGGAGCTGTATTCAGAAACATTATCTACTTAAATATTAATATTTGCAGCAGCTTTCTGTTCATTGATCAGGAAAAACAGAAGCTAAAATCTGAACCAGATTTTCAAAAATCATCTTCAGAAAGGCACAAATCTGAAGTTATAGGACGGAATTCACACATTTCAAGAACTGAAGGTTATTTTAAAGGTAAATTTTAAGTCCCCTAAGTCCATTCAAGGAAATACTGCATTTCCCCAAATTTCAGCATGATTTCTTTTATGGAAATGACATTCCTTGGATTCTACTTTTTTAAGCTATCAACAGTTTTTTTTTTTTACTCATATGGCATGTTCTCAGCATATTTTGCTTGATAAGTGAGGCTAGTGCTGGCCTTTGAGTGGATAGGTCCTATGTCAAGACTGCTTACTTACACAGCCCAATAGTCCCCATACTGTAGAGAGACAAGTGCACACAAACACCCAGACACATATACATACACATGTACACATGCACATACGTATGTGGTACAGTCGAAAGAGCGTTAATTTGGATGAATGAATGAATGAATCACTATCAATAATAAATTCATTCATTTATTCATACAGACATTTGAATACATATATCATGTGGTGCAACAGAAAGAATACGGAATTTGGAGTTAAAACACCTTGCTCTGAATTTCACATCTACTATTTTTTACCTGTGTGACCTTGGACAACTCACTGAAGTTCTCTGTATCAAAGTTTCCTTAGCCATAAAATGAGTGGATTAAACTAGATATCTCTGAGCTCTGTTACTAACTATCTGTGATCATACATACACATATGGACAAAAAAGAAAATTTTGAGTGTCATAAAATGGACCTGGGTTCCCTTCTGGATGTATATTTAATCTGATGAACACTAATTATCCTACTGTCTGTGAAGCATTGGAAGAGATACAAAGTTTTGATAAAACAGAATCCTTGTTATCATGGAACTTAAAATCTTGTAGGAGATAAGACATGAATTCTGGGATCTTAGAATATACTTTAGTGGGACAGCTAGGTGGCACAGTGAATAGAGCACCAGCACTGGAGTCAGAAGGACCTGAGTTCAAATGCGGCCTCAGACATTTGACACACTTACTAGCTATGTGACCTTGGGCAAGTCACTTAACACCAATTGCCCTGCCTTCCCCCTTCCAAAAAAAAAAAAAAGAATACACTGTAGCATGTTATAAGTATGTTAGTGGCAAAAAGTGCTTTTTGAGGACTTGGGGAAAAGCAATAACTCATATTTCTGGAATATGTTAAGGTTTATAGGTTATTTTCTATGCAGTGTCTATTTTGAGCCTCACAAGAATCCTGTGAAACAGATGATAAAGTTTGATTGTCCTCATCATACAGATGAGGAAACTGAGGCTCAGAGAAGGTGAAGCCCATGTTCATAAAGCCAGTAAGTGTCAGAGTAAGGATTCAAGCCTAGGTTTATCTAGACTCCAGATTTAGTGCCTAGCACAGTGGCTGGCACATAATAGGCACTTAATTAATACTTGTTCACTTGACTTTCCATTATGCCACATTGCCATATGAGGAGTTATATTAGATGCTGTGTAAAATCTGTCCTTTCTATATCAAGATCATTGATCTATAGCTGGAAGGAACCCAAAAATAATCTATTAGAAAGCTCTAATTTTATAGAAGACACTGAGGCCTAGAAGGGGTAAGTGACTCACCCAAGGCCACAAAAGTAGCAAATGTCAAAGATTGGATTTGAATCCTGGTCCTTTGACTCCGGAGCCAATCTTTTATACAATGCTGATTTTTGCCAGGGGATATAAGTCCTAGAAAACCCAAACCTTCTTATTCCACTTTATTTAAAATAATAGTGCTGCACAGAATTTTGATTTGTTATTTTTTAAAAGTTTTTTAAAAGTTCTAACTTTTCTCTCTTACTCAACCCAATCCTCCTTATACTCTAGAGAGACAAAAACACAAATGAACACAAACACACACTTATACATACACATGTACATGCATATACCTGTGTGGTATTTGCAGGTTTGTAGAAAGATGAATTCTTAGAAATACAAAGAGGGACCTGTGAATCATTTGGACAGCTCTTCAACTAATCATGTTAGGTGGCAGTGACAGTGTTTTGAATGCATATAGCACTGTGTTCTGTACTTCTTGTGATATATTATTTGACAGAGACGTGTGATTTCACCGTCACAGGAAACTTCAGATGAGGAAGGACTTTCTACCTGTGAATGTTAGCACCTTCTCAAAAACTTACACCGAAAGGTTTAGGGACTTGCTGTGAGCCATGGGGCTAGAATGTGTCAGAGATGAGAACTGAACTCAGGTCCTCTAGCTCTAAGGGCAGCAAGTTCCATTTCATCTCTAAAATGTATATGCTACCAAGTGCCTGAAAGTGATGTGCACACAGTAGGATCTTAAGAAATATTGAAATGAGGATATTTATGTATGTATAAACATATAATTAAGAAATGTTGCATTGAATATATCATTTAGGCAAATATAAAAATGCTCGTTAAGAAGGCAGGTTTGGAACTTCCAAGTACAGAGAATGAATGTATGCCAACCCTAATAGATTATGTGAGTGGGGAACAGAAAGGGACCTTTAAAGAAAAAAAAGTCACTTCTCTTGGAGATGTGGCAGAGGGAGCAACCGTATTCTTCAAAAGGAGGAGATTTGATAATGGAAAATCTATCAATTCAAGGTAAAGAGGAGATGAATAGTAATTGTAATTTAATAGCAAAACAAACAAAAAACAGTATCTGACCTCTTTTTTTTTTTTGGAGTGGGAAGGCAAAGCAATTGGGGTTAAATGACTTGCCTAAGGTCACACAGCTAATAAGTTTGTCAAGTGTCTGTCACATTTGAACTCAGGTCCTCCTGACTCCAAGGCCGGTGCTCTATTCACTGTGCCGCCTAGTTGCCCCCTGACCTCTTTTTTATGTATTTGGATAGGAAAAATATAAAGCCTGTAGCTTTTTAAGTCATTTTTTCTTTGTTTTTTTTTTTATGGTTTAGAATAGGTCTTAAGAATGTAGATATTCTAAATTGTACTAGATGTTAATTATAATAATTCTACTAATTTATATTCAAGCGAATCCTATTTTTGTTCTCTAAATGGGAGTATATTGTATTTAATTGTTCATATAGTGTGCCCGTTGTCTTAAATTTCGTAATTACATCATCATAAAATGATAATTCATAAATGTCAAATAGGAAATATTTATACAGAGGCACATGAATATGTAACTAACATATATTTACATATGTGTATGTATACATATATGTGTATGCAGACATACACATATGGATATATTATTGTGTATGTATACTAGCACCAATATTTACTATCTGTATGTATGCAAAGTAATTTCACCTCTTTGGGTTATAGTTTCCTCATCTCTAAAATTAGGAGGTTAGACTAATTAACTTCTAAGCTGTTTTCCACGTTTAACAGAATATGACTTAATGTCATAACCACCACACACTAATGCCCACATATTGATGCATTTTTTAGCTTGCAATAGTTTGTATTTTTAGCTGGAAATTGAGTCAAAAGAATCTTATTGCTTTGAATGAACTTATGTGTCACCCATAAAAAATACTTCCCATCATTTTGAATGTTGTTAAGTGAATGGGCTTGGACTTAGATTTGAGAACTCATACATTTAAACATTTTGTAAGTAAAAGAAGCTACTCTTATTTTCTCTCTGTGTGTCTCTCCTTCCCTCTTCTTCTTCCCAACTCCACCTTCCTCTCTCTTTCTTCCCCTCTCCCTTTTTCTCAGTCAATCCACTTGAGAATAATTATCGGTATTGCTTTCTATAGATAGCTCTAGATTATTAGGGCAGTACAAAGTAGTTTAAGTTTCTTTTATCTTTCCTATATCATAATAAAAGATAAAATATTATAACCTTTAAATGTTTCATTTCTATCTGTGGTTGGTACACTGTTTTTTATGAGATGTCTAGGTATGCAGGAAGGGGTATATGAAAATGGTGTGTGAAGTAGGAGAAACATTGTCGCTGGCAACAGGAAAAGAGGGTTAAAACCTGCCTTTGATGTTTACTATCTGTGTGACAAGTCACTATCTTGGACAAATCACTTAATCTCCATCTCCTTTGGTGAGAGGGTTGGATTTGATGGAAGAGAATTCTGATCTAGAACTCTAATCTATGCCAATGATGTAGTGGTCAAAATCTAACTATAGAATTTACATTTTAATGTATTTTCCTCTTACCACTATACAAATGAGGTCTGAATGTATTGAAAAGGTAATTGTGCAGTGCTATTCTAAGGTTGAAGGTGTTGTACAACATGGGCTTGTTAACTAAATTCTGTTTACCTCTCTTTCTGAGGATAAAAGCAACCTAGATTGAATTGGATCTGACCACTAACAAAAGATTCCCAGGTTATATTTTTGTTGAAAGAATGAACCATGAGAGCAGGAAGAGATGTTTTATTCAGAATCTACATACATATTGATTATACTAGTTATTCATTCAAACTACTTTCCAATTAATTGAAATTTGTACATTTAAAAAAATAGACTATTCACCAATTCAACTCAGTTTGAAAAAGAGGTTGGAAAGATGAGGGGCAGGTAAGTGGCAGAGTGGATAGAGTGGTGGCCTGTAAACCCAAAAGAACCTGGGTAGCTGTGTGACCCTGGGCAAGTCATTTAACTTTATTTGCCTCAGTTTCCTAATCTATAAAATGAGCTGAAAAAGGAAATGGAGAACTGCTCCAGTATTTGATTTGCCAGGAAAACCCCAAGTGGGATCACAAAATGTTGGACATGACTAATATACCAAAAAAAAATTGGGTAGTTAGGTGGTATGGTGGAAAGAGTACCAGGCTTGGAGTCAGCAAGACTCATATTCATGAGTTCAAATCTGACCTCAAACAGCTACTAGCTGTGTGACCTTGGACAAGTCACTTAACCCTGTTCACCTCAGTTCCTCATCTGTAAAATGAGCTGGAGAAGGAAATGGCAAACCACTCCAATATCTTTGGCAAGAAAACCCATGAGGTCACAAAGAGCCATATGCAATAAAATGACTTAATAATAACAAAAAGATGAGAAAATATTTGAAAAGTATTGGAAATACTTATGTTGCAAGTCTATATTGTAATTCAACCTAGGCTAACATGGCAAGAAAAAAAAAACTTTTGTGACTAGGTAACATGATTTGTTCTGATTATAAGAATGATATTCTTATAACAAATGTTAAGAATAATTTCAATTCAAAATAGGATGGTATTTAAAAAGGGTTTCTAAAGTGTTTGAAAAGTTTGTTTGTTTGTTGTGCAAGCAGAATAAATGTTCCTTGGGATCTTGTTTGCACTTTGGGGCAAAATCTGTTTTTTCATAGATAAACTTCAGTCAAGTTCATGACTGACTTACAGATGACTAAATATTGAAATTTTTTTTAGTAGAGCCAATTGTGATTTTCTCCAACTCCATTTAACTTCAATCAAATTGGAACAAAGGTAGTAGATGTTGGGAATAATTCAAGGCTGGGTTTTGGAAAAGCTTAATTGATGATAGGACAAGGGTATAAAGGAGTCCAGGGTAGAGGTTGAATTAATTCACCAACAGGATGAAAAAGAAACCTAAGGAGATTATTATCAGATAATTGTCTAGAAAAGAACTAAGGGGTGGAGAGACTAGAGGTCATGAGAAGGATGAAAAAGACTGGCAGGAGTCATAAGACAGAAAGTTGAAAAGATAATATTATGATAAAATAAATGAATTTTGGAGTTTATAAAAGGGGATATGTATCTCTTATGGATGATGGAAAGATCAAGAATATGACCAACTTCATGTGTAGCTGAGGTGGTATCAAGGAGTACAACCTCAGAATTTAATAAAATGTCTATTAAAATTAAAGCTTTATATATATGCATTACACATATGCATATATGTATATTATGTTTGTATTCTATTTTCTATCTATCTATCTATCTATCTATCTATCTGAAATTCCCATGAATCACCAAAGCATTAATCCTGACAGAAAAGAAACAGAAATAGAATAAGTTTTGCAAGACCTGTTGTTGATGAAAGTTGGTTCTTTATTATGACCACTTCCTTTTCTAGAAGTTTGTCAACCACATATCAAATAATGTTCTCAAGTTTTGCTAGAAATAGAATTACAAATATCATCCTTCCATGTAAGAATGTGAATAGTTCAACTTTAATAAGTCCCTTATGATTTCTCTTTCTTGTTCGCCTTTTCATGTTTCTCTTGTTTCTTGTGTTTGAAAGTCAAATTTTCTACTTAGCTCTGGTCTTTTCATCAAGAATCCTTGAAAGTCATCTATTTCACTGAATATCCAATTTTTTCCCTGAAGAATTACATTCAGTTTTGCTGGGTAGGTGATTCTTGGTTTTAATCCTAGCTTCTTTGACTTCCAGAATATCATATTTCAAACCCTTCTATCCCTTAATCTAGAAGCTACTAGATTTTGGGTTATCCTGATTGTGTTTCCACAATACTTGAATTGTTTCTTTCTGGCCACTTGCAATATTTTCTGCTTGACCTGGGAACTCTGGAATTTGGCTACAATATTCCAAGGATTGGGATCTTTTTCAAGAGGTAATCAGTGAATTCTTTCGATTTCTATTTTACCCACTGGTCCTAGAATATCAGGGAAGTTTTCCTTGATAATTTCTTGAAAGATGATAACTAAGCTTTTTTTTTAAATATCATGGCTTTCAGGTAGTCTAATAATTGTAAAATTATTTCTCCTTGATCTATTTTCCAGGTCGTTTTTCCAATAAGATATTTCATATTGTCTTCTAATTTTTTTTCATTCTTTTGGTTCTGTGTTGTAATTTCTTGATTTCTCATTAGCTTCCATTTGTTCCATTCTCATTTTTAAGAAATTATTTCCTTCAGTGAGCTTTTGGATCTCCTCTTGCATTTGGCCAATTCTGCTTTTTAAAGCATTCTTCTCCTCATTGGCTTTTTGGAGCTCTTTTGCTATTTGGGTTGGTCCATTTTTTAAGGTGCTACTTTCTTCAGTATTTTGGAGGGATCTCCTTTAGTAAGCTGTTGACTCATTTTTGATGATTTTCTTCGTTCACTCTCATTTCTCTTCCCAAAATTTTCCTCTACTTCTCTTACTTAATTTTCAAAATCCTTTTTGACCTTTTCCACGACCTGAGATCAATTCATACTTTTCTTGGAGGCTTTTAATGTAGGATCTTTGACTTTGTTGTCTTATTCTGGTTTTATGTTTTGATCTTCTTTGTCACCAAAATAAGATTCTATCATCTGAGGATATTTTTTATGCTGTTGCTCATTTTCCCAGGGAAATATTTGACTTTTTAACTCTGTGCTATGGTAGGACTCTGCTTCTGGTTGGGGGGGAGGGAGTATACTGTCCCAAGCTTCAGGGGTTTTGTGCAGCTATTTTCAGAGATACCACTAGGGACCTATAAATTTTGCATTCTTTCAAAGTGGTATGATCAAAAGAAAGGTATTTATTCCTTTCCTGGCCTGTGCTCTTGTCTGTGAGTGACCACAAGCACTCCTTTCTGCCTTGAAACTATGAGAAGGATTCCCTCTCCACCACAGCAACAAGCTTTGCCACATAAGTGCTCCTCCTCACCACAGAACCACTACCCAAGACTGTGAACCAGATCCAAGCAAAATAAAGCAAGAGAATCCTGTCTCAGAGCCAGCAAAGAGATCCCTGCAATCCCCCTCTGATCAGACACTTGATCCCACCACCATCTGTGGGCTGAGAGCTCCAGAAGGAAGCAGTGCTGCTGCCGACCCAGGCCTAAGCCCAAACAGCACTCTTCTCTAACTTCGGTCTGGATAGACCTTTCCCATGATCTTCTAAGTTGTCTTTGGTATTTGTGGGTTGAGAAGCCTGGAAACCACCACAGCTCCCAGCTATTCAGATCCCTGAGGCCTGTTCTAGCCCCACCTGTACTGGCGTAGCCCATGCTGAACTGACTGCTCCTCTCCCAGCCCTGGACAATAAAAAGACCTTTACTGTTGACCTTCTAGATTGTCTTGGACTGGAAATTATTGTTTTCTCTGTCGTTTTGTGTGCTTTGCTGCTCTAGAATTTGTTTGGAGTCATTTTTAGAGGTATTTGAAGGGGTTTGGGGAAGAGCTCAAGCAAATTCCTGCTTTTACTCTGCTGTCTTGACTCCTCCCCAAATATTCTCTATTCTTATAGGATGATATCATGTGTTTTGTCTGTCCTCTGTTACTTCCTGCTGCTTCCATCTTCTATATATGTTTATTTTTATTTAAAAAAAATTTGCTTTTTTTTTTGGAGGGAGGAAGGTAGGGCAATTGGGGTTAAGTGACTTGCTGACGGTCACATGGCTAGTTTTATGTTAAGTGTCTGAGGTCACATTTGAACTCAGGTCCTCCTGACTCAGGGCTAGTCCTCTATTTGCTGCGCCACCTAGCTGCCCCTATATGTTTATTTGAAAACCTATGGCTGTTGATGAATTCCCTCTGTGTCCTCATCAATCTCTATAGACAAATCCATCCACCTTTTTCTTCTCAATAGAATTGTTTTCTTTTATATTCTTTTTTTTTTGTCTTTTTTTGGAGGGCAGTTGGCGTTAAGTGACTTGCTCAAGGTCACATAGCTAGTAAGTGTTAAGTATCTGAGGCTGGATTTGAACTCAGGTCCTCCTGACTCCAAGGCTGGTGCTCTATTCACTGCGCCACCTAGCTACCCCCTTTTATATTCTTAAGTATTTCATTCTTGAAAGATTTTTATCCATAAATAGCTCAAATATGTTGTAAAATTTTAATCCAAGGCATTCTAACTATTATTTCTCAATGTCCTTTGAAATCTCTTCTGTAAAACTTGAGAGTGCATATCAGATTATGACTGGTTTTCCTCTCATTCTCTATTACAAACATCAGGAAAGAATAGTCACTCCTCACCCCTCATTAATCCCTCTCCCCCAAGGTATTCATCATTTCTACTTCAGTAACTAGTGGTCTTGAAGTAAACAGTATCTGTTATCAAATTACAGATTTGGGTTCCTATAGAGATGATATAATTCATGCTAGGCATCAATTCTGAATTGCAGGTAGCTACTAACCCATAGGTTAGGTATGGCTATATGGTTCAACTGTCTTTCATAAATCTGAATGACTAAGAACATTGTACACATTCCAACGAACTATGCTTTTTCTATAGTTGTATAACTTGTTAAAATAACATGTTTTAATGCTGGTTAATCACTAATTATTAATCTTTAATTAATAAAAGACTAAAGATATACAAGCAGCTAGGTACAAATTAATACTTCCCAATAAATAATCTGTCATTAACTACTTAATCTAACCCTGGTTTGCCTCATTCATTGACTTTCTTAATACAGTAATTTGCATGCCAGAAAGCCTCAGCTTGTTTGTAGCCCTTTATCTCCTTCAGAATATTCTGGCTTTTGGCAAATTAGAGGAGATTTGGCACTGAATACCTTCAACTATGGACTGCAGTTTCCCAGAAAGACATTAAGTGCTTCTTTAGCATTCTAGTTTAGATCTTGGAGTCTTCCCTCTTAGACACCTCTCTATATTTTTTCTCATGTGAGAATGTCTTTGTTTATAACTGTTTCATAATGTAATTTGTTTCATAATTTGTTTCTGCCCCTGACAAAGTCTATCAGAGCAAGAAATGCTATTTGTGGCATGGGATAATCTTTTTTCCAACAAGGATCAGATTTTGATTTCCATCTTCTGTTTGAACCCTACAGTTAGCATGAGTTACTTTGAAATATCCTATTTGAGATTTCTTTAAATGATGTTTTTCATCCCCCAGATTCTTCCATACTAACTTCTTAAAGGGATTAGGCTTCTTCATGCCTCCACCCCACCCCACCATACATTTTAAAATATATTTGAGGAGGGTGGAGCCAAGATGGTGGAGTAAAAGCAGGAACTTGCTTGAGCTCAAGCCCTAACCAGTTTTAATACCTGTAAAAAAATGACTCTAAACAAATTGTAGAGCTACAGAACTCCCAAAATGACAGAGTGAAAAAAATCTCCCACTGAAGGCAGCCTGGCAGGCTGACAGAAAGGGTATATCACACCAGAGTAGGAGCAGAGCGCAGTCCCACGTGGGCTGCATGGCACAGAGTGGCTGAAGCAGACCTCAGGGGAGTAAATCACTTGTAGCTGTGGGGGTTTCCAGACTTTTCAACCTATAAACACCAAAGAGAAAGTAAAGGGTCAATGGGAAAACTCTGTTGGACTGATGTGAGAGAAGAGTGTGGTCTAACTCCTGCCCCCAGGGTGGCAGAGGTGGCAATGGCTGCTTCTGGAACTCCAGACACACAGATGGTGGGGGGACCAAGTGACTGATCAGAGGACAAATGCAGGAATCTCTTTTCTGATGCTGAGGCAGGATTCTCTTGCTTTTGCTTACTTGGATCTGGGTTGCAATCTTGGGTGGCAGTCCTGGGGTGAGGAGTGCTGACATGGCAGAGCTTGTGGCAGCTGTGGAGAGGAGATCATCCTCACAGTTCTGAGGCAGGTGACTAGAAAAAGCTTTTATACAACAACTGTATAAAACCCCAGAAATTTGGGACACAGCACTCTCCACCATGGAAGCAGAGTTCTACTTTGGCAAAGAGCTCAAAAGTCAAGTATTTGGTTGGCAAAATGGGAAAACAGAGGAAGAGAAATTAGAGTGTAGAATCGTTCTTTGGTGACAAAGAAGATCAAAATATAGAACCAGAAGAAGACAACATAGTCAAAACTCTTGCATCAAAAGCTTCCAAGAAAAATATGAACTGGTTATAGTCCATTGAGTAACTCAAGAAGAATTTTGAAAATCAAGTAAGAGAAGTAGAGGAAAAACTGGGGAAGAGAAATGAGAGTGAAGCAAGAAAATCATGAAAAACAAGTCAACAGCTTGCTAAAGGAGACCCCCCCAAAAAAATACTGAAGAAAATAACACCTTAAAAAAATCGACTAACTCAAATGGCAAAAGGGATCCAAAAAGCCAGTGAGGAGAAGAATGCCTTAAAAAGCAGAACTGACCAGATGGAAAAGGAACTTCAAAAGCTCACTAAAGAAAATAATTCCTTCAAAATTAGATTGGAGCAGATGGAAGCTAATGACTTTATGAGAAATCTAGATGACATAAAACAGATCTAAAAGAATGAAAAAAAATAGAAGGCAATGTGAAATATCTCATTGGAAAAAGCAGTGACCTGGAAAATAGATCCAGGAGAGATCATTTAAAAGTTACTGGACTATCTGAAAGCCATGATCAAAAAAAAGAGCCTAAACATCATCTTTCAAGAAATTATCAAGGCAAACTGCCCTGGTATTCTAGAACCAAAGGGTAAAATAGAAATTGAAAGAATTCACTGATTGCCTCTTGAAAAACATCCCAAAAAGAAAACTCCTAGGAATATCATAGCCAAATTCCAGAGTTCCCAGGTCAAGGAGAAAATATTACAAACAGTCAGGAAGAAATAATTTGAGTATTGTAGAAACACAATCAAGATAATCCAAGATCCAGCAGCTTGTACATTAAGGGATTGAAGGACTTGGAATATGATATTCCAGAGGCAAAGGAGCTAGGATTAAAACCAAGAATTACCTACCCAGCAAAACTGAGTATAATACTTTAGGGGAAAATATGGACATTCAAAGAAAGAGAGGACTTTCAAGCATTCTTGATGAAAAGACCAGAGCTGAACAGAAAATTTGACACAAATACAAGAAGCATGAGAAGCATAAAAACATATATAGGAAAGAGAAATCATAGTACTTATTAAAGTTGAACTGTTTACATTCCTACATGGAAAGATGATATTTGTAACTGATGAGACTTTTCTCAGTATTAGGATAGTTGAAGGGAATATATATGTTTATATGTATGTGTATGTATACATGTAGGTGTGTGTATATATGTGTGTGTGTGAATATTTGTATGTATATGTTTACATGTATATACCTAAAATATATATGTATGTGTAGATGTATGTGTGTGTGTATATAT
>CM053584.1:233938501-234019075 GCA_028627135.1 Pseudochirops cupreus
ATGTTGTGAATATTATAATGTTTTGAATGTTTGTCTTGATTTGTAATGGAATAAACAGAGTGTTCACTATATTTTGTAATCTGAACTCTAAAGGCTGTTCACAGTAGCATTCCTTTGGGAATCTGCTGGTGCATGGCATTACAGGTACATAAGAGCTCCACTGAATGACTGCTCTTCATATGAGTTGCAAAAGCATTATAATAGAATGTCCTTTCTCAATAAACACATATACTTCTCCTAATTTGAGGGTTTTATATTTTTGTGTATAGCTTCTTTCATATTAGGCATAAGGAGATTGATTAGGTGTGAGGAAAGAGAAGTTACCTTTTTTAATTCACTCATTACTATTAGTCTAGTTATAGTAAAAGAAATGTAAGTATATAGTACAGAAAAAACACACTTCCCTAAATAAGCATATGTTCATCAATAAAATATGCAAAACTTAATTTTTATCACTTCAATCAAAAACATGGCCAGTCTGAGACAGCTTTGTAATTGACAAAATCATAGAACTACATTCATCTAGAAGGGAACTTAAAATCCATCTAGTTCAAATGTTCACTTTCCAGATAAGAAAACTGAGGCTCACAGAGACAGTGCAACTCATACGAAGTCACACAGCTCATTATTGGCAGAGTCAGGCCTTGAAAATGGCTTTCCTAGTTCTCCATCCAGTGCTGACTAGTCATTATGTGAATAGAATATAACAGCAGTCTGCTGTTCCATTCATTAAAGGAAAGCTGTTTTAAATGACATTGAAACGTTTTCTTAATAAACAATCCATCTATTTATTCATCACCCTCAAAATGTTCCATATACTAAGAAAGGGAATGACCACTCCCACAGATACATTATCACATTTTCTTTTCATCAGATAACTACTTTAGCTCTTTTTTTTGTTTATTTTGTTCATGTGTTTCACAACTAGTTCCTCTAAGAAGAAAGCTTGGCTGACTTTACTGTAGTCAGATGGCCATATTTCCTGTCTATCTTCAAATCAAACAAAAACAACAACCAACCCCACTACCCCCAACATATTCCCCTCAAATATCTCATTGATTTTCCCAGATTTTTAATACGTATGTACACATCTATTGAGCGAGATATGTGTATACACACACACACATCAAATGAATCAAATGATGGAGATATGTGGAGGCAAAAGTATGGCAATCAAATGGTAAAAATGAAATCTTGATTTTGAAAGACTTAAGTAATTATGATAAATGGCTAATTAAAGCATTTCTAAAATGTGTGTTTTATATATACATATATATGAAAATCCATGTATGTATATATGTAAATTCATGTATATGCATGTGCACACACATGAAAATCAATATGTATGTGCATATGCTTTATATAGGAAATTCCCTTATCTGTCTACACATACATATGAAAATCCACACATGTGTGTACAGGCACACACATACAAAACGCATAAACACGCATGGATCGTGTGCACACATGAAAATCTATACATGTACATGTATGCATCATGAAAAGTCATGTCCATATAAATGCGTGTGTAGAATTTTACGTGTGTGCATGTGGAAGTGTGCAATGTATACACATATATGCCATACACACATGAAAATCCATGTGTCTGCATACATATATATATTTCATGTGTCTATGCATATATGTGAATATAAGGACTCATGCATATGTACATACCCACAGATATATGCACATTCATGTGAGAATCCATGTGTATACACGGACTATATGTGCATGCATGCATGTATACACATTTGAAAATCCATGTGTATGTGTATATACACATGGATTTTCCTTTGTGTTTTCAGTCACCTTTGTATCACAATTTCTATGATAATTTTTTTTCCATTAAAAGTCTTTCAATTATTTTCTTAAGGCAATAACTTCCTCAAAGCTTTATGAGAAAGGTTCATTGGAATAGTGTTGCTTTCTATAACTGCCACATCAAACCAAAGTCAACGCTTTTCTGTTGTTTAGAACATTCACCCCCTTCAGGCTCGCTGAAAACAGAAGCACCCTTCTCTAGTCAAAAGCAAGTGAATCAACTACCAATATTTCAAAGAGCTTCAATTTCAAGGCATTGTCCTTGAGTTATGATGGATAATCACCTTGTAAATCTGGAACTCTTGGTGGTTTCAAATTGAACGTAAGAGCCTGAGAGCACGATTGTCAAAGACTGGGGGGCATCAAGTTAAGAACCAGGCGGCTGGATCCAAAGCCTATGAGAGCAGTGCACGTGCCCCGTTTCCCCCACATTACTCCACAATCTACCACTCACTTACCCTTTTCACTGACGCTTTCACTTTCTATTTCCACATCCTCACAGCTGGTGTACTCAGGTGTGGAGGCACCTTCCTCCTCGGAACTGCTGACGGACATCTGTCTCTTCTTCCCCCCTCGCTTGGATCTGTGGGGCTTGGGCGGAGATGGCCGTACTGACTCTGACTGGTCAGAGCTCAGAGAGTCATTCCTCAGCATCGTTTCCATTTTCTCCCTCTTTGCTTTCCTGATAAGAATAGCGGAGCTAGGATCCAGGCGACTCTGCTTTTTGAAAGACTCTTGGCTCTTGGACTCAGGGTGTTCTGTTGGAACAGGGCCGTGCCTGGGAGCTGGTGGGCTATGGTTAGTTAATTGTTTAGAAACAGATATTCTTACATCACCAGTTCGTTCTATGGAATATGACCTCTGAGTTTCCAAAAGGGATTTCCGATCCTGAGTTCCAGAGGGCTGGGCCCGTTTCCCTAACTTGTTCTCTGGCACCTCTGCTTCTTCTAACTCTGTGTGGGGCAAAGACACATCACTATGTCTCCTTTCATGGCGGGCTTTAGAGACTTTGGCATGCATGCGCATCTGCTGCTCTTCCGGGTGGGGCTTGACGGGATACCTGGCTAGGTTAGGATCACTTCGGTATCGAGTCTGGTACTCTTCTTCTTTCCTTTGTTTCTCATCCTCCATACCTTTGCCCTCCTCGTGTTTTTCGGGCAAATCTTGTGACCGGCCCTTCTCTAGCCTTCTTTCTCGCCTTTCTTTCCGGTCCCTCTCCTCCACAGGTCCCTCTCCTTGCTGGAGGGAGGATTTTGGCACACGTTTACGCTCACTTTTCAGCCCCCCTTTGCCATTCTGCTCAGCAGTCACTGAAGTCTTCTTCCTACCAGAAATATAAAAAGTAAAATAAGAACAATGAAAAAAATCTTAAATCACAAAAACTAGACCACAGGAACATTTCTCCTTTAGGCTACGAAATAAATGCACTCACATCATGATGAACATTAGGATGTGATTCAATAAATGAATATGACATCTAGTTTTAGAAGTGGGTGATGCAGAGCCATGCTTAAAGTTTTATAATGAGTTACTGTTTTCCAGATACGGGCCAATGGCATCAGTGTGTTTCTTAGAACCATGTTTTATGGTTTTTACCATTGTGAATGATTTCAACATTTCAAAATTGTCTACATGGGTAAGATCAAAAGAGTAATAAATAGTTGTTGAATGAGTCACATTTGGCAGGGGCCTTTTGCTCCTTTCCCCAGCCACTTGAGCCTTCTCCTCTAAGGTTACCTACCTATATTTTTCATCTCTCTCATTAGAATGTAAGTCCTTGAGGCCCAGGACTGATTTTGTATTTGCCTTCCTTTGTATCCACAGCACTTAGCACAGTGCCTTGTATATATCGTAAGCTCTTAAATGTTTGTTGACTGAGTGAAGCAGTTCTTTGATACGTTCAATGATGATCAAGAATCATTTTGCTAATAACTCTGTGTTATAATATGCAAGGCACCAAAAAACACTTTTTGACGAGACGTGAGCTAAGTGATATAACACCAAATGCATTGGGTTGTGAGTCAGGAAATTGAGGTTCTGACTCTGGTGCTGACACCAGCCATCTGTGTGCTACCTGGCAAATAATTTAACGTCTATGAATGCTGCTTATCTCATCAGTGAAGCAAAGGGACTGGACAAGATGACAACTAAATACTCTTCCATCTTAAATTTCTGGCCTATGATACAAGCAGGAGATATTATTGTGTACTTCATTTCAGCTGTGAACATCTCTGTATTGCTATGTATGTCATTGTGATAGCATTAACAGTCTACAAATTATCCAGGAAAATATAAACAAGGAATGTTTTAATATAAATGGGTTCACATCAGAAGTCTAATTTACCACTAGGTTAGGCAATTCCATGTAATAGAGAAGGAAACTTAAAGGCAGGAAGATGTCAGTTCAAACATCCCTCCAGACACAAACTTTGTGATTATGGGCAAATAAGTTTTCTTTCCTCTTCTGTGAAATAGATGTGATAATAGCACCAACCTCAGAGAATTACTATGAGGTTAAATAAGGAAATGTATTTAAAGAAGTTTGTAAACATTAAATACTGTATAAACATTTATTTTTTAATCTAGAATTAAGATTTCAAGTGTGTAGAAACATCCCGGGAAAAAAAATTCCCTTCTACCAGAGCAAGTCAGCAATTTCTATGCAACTTATGGTTTTGGAGAGTTGTTTGAGGTATTGAAAGGTCAAGTGATTTGCCCAGGGTCACATAGTCAATGTGTCGCAGGGAGAACATGGACCCAGACGTTCTTGGTTTTCTAAGATCAGTCTTCTATATACACCTCCACTCATTATTATTAATAGAAATTCCTTATTGTAGCAATAAAACAATTTGAAAACAATTTATCTCACCATACTTTGAGGGGGGAAAGAGAAGGTAGGAAAAAGGAACAAACAGTTCTCCACATTAGTTTATGCAACCAAAGGAATGAACACACTCAAAGTTTCTAGTTGTTTATTATCTTTTCTCCCCGAGTATTTTAGCCTTAACTTCCTTTTTAAAAATACATTTTCTCTAATTACATGTTAAAAAATTTTTAACATTTTTTTTAAAGTTTTGAGTTCCAAATTCTATCCTTTCCTCCCCTCTTCCTGAGATGGTAAGCAATCAGATATAGCCTTAAATTCCTTTTAAACATTATTTGGTATAGCTAATACCAGCTAGATTCCTGGGGTGAATTTATTAATATTAAAGTATTCCTAATTCATATTTTCTGAGTACTTTACAGACTGTTGACATACATGATATTATACCATAGCATAAGAGAGATGTTCAGATTTAAAATGAAGTTGCTAATGCTTTTATCATATAGCATTGAACTTCCAGCTGAAGCACGTCCTTAGTGATCATCTTGTCCAATTTCTTTACTTAAGGATGATGTTGTCACCATACAGTTTGTCAGTCTGTCAGATGGCATTTAGATGAATTTAGTCAGTACCAATGTTAAAACCCAGGTCTCATTACTCTAGGTCCAATGTTTTTTGTATTTTACCTACCGAGTATCTATAAAAATTGCAGAAGAGACAAAAGTAGCTGTCAGAAGTTTATCAATGTAGTAATAACAGTACCTAGAATTTACATAGAGATTTGTTTTGTAAAGTGTTTCACATATATTGGATTATTTATTTTTCACAGCATCCCTTTGAAAAATGGGTGCTATTATCTTTTCCATTTTACAAATTGTGAATCAGAGTCACAATGAATTGATCTACCCAGGGTCACACAGCAACTGAGTGTCTGACATAGGATTCAAACTTGGGTCTTACAGACTTCAAGTTCCATGTTCTATACACTGTGCCCCTTAGAGGGTAATAAGTAAAAACGTAAGTATAGGGGCAGCTAGGTGGTGAAGTGAAGAGCACAGGCCCTGAAGGCAGGAGGACGTGAGTTCAAATTCGACCTCACACACTTGACACAGTTACTAGCTGTGTGAACTTGGGCAAGTCACTTAACCCCAACTGCCTTGCCTTTCCCCCTCCAAAAAAAAAAGTATAAAATAACATGCAACACTAAAATTTTATGGACTTGTCTGGGGTGGGAGGTGTGGGCAGATGATATATTATGCTTAGGCCTATAAGAGAGGGGGCAGCTAGGTGGTGAAGTAGATAGAGTGCTAATCCTGAAGTCAGGAGGACCTGAGTTCAAATCTAGTCCTAAACACTTATTAGATGTATGACTATGGGCAAGTCATATAACTCTATTTGCCTCAGTTTTCTCATTTGTAAAATGAGCTTGAGAAGGAAATGGAAAACCTAGTAAATTTGTATAGTATATTTGGGAGTGGATTTGTATATTTGCCTAGAATACTTGCCAACTATATTTGCCAAGAAAACCTCAAATGGGGTCAACAAGAGTCAGACATGACAAACAATTGAATAACAACAATAAGTATGAAATATGTTTCCAATCATATATACCCCTGCAGGGGTTCTTATGATCATCTATCATACTCACAGGCTCATACTCAACCATCTCTTCTCCTCTACAGTCAGTTCTTTGGATGCACAAAGGTTTCTAACAATCACTACCTTTTACAAGTCAGGTCCCTAAAATGTCAAGGTTTTCTACCTATACCCCTGCCAGGAATCTCTAGGGAGAGAGAGAAAGAACAGGGCTGTGGGCGATTACCTTTCTCTTGAGGGTTCGCTTCTGGATCTTGATGAAGCCTGTTTCTGTTCCAGACCCATGGCTTTCTGGGACAGTTCTGTTCCTTTGCTTAGCTCTGATGGGACCCCTGAAGGAGTGATTTCCTGGGAGGCTGCTGCTGTGCTTAAGGGGGTCTGAGATCTTGATCGTTCTTGTAGCCTGGCTTTCTTTTCTCTAGGCACCTCAGAGCCTGCACCCGTAGCTGTGTCACTGAGTGTCCCGTCTTGACTTGGTGGCTGAGGTCCACTCCCAAAAAACCAAGCTCCGGACTTGGTTAAGATTTCTTGTTGCTTTCGACATAAATTGCATACCCACATAACCTGTTTAAAGAAGAAAGAATGAGATACAATTCACTCTGAGTAATGCACGACTTGTAGAGGGAAGAAATGCATTTAAATTTATAGCCTTGTTTATTGGAGACCTGTGGTTTCACTGGTGCATAGAGCTTTTGGAAGGAAACTCCCTTAACCAAAGCAGATGCTCTACTTATATTTTTAGAATGTAAAGTACATAAAAGGAGGTATTGTTTCATTTACTATATTTTCACTACCATAGTGACAGTCACATAGTAGGTACTTAAAGAATGAATGTTGATTTGAAAGCTGCCTTCAACACAGTAATTAAACTGACTTTCCCAGGATGTATAAATTCTGAGGTCAGCTATCTATTTATTATACTACACTGCCACTCTACTGCCCCTCCTCCTCCACTCTCACTCTCTCTCCCCTCTGTAGATATACAGATTTGTTAGGGAATAAAGATAAGTGTCATACTTTCTGAATAATTTGATTTCAAGAGAAATTAGAAAGCTCTGTATCCACAAAAGCCCTTCTAAATTTGTTAAGAAAACAGGACTTACTCAAGTGGGACATGCACTAGATAGAACCAGCAGCTTGCCTGAATCTGCTGGGCAAGTGTCTGGCCCTCGGTTTACTTAGACATAGAAGATAGGGATTGGCCAAGATGATTTTTCAGGCTTTTTCCATCTTTAAGGCTATTGGAATTTCCTCTTAGTTCATTTCTATACTCACAGGCTATTTTCTACGAGTCTTTGGTTTCCTGTGAATGTGTGTATAAAGAAAACTGAGGTAATTCATTAGCTTTAGACCGTAATCATCAGGAAGAGACCTGATATTTGGTGCTTAGAGACAAAGGGTGGGATGCCACATTGGAACAGGAGTCAGAAAGACTCTAATTCAAATTCTGGTGTCAGTTACTTACTAGATGATCTCTATCCAGAAAATATCCCAACTGTCAAAAAGCCTGCAAATGCTGGGAGCTTGGGTAGGTTTGAGTAGACAAAGAAAGGGGTGAGACAATGGAGAGAACACTGGACCTAGAGTCAGGAAGATTAGAGTTCAAATCTGGCTTCAGCCATTTAGTACATGTGCGACATTAGGTTAAGTCACATAACTGCTGCCTGCCTTGGTTTCTTCATCTGTAAAATGGAGATAATGGTAATAATATCTACTTCCCAGGATTATTGGGAAGATAGAATGAGATACTATTTGCAATACATTTTGTAAATCTTAAAGTTCTACATAAATGCTAACTACTACTACTGGTTTTTTAAAACATTTATACAGCACTTAGTATGTGCCAGATTTTATGCTAAGCATTTTATGATTATCTTATTTAATCCTCACAAGAATGCTGGAAACCAGATAACATTATTATTCCCATTTTATTAATGAGGAAAGTGAGGCAAACAGAGGTTAAGTGCTTTGCCAGGGTCAAACAACTATTTACTGTCTGAGGTCAAATTTGAGCTCAGGTCTTCATTTGTTTGTGAATGAAAAACTCTAAAAGCTCTGTCTTTAGGCAATTACCTCTCGGGGTCTCAGTTTCCCCATCTGTAAAATGAGGGCATGAGACTAGATGATTTCTGAGATCTTTTACAACTCTAAAGTTTTGATCCTTTTCTTTTACACTCAACTTCCTTATTTTTTTTTTCAGTGTTAATCAAAATCATAAGGTGAGGCACCATTGTGCAATGGACAGAGCCAATGGTGAAATCAAGAAGACTGAGGTTTAAAATCTGCCTCTGAAATATACTGGTCACATGATCCTGAGCAATACTGTAGGAAATTCTCTAAGATTGCAAGTTGCAGAGAACCAAGCAGAATTGGTTGATGGAGTTTCCTCATCTGAGAGTTCCTTACACTAAAGAAATCACAGGTCAAGCCTACAAAGAAATATAGTCACATTAAAAAAAAATGGCAGTGTACAAACCAAAAGAGGAATCTGCACAATTTCCTTGAACTTTTCATTTATCTATTTTCCTCTTTAATTAATCACAAGGAATGTTTTATGGTATGTAATGCCATTTTCCAAGTAACTACTTAACAATAAAATAAACCTGAGGCCAATTTACTCATGTCTATCTACCCGAATACCAGGATTCCTTCAGAGTACTTAATTTAAGTTGGAAATAAACTAGAACTTTTTTTAAACCAGCTTTCAACAATTCTATAGCTTCTCCCTCTCCTCCAAATATGGGAGGAATAATGAAGGCTATGTGTCTTTATGGATACAGATGGGAGGCAGTTTACCTTCCTGTTTCAGTTACCTTGACTTTCAAAATATTCGGCAAAGGCTATGACTGGCTTAAGCTGGCATGTCAAGGCAACTACAGCACTCCACATATTATCAGCACCCACATTCTCCATTCAGCAGTTCTGTCAACAGGCAAAAGCTCCATGTGGCAGAATTAATGTTCTTAGACTATACCAAGTTCTTCCCCCAAACCCAGTTTCATCACCTTTGGAAGCTGTACTGACTTTCACAGAAATAATAATAGCTCACTTTTATATAGAGTTTTAACTTTTGTGAAACACTTTATATACATTATCACATTTGAGTCTTACAATAATCCTGTGAGGTTGATGCAATTATTATTCCCATTTTATAGAAGATAAAACTGAGGCTCAGAGACATTAAGTGTCTCACCATGGTCGTTCACCTCAGTGGCTGAGGCGAGATTTAAATCCAGGTCTTTCTGATACCAAAGTGTACTGCTAATATATTCCACTGTCATATTTAGGCTTATAATTCTTTTCCTAATATTTTATGAGTTTATAATGCTCTCAGAATTGTCAACCTCTAGTAGGTAATAAGGTGATGAGTGCCAATAAGAGTGTTATCAAATTTGATCCAAACCAAACTAAAATTAATACTTCACAGCATTAGTTATCCTCTAATAACTCAGTTTATTATATTTACCTTAGAAGCTTACAAGGCACTGTGCATAATATTATAAATTTGCATGTATTTTATAATACATATACTTCTATGTATGTGTCTACACACATGCACATACACATGATTTTAAAAAAAAGTTCTACTAAGTTAAAGTTTGAGATTCAAGTTTCCCAGATTTATTCTAGAACAATAAAATCCCAAAGGGAAAATATAAATGGGATAATGAAGGTAATATATTAGCATATAAAGAAAATAATGAAGATATTAAATCAGAAAGAATAAAATATGGCAAAAAAAAGGAATTCTAAAGCTAGTGGGGGAAGAAATCGACGTTATTTTAAACCTCCTCAAGAGGATAGGAAAAAAAGGCACATAGGAGGTAGAGAGCAGGAACAAAGATAAGAAGACATGTCATATGCTTTAAATATGTGTGTGTGTGTGTGTGTGTGTGTGTGTGTGTGTGTGTGTGTGTGTGTGTGTGTGTAATTTGGAGTTAGATGAGCTAGGATGCAGATTTTTGCTTTTTTACACAAGACTAAATAAAAGTGACTAACCACATCAAGAAAACTGAGGTCCTAAGGAAATGGAAGCTGGCTGTTAGAATCAGAATACTGCAAAAGCTTTATACATCTCCCTCAGATCTCCCTCCTAAAAATATATGTGGGGGGGGGATAAGGAGGAAGGCTGAAAAAGATCTAATTCAAGGACTATATATCACATATATATAATAAACCATGATAAATATAAGAGTATTCTCATTTACTGAGATGCCCAAAAAGATGAGCTGCTCATCCCATAAAACCTATATCATAATTTAGGATTTATGTAGTATAGCTGCTTCCGTTTCAATTGCTGACCAAATAAGGGAAAGATGGCTATTTCCCAACTGTGCTACATATCATCAGCTCCCCTGCTTGATGAATTAAGGTCATTCAAAAGTCTCGGTTGATTAAAGTAGAGACATTGAATGAGACATTAACAAGGGAAATGTTTTCAGCTCAGGACTCTGGATAGAAGAAGGAAAGAACTCTATCTGTTCAGAAGACCTGAGCATAGGTGGGGCAGGTCCAAGATATACATACATCATGACAGATTTCTTGAGACTTCTTGTTTCCTTTGACAACCAAAACAGTGGAAGGGGTAACAGGATTCTGGTAGCTGGAGGGAATGTAGGGGTACACTTTTGTACTTTTTGCATTAGTTAGGTAACTATTGAACATGGTGCTATTTTACAATTTGTTATTACACCAACAAAAATAAATATTCTTTAACCCATTGCTTTCACTAATCCTTTCTGAAAGGCAACATTTAAGTATAAACAGACTGAGAACATATTTCTTTTTCTAGGAATTCAGAGGCAAACTCATGGCAAATATATATTTCTACCATAGATATAAAAATAGATATTTATTTTTCATGTAGGAGAGGAAAAACAGAAAACAGAACCCTAAAAGATATTGATAGGAAAGTGGGGAGAAGAGGAGATTTTAAAATATGTCTCTCTACATATCAGGCCTGATGATTTTTTTTTTTACCATGATTTCAATCACAATCATTTTCTTAATGATTAATTCACTTCTCTGCTATTAAGAGGTCATGACAATTTTTCAATATGGAATCAATACTTGACTATGTCAATAATTTGAAGACATATAAAGTTTTTACCAATATGTACCATTACAATTATAGTAACATATAGTAATGGAGAATATCCTATAACACTGAATGGAAAACTATGTAATAAATGTAATTTTAATTCTATTTCCAAAAAAATTTTGCCTTGCTCTGATACTAGAAGGTATCTGGATAAAATGGAATTGCGATTTCTTAAAATGACTATTGACCAATTTATGCTTGAAATATGCCTTCGCTTGCATAAGTTAATTAAGTTCTCAGATAAATTTCAATGTAAATATCACATATGTCCAATAATTTCATGTCCTATATTTTTGCAACTAGAAACATATTGGAAAATGACTACAAAATTTACTCGTCTTTTTCTGCTTAAATAAAATACGAGGATATTTTTAATCACGAAAACCTTATTTTGTGAAAACTTTATACCTATATTTACTCAACTTTCTCTTTAGTTAAAGAAGTCACATTCAAAAAGATCAAGCCCACCATTGAAAACCAAGAAATCACTCACATAGAGTATAAAATAAAAAGTATATGAGATTCTGTCACATTCTTTCAAACACCACCCACATGGAAGGAGACGAGCACATACTCACAGAGAAGCTAGTTTAACACGTCTGTTTAGGATTCCCTTTATAGTTTTTACCTATTATAAGCTAGGGCTTGCCTTGAGCCATGGTCAGTCCAAAAGGATTACTTGACAGAGACTTTCCTTGAAGACTTGAAAAGCAGCTGAGGTGACAAATATTTCGACAAGAAGACTGTTGATCGAAAAACATTTTGGGAGAAGTATGCGGAGCAAGCAGTCTAGCAGCCTGCAGGAATTACATCCTGATTGAATATCCTGGGATGTGTTCCAAACTAATCTAAACTAAAGCAGGTCTGCGTAATAACTTATCTTAACAATCCACAGATGTTAGGCAGCCCAGCACACGCTCTGATGAAAGATTATAGTGAGAGAATATGGCTTCTGCAGCTCTGAGCCACGCATCAGGAAAACAAAAAAATAAATAAATAAATGAAGATTTTCTTCTAACCTTTGGCTCCATCATTTGTGGTTTGTTTTTGTTTTGTTTTCCCCTCCTCTCTTTCCCAAAAAAAAGCATGAGATTTGGAGTCAGAGGCCCTGGGTTCAAATGCTGCTTCTTACATGTGTGACCTGTAAGACCTTAGACAAATCATTTCATTTTCTGAAGCCCAGGTTCCTTATCTGTTAAAGAGGGACTAGATTAATTGGTCTTCAGTTCCCCTTCGAGTTCTAGATCTATAATCTGACACTGTGACTACAAGGTAAACCATTCAAGAAGCAGGAATTTTTTAGAGAGAAATAAAAATGGCAATTATCACATGCTGTTCATGTGTACACAAAACCCTATGAAGGAAATAACATGTACTTAAGGGGAATATGCTTTTCATATGGCGAAAGGGGGGAAAATCTGCAGCACAGTACAGAATGTAGAAGCATTCCTTTCTTCTCTTGGTAAATGTGGATGGCCCATTCACAAGTTTTAGAGGTCAAATGGTATGAAGAACACTGGACAGTGAATCAGAGGGCCTGACTTTTCCTTCCTACTCTGAAACTACCTAGTTGTATGACCTTGGAAAGGTCACTTCATTTCTCCGATGTGCCATTGTCTCATCTGTAAGATAAATAAGTTCAGGTTAAAAGGTCTCTGAGGTTCCCTACAGCTTCATTTGTTTCATTCAAATCTGATTCCTTTTGACTCCTTTTGGGTTTTTCTTGGTAAAGATACTGGATTGTTTTGCCATTTCCTTCTCCAGCTCATTTTACAGATGAGGAAACTGAGGCAAACTGGGTTAAATAACTTGTCCACAGCCACATAGCTACTAAGTGTCTGAGGTCACATTTGAACTCAGATCTTCCTGACTCCAGGCTCAGCGCTTTATCCTCTGAGCAATCTAGCTGCCATAGAGGTGTAATACAATCCTGGTTAAATTTCTGTGCTTTGTTTCTTTCATCATAAATGAGTGACTTGGATTTGGCAATCCCTAAGGCCCCTTCTTGCACTAAACCTATGAGCCAATGTATATTGGAACTAAACAAAGATGAAGAATGTTTTGTGAATGAAGTTTTGCAGACTATAGCATTTGCTTATAAATTTATAGATGTTTCTTCTTTGTGTGAATAGTATTGGAGGTCATAGGAACATAGATTTAGAGCTAGGAGGAAACCTGGAGACCATCTAGCCTGATCCTTTTATTTGGCAAACAAGAAAAGGAAGGAAGGAAACAGGCATTAATTCAGCACCTACAATGTGCCAGGCCCTTTACAAATATTAACTCAATAGCTCTGGGAAGTAGTTGCTATTATTATCCCCATTTTACAGATGAAAAAACTGAGACAAGCAGAGATTAAGTGACTTGCCCAGGATCACAGAGCTAGTAAATATCTGAGGTCAGAATTGAATTTAGAATTGAACCCATTGCCCTACCTTGTTGCCTCTAAAAAAGAGAGAACTAGAGAGTTGTTGCGACTTTTCCAAGATCATAGGTAGTGAATGGCAGAGCCATGATTTGAACCCAAATCCTTTGACTCATAATCCATCAATTTTCTACCTTCCTGAAACAGTGATACTATCTCTACCTACTCAATCTATATAAGTGAAAAGAAATGTTTTATAGCTCACTCTTGCTGTTTAAGAAAAAAAGTTTTTACTCTTCTTTCACATCTTTCCCTTTTCATTAAGCATTCCTTAAGTAATCAGCATTTAGAGAAAAACAAATGATTTTACAACTTGGATGGGAGTGGTGAACCAAGGTTAGCAATGATATATATAGTCAGAGAAGGATAAAATACAGTAATGATGTGCTGATGGTGTGTTTTTATTCAATAACCTGCCTTAATGATTATTTCTAAAGTGAATCAGTCTCTGGGGAATCAGAGAATCCTATTAGAAAAGGAGACAACTTTGCACAAACAGTCTTAAAAAGCTGCAAAAGAGCCTTTAAAAATATCTGCTACAGGAAGATACTCCTTACAGAGTAGACAGAGAAAGCTTGTTTCTGTCATCAACACATTCCATTGAGTCAATAAAGACTGTCTCATTTCATGCAAACAGGGTGGCTTAAATGTTGGACTTTTGTTTTGTTTTTACTTATTTTACTGAAAATGTTCCATGAAAAGCCTGCTCAGATGAAATTGTTTTATAAATAGGAGGGGAGAAAATGGCAACATCTGCATGCATAGCATCCCTAGTTCTTACTCTGCCACTCCCTTCCAGCGTGCTCTTGGGTGAGTCAAGTCATGGAATCATAGGATCTACTCAATATAGGAACTGCATCTTCATAATCCCTGAAAAGTGGTCATCTTGTTGCTTTTACTTAAAAACTTCTGGTGATGGAGAGCTCACCATGGAAAATTTAATTCAGTTACATTATTGTGTACCTATGATAGGAGCTGGAAGAGAAACAGTTTATATCAGATGTGGTTCTGTTTTCAAATAGCTTATAGACTAGAAACAGCATACAACACATAGAATACACAGAAAACATGCTAAGGTGATATAATAAATGTTACGAGTCAAAATGACAGGCTGTGAGCCTGTGTAACTGGTAGGATGGAGGTGCCTTTGATGAGAGTATAGAAGACAGGAAGAGAAGAGGCTTTCTACAAAGGATTTTGACAAATAGACCACTGTGGCTGAAGTATAACGTGTGCATCAGAGTAGTGGGAAAAGTAGGGTGGCCCTGGTTTGTGAATGACCTTGGTAACAGGAAAAAATACTTTTCTTTGGAAGTCAATAAAGGGTTTGAGCTGGTGATGACTCATCATATCCAGAAGGAAGAGTAACCCAGGGAAGGTGTGAAGGATATATTGGAAGTCTGTAGAAATAGGAAGACCAGTTAGGAGGCAATAATAATAATTGAGAAAGGTGACTTATATGGGCTAGTACTGGGGCAATGGTGCACATAAAAATGAAGGAAGAAATTTGAGAGACACCATGGAGTGCAATTCACAAGACTTGGCAACTCACTGGAGGTGAGAGTTAAGGGAAAGAAAAGAGTCAGAGATAATAAATATTAAAGATTAAAACATCAGAAATTGGGTGTTACTGGCAGAATGGTTAAATCTGGCAGAGAAGAATGTGTTTTGGGGAAAGATTACAAACTGGATTTTAGGACACTTGAGTTGGTAGTGCTGCTTGGGCATAGATGCTCTGTAAGAACATAGAACATATGTGGGTTTGGAGTACCAGAGAGAAGTACAGACTGGAGATCGTGATTTTGAAGTTTGGGTAGAGCATGAAGTACAAGGCTGTCACAGGAGAGATAGTAGAACAGGAGAACACAGCAAAGGACAGAATTCTGGAAAACACTTAAAGAGTGTGGAAGAGGACCATGGGCCAGCAAAGTAGACAAATAAGGAACAGCAAGAGAGAGACAGAGAGAGATATAAACAAAGAAAGAGATATAGAGACAGAAAGACACACATAGAGATGGGGAACTACCTGTATGATGTTACAGGAGCCCAGAGAGGGGAGAAAATGCAGAAAGAGAAGGTGATACACACATACATACACATAATCTACAAACATACATATGCATATGTACACGCATATATACATGTGTATACATATACACACATACACATACATATATAGACACATAGTCTCAAAGAAAGGAAGAAGAATAATTCTGAGTAATCTCATTGGATTTTGTAATAGGGAGTCCATTGACAAACTTTAAGAACAATTTTATTAGAGTATTGGGAGTAAAGTCAAACTTTATGGGCTTAAAGAGAAGAGTGATTATTGAGAAATCAGAGTCTTTTAGTGAAGATTAAATTTTTTGAGAAAGTTGAGCTGTTGAAGGGAACATAAGTATTTTATAAATGGAAGAGACTATACTTTTAGTTTATTGCTATGGACACTGAGGCCAGAAAGCTTAAATCTCTTATCTCAGAGAAGAAATCATAGTGAAGGCAAAAGGCAGATTTTAATGTGACTGAGAGGAGCAGGGAAAGGACTTGCGTGAGATTATGGCCCAAAAGAATTGTTTCAAAATGCTGCATCTGAGAGGTTTTTCAGTTCTATATCAAAGCCTGAACCCCATATCTAGAATAGTTTCCTTCCCCATCACCATCTGCCTTCCTTGGATTCCTTGAAATGTCATATGAAGACCTACCTTATGAAAAAAAGCTTCTCCTCAAATACCTTACGTCAATGTTTTCCCTCTGACGCAACTCCCAACTTGCCCTCTGTGTATCTTGTTGGTATATGATTGCTTACATGTTTGCCCCCAGTAGACTGTGAGCTCCTTGAGAACAGGTACTGTTCCTTGTCTTTTCTTGTATTTCAGAACTTAGCACATTGCCTGGTAGATAGTAGGTGCTTAAGAATTTCTAGCTTATTGATTGATTCTAAGATGGTGAGTTGTGACTGAGACTTTGACACTGTATAACAGAAGTAGGATGGGGATTATATAGACTCCAAATATGTCTCCCTGTAACTTTTATCTATAGCACCAACTTCAGAAAGTGCACAATTTTTCCCCCTTTAAATAGTCCCCCTTTAAGTTTTGGCTCCTCATAACTCAGAAGTTAATTTTTGCGGCCTTTACTGTCCAGATCAAGTCTACCTGCTATTCCCAGTCAACACCACAAAAACCCAGCCTCTGAATGGTACTATAATTTTCTCCACTCCTCTAAAAGAACAGAGCTGGTGACACATTTATTTATATCCAGATTATTCTCTGGTAATAAGATACCTATAATGTGGTAGGCATACTCATTTAAAGACAATTGTTTCCATGGTTCAGTTCCTTCTTTATCCTTATATAAAATCTGGCCAGATTACATTATCAAGACTATGAATTCCAATACAGCAAGGATTTTCTCAGCAAAACTGTCTGTCTCTCACAATGCCTAAGACAGTGGTTCTCAACCTTTCTAATGTTGCGACCCTTTAATACTCATATGTGGACATATCTGCATGTGGGCAGACCTGCCTGGAGATGGATAGAGGAGTGGTGTCTCAGTTTCTAAGACCCCTGTGAAAGGGTTGTTCAACGGGTCGCAACCCACAGGTTGAGAACTGCTGGCCTAACACAAAATCACATACATCAAATAATATGAATTTAATCAAACTCCAATAAGAAGTATTGTCCAAATATTTGCCTGCCAATATCTTAGAGTGAAAGTCTGAGGAAGAAAACTAGAGCTTCCTCTAAGGGGGGGAAAAACTTATTTGACCTAATGATTGATTTCTTCAAGTTACTGAAACTATAAGCATCATTGATACCTGTAGGAAAAATTAGGCTTTTAAGAAATTGGTCTCATGGCCCTAAAGTGAACATAAAGATGAACTCCATTAATAGACTCAGAAGAGTAAAGGTGGACTTTGTCCACTTACATATTTTACAGTTGCACAGCTCAGAGGACTGACTAATCCATAAGCTCGACAAGATGGCATCTCCCAGGGGCACCAGAAACCTGCTGGCAAAAGAGGGACATTTTTGCTCTTTGTTAACAATGTCCTCTTCTTGCTGTGCTGTTTTTAGGATCACACAATCAGTGAGGTGGAAAGGACCTCAGAGACATAGCACAGCTTGCTTCATTTTTTTACAAATGAAGAAAATAAGCCCCAGGGATATGAAATAATTTACCTTAAGCCAGGATGAGCATTCAGAGAAAAGGATTTTTCCTCAGTAGCAAATACGGGCTTTAGGACTGAACCAATGTTACTCCGTTAAGCAGTTTGCCAAAGATAGTTCATTTGTCTCCTATGACAGTGAAGGCATTATAAACAGTGCAATCACTTCCAACCTGGAGTTCCACTTGAACACTGTGTTTTCATTAGGTGAGATAATGACATAGGAAACCTCCTCTCTGAACTGCAAGGCCCATAGACCACATTCTTTTGTGCCTCTTAAAGTTTCAAGATGTTAAAGGAAAATTATGCCAAAATGAAACTGATATTCCTGAGGTTGTAGAAAGGTTTGAACAAAAGATCTTGAAAAGTAAATATATAAGTATTACAAGCATTTGTCCTGTCTTTCTGGACTTCTCAATTCTCCCACGCTGAGGTGGTACCACTGTAGCTGGGCTGGTTCAATCTCCAAACCACTGCAATCAGAGGAGCAAAATTGTTACCACAACCCAAGAAATTGATGGTCTATTAGTTTTATTCTCATTCAGAATAAGATCAGCTTATTCAGAAGATGGTTCAGATCAGCTCCTACAGAAGGTGGTTCAAGCTCAAGCACACAGATCTCCTTGTGAGCACTTTTTCCGCCACATGTATAGTCTTAGGGAGCTGCCTAGAGGCTCTACAGGGGTGGGAAACCTCAGCCTCAAGACCACATGTGGCCCTCTAGATCCTCATTTGAGGTCCTTTGGGTCCAAGTTTTACAGAACAAATCGTTTTACTAAGTTGATTTGCTCTGTGAAGTTTGGGTTCAATCAAAGGGCCACACTTGAGGAGCTAGAGGGCCACAAGTCACCTTGAGGCAGCAGGTTCCCACCCCTGAAAAACTTAACAGGGTCTCCTAGTCAGTATGTGAAAGAAGAAGAATTTCAAACTGGGTCATCTGAACTCTCTATGATTCTTTTGAGTAGGCAATCTAGGCCATCTTTTGCCTCAATTCATACCTAGCCTTTATCTATGGAATGAGTTTTGCTTCAGACAAACTGAGACCTAGGAATGACCTTAGCTTAAAAAGATCACTGTCTCCTACGGCATTCTGGCCATTGCCAAGCATCCTGACCTATGTCTTGCTAATGGATGACAGAGTGGAGGACTAAGTGAGGTCTGAGTACAGCCCTGCCTCACTCAAATTCAATTCACTTTCAAGTCAAGACATCACCCTCCTGATAACATTGACCCTCTTTGAGGAGGAAGGACAAACACTGAACAACAACTAATGAACCTTAGAAATGGAGTCCAACCTGATTATTTTACAAATTAGGAAAATGAGGCTCTCAGACTTGAAGTTGACTTACCTAAGGTCTCTAAAACCAAGATCTCCTGAATCCTAGAGCCATTTCTTTCCACAATACTACAATGTCTCCCTCAAGGCTTGATTCTATAAGATACACACACGTAAATACAAAATCATGCATTTTTGCCAGAAAAGATCTTTGAGTTAAGCTTTGATCTTTAAGGTTCGTTCTACCCTTAAAATTCCATGATCCTAAATAATTTCTTTGAATAGTTTGGTACTTACATACTTTAAATTAAAAAAGATAAAGAGTGTGCCAAGAGGAAAGATATAATTATTCTAGTAAATTATTTTAAAACAAAACTTCAAGAAGAGAATTAGAGAATATTATAGAGGGGATCTCAGTAACTACTTAATTGAGCACATATCTGAAAAGGTACTCTCACTACAATATCTCCAAGCAGTGGTCCTACAACCTCTGCTTATTTTGAGGCAGCAATTCCATTTCACATAAGCTCTAATTTTTTAGAAGTTTATGAAGTTCTATGAAATAAATTTGCCTCTTTTCAATTTCTACCCAGGGCTCTGAGTTCTACCACTGGGGCCCTACTAATAAAATCTAACCTCTCTTTCACATGACAATTTCTCCAAAACCATAAGTAAGTTATGATGTTCCCCTTTTTCTTCTCTTCTCTGGGACAAAATACTTCCATCACTCTAAGTTCCTTCAGCTTGTCCTCATATGACATGGACAAGAGGCCTGTTGTCATCTTGATTGCAAAAGGAGAAGGTCAGTTATATTATTAAATGAAGTTGTTCTCTCTCCATTGACACTATGTAACAGACAAAATGTAGCCAAAGCAATCTGAGTCAGATTTAAAGAAGAACTTCCTAATCACAGGTGATCAAAGACAGAAAAACTCCCTCCTTTAAACAATCTATTTGCAAAACCTTTCTTTGGCAAGTACAGTACTGTTATGCTGATGGGGGAAGGGGATGAGATGCCCTTTGATGATACCAGCCAGTTTCATTTTTTTTTTTTATGAATTTAAAAGTCTTGACCTCCCACAGCATAGTTCATCTAGTTCCCTTTTTCATTAAGATAGTATGCACACATAACACCCTATATTTTGAGGCTATAAAAGCTATCAGAAATCATAAAGCACGTTGATTTAAGAATGCATTTGTGGATGGCACTGAGGTCGACCAGAACCAAATATAATTACTATGTTGTTTCTTCCCCACCTTTCCCCACCAGTAACTAATGGGTACCGCGAGCACAAAAGGACAAATGGAGGCTAAAAATGTAGCAATAAAATCTATATGTTAGAACTCATCTCACAACAGTGAGCAGATTTATTAAGTTTATGGTTATCAGCCTGAAACCAACAAAGTAATGTGAGGAGGGAAAGACTGAGGGTGGGGATAGTTGCAAGAAGCTAGTTTGGTAAGAAAATGAAAAACGATTAGTCTTGGGACAATAAGAAAACCTAGTCATAGTGATCAAAGATAAATAGTGGTTCATTCTCTCCATTGTTTCTGCTCCTATAAAACTAGATTTAGAAGTGAGATGAGCTATTAGCAAAACATTTCTCACTTCCTTTGCTTGGCCTACCCAATGATGCATCTTTATTTTGAGTACTGACATGGGGAGGTGGGGGGTTGGAGGGCAAGATTTCCATTAACCGTTTTATTCATGGGCCTGGAGAAAATGTATTCTTTCTCTGTCATTTAGTTTCTTCAGTGCTTCAGATAATAGGTAGGTGCTTCCTTTCAGACAGGAATCAATAGGAACTATGTCATCTTTGCTTCTGATAAACAACAGGTCTAGTTGCTAGCTGCTGCTATTGCCTGGTTCCCTTCATAGTAATTAAAGTAGCTTTAACCACATTAACTCTGGATTTTTCCCTTGCTCTGATGACTTGCAAACTTAGTCGAGGGCAGAGAGTCTAATAATGTTATTTACTGGTACCTGAGAAACTATTTCTGGTCTCAGTTTCAGGAGCATACTCCCAGGCTTTTATCCTTCAGGCATCAGCAAACTACAGTCTGTCAGCCAAATTTAGCCCATGGACTGCTTTTTTGTTTGTTTGTTTTTGTTTTTTAGCAGGAGCTAATTTTAAACAAATTTTGACTAAAGTTTTATTGCTGTAAAGGCATAAAAAAAAATTCCTAGCTCTCAGGCAGCACCAGATTTAGCCCTCTGTCACAGAAGGTCTTTGGTTCTCAAACGTTTTGGTCTCAGGACTCTTTTACACTATTAAACTTTATTAAAGATCCCAAAGAGCTTTTGTTTTTACTTTTATAACTATCAATACCATATTAGAAATTAAAACTGATCATTTAAAAAGATTTGTTAATTTTTTAAAAATAATAACAATAAACCCTTAACAGGTTGACATAACATCTTTTTCATAAAAAAAACTTTAAAATTTATAAAATCCCAAAATTTAGTTTGAAAAATGGCATTGTTTTACATATTTTTTGCAAATCTCTGTAATGTTTGGCATAATAAAAGATAGCTGGATTCTCATATCTGTTTCTGCATTCAGTCTGTCATGATAAGTTTTTTGTTGTTGTTAAAAGATATGAAGAAAATCCAGCTTTGCGCAACATGTAGCTGAGGAGTATTTTAATAGGCTAATAATGTCTTAGTAGTATGAAACCGGTTTTGACCTAACAAACCTCCTGAAAGGGTCTTGAGGACCACCAAAGGTTCATGGACCACACTTGGAGAATTGCCGCTTTATGTGAACCATATTCCAGGGTGTTTACATGGCTCACCTTCCTCTGACTGAGATATGGCTTGCAGGATACCATGTACTTCCCAAGAATGCAAGAACATGAACAAGAATTCCTTCTAAATGGCAAAAATTCATTTCTAGAGCCTTATCAAACCTTTGAATTTTAAACTATTTGAATAAGGTTGGATGTCAAGAGCTTTTTAGAAGTCAATAAAGATAACAGGTTCACACAATGAAACTAAATAGCAGAGGATACAATGAACAAATCTAGTCAACAAAGTCTTCTCTCCATAGTGTATTTAAAATAGGTATAACCTGATACACAGGGCTCTCTTCCTCCCTTATATTCTTCCCCCACTAGCTCTTTAGGGAAAAAAAAGTCCAAAACACCATCATTCCATTCCCTTAGCTTAAGGCATAGTCTCCTGGAGTATCCTTATAAAATGAAAATACTCATGAAGGATCAAGATATGTTGCTAAGGGCTAAGGTTTCCTGACAAGAGGCATTAAGATCTTAGTAGGATCTTCTGGTGTGTCAGAGTAGTCTGTTACCTGGGAAGATTCATAGAACTTTATACTTTAGAAAAGAGGAAAATTTTGAGAGGAGGATGAAGAAGGACAGTTCTGGATCTAAGTAATAGTACTACTTCAAAGGAAGGCTTGGGTGGGGTGCTGCAATGGGGACTCTGAAAAAATGAAGGCTTAAGTTGGGGTTAAAAAAAGTTGGCAAAGAATTTCTTTAGCATCCTTCTACTGTCCCTTTGCATGATTATCCTTTTTATTCCCTTCACGTACGAGAGATCAAAGTTGTGAGTCTAGAATTAGGAAGATCCGAAGTAAAATCTGGATTTACTCAGTGGCTCTGGGCAAGTCACTTTAAATAATGCCTGCCTCCATTTTCTCAACTGTAGAATGGAGATACTAATAATAACACCTACCCCCCTAGGGTTGTTATAAAACAAAATGAGATATTTGTAAAGTGTTTTGTACAGTACATGTCACACGACAGATCCTTAATGTATATTCCATTTTTTTTGTCCATGTTGGTCAAATCAATTTAATAATTTCCTTCAATGATTGAAATTGTGACCTACCTTTGCCTGCCCATCTTGTGCAGCCCTTATCAATGTGCTACCATCATCACAGTGGTTCCAGCCAACATGTGGTAGACTTTCCTTGCTCTCAACACTGCTACAGTTTGTAGGTATGGGAAGTTTGAGGTGGATAAAGTGCTTTGAAGTTTCCAAAAAGCAATCCAGCCTGCTCTCTTCCCCCTTTTCTATTCTGGACCCATCCAATTTTCCATGTGTATTGTTTTTCCCGAATATAAACACTGTTCTACAAGTTCAATAACATATAAATTCAGATATATGTTGAAATCAGAATAATAGACATTCTTCATCCATTTGGTCTTTCTTGTGTAGATGAAGAGGCCAAATTCCTTTAAATGATATTTTAGGAAGCTGTGCAATATCTCCGCCATCAACATGAAGTCATTCTCAAACATAACCATCTGGAGGCCTTCACTGTTCTCTGTACTCAATCTTCTCCATTATGATGATGACCTTCAGAGAGTATACATCTCTCTATTTTACTTTTTTGGGGCACCTAGGCGGTTCAGTGGACAGAGCACTGGACCTGGACTAAAGAATATGAATTCAAGTCTGGCCTCAGATATTGGCGTGTGATCCTAGGCAAGTCACTTAACCTCTGTTTGCCTTAATTTTCTCAAGTGTAAAACGTGGATAATAATACTATGTCCAAGGGTTGTTGTGAGAATCAAATGAGACAATAATTGTGAAGTTAATACCTGGCACGTAGTGAATGCTACATAAATGTCAACTACTATTATGCCTTCCCTGAAATTTTTTTGTTTGTTTTGCTTCATTTTGTTTTGTTTTGTCACAGGGTCATTGAAGAAGTATATTTCAGTTGCTAGCTTTTATAAGGGATCTTAAATTATGTTGATATAGGGGATGAAAGATATGATGTGGTTAGAAAAAAGACTGTAAGTTGTTTTATAGTACCAAGTTAGTCTTTCCTGTGTGAATGGAGAGGCCAAATTCTTTTAAGTGACGCTCCAGGAAGTTTTCTGAAGGATCCAGGAGATCTGGAATATCTGGACAATCATTAGCAACACACAATAAGCGCAGTGAGAACTTTTGGACTCTACATTTTTCAGTCAATTGTAAGATGGTAAATATGTTGTCTATTTTCAAATGTCATTTCCTCTCTTAAGTCAATGATTTTTCATATGCTCCTTAGAGAACTGGACTTGGGATCACAAAACCAAACCAAACCAAACGAACAAACAACAACAAAAGACCAACTGTGTTATATATGCTCTCTGTCATTTAAGAAGGTTTGCCATAGGGGATCAAGATCTGGCCTGGGATCCAGGAAGAACTGGGTTCGAATTCTACCTCTGACTCATACTACTTGTGTGACTGAACAAGTTCTTTTGACCACTCAGTGCTCTAGGTAACACTTTAAGACTGTTGCTTTCAAAGAAGGTGCCAGTCTGCATTGGTAAAGGGATTGTCTGAGTCTGGAAGTTCCCTTTATAAATGAAATCAAGATCTAGGCACTATCCCCTATTCCCTATCACACTATCATATGCTTCTTTCCAGCAGATTGCCAAGTGTATTTCCAATGTACCCTACAAAATCCTTGTTGTCTTCATCAAATTATGCTAGACTAAATTGTAAATGCAAGACTTAGGCAAGTCTGTCCAGTCTTCTAATCTTCAATTTCTTCATCTCCCAAAATGTCAAAATAGTACTATCAACCTGTTATGAAAATTATGCATGGAAAGCACTTTGTAAGCTACATAGTACTCCTTCTGTAAACTTGAATTATCACTGTTATTAAGAAACATGGATTTACTTTAGAAAAGACAACTAGAGTAATTTTCACCTAAATAATACATGATCTAATAGGAACATATAACAGTCTTTGCCACTGGCATGTCTAAGCTAAATGTGGGGTGGTATATTGGATAGTGTATCAAATGTGTCATCAGGAAGACCTCAGAACTTGTTTCTGACATTTACTAGTCATGTGACCCTGGCCAAATTGCTCTCTGAATCTCAGTTATCCAGTCAAAAAGTGGGTATAATAATACCTATAGGACCTGTCTCATAAGATTTTTGTAAAGGTCAGAAAAAAATGTTGCATAAAAGGCACTTTGTAAACCTCAAAACATATCAGTATATTACATATTGAATGCCCAGCATATGTAGAAGGCAGTACCACTATGAGGGAAATGTAAAAAGGGAGTTAGAATTCTCATATATGATTTTTTTGGGGGAAACTCACTGGAGGTTCTTTGGCAGGCATCATCCAAAAGAACACTCAAATAATCTGATCAGACCAGTAACTCCGTCACCCTGGATAGCCATAGGGATGGAAAATCCCAAAGTTGTTTTGCAGCTTCAATTTCACTCTCATACCTCAATCTTCATGTGACCATACTCATAAAAAAAAGTATTATAGTAAAGTTTTGAACCAACTCCCATATGTCATTTGGACAGACACCCACTCAGTAGCACTTCTTAAACTGTAAGTTGTAACCTCAAATGGGGGTCTCAAAAAATTTGGCAACAGTAAATGAATCAATGCCCAATAAGCAAAAATTAACTAAAAATCAAATGAGTAATGAAGCCGAGGTGTTTCTGGCAGTGTTTGCCCCTGTTGCATAGTTCAACTTCACTGCAGCCTTCATTCTGAACACAAAAGCATGCGCACTTTGCACTACGTGTGTCCTCAGGCCATGCAATGCCAACAAATGCTGCTGAAACTCAAAAAGGGTCACAAGTAGAAAAAGTTTAAGAAGCCTGGCACTAAGGAACTACAGTTTCATGAAAATGTCAAGTTCATAGGACCACAAACTTAGTGTTAGAAGCTCTCTTGGAGGTCATCTAGTCTAACACCATTATTTTACAAATGTGGAAACTGAGAAATAAATTAAACGACCTGTCTACGGTCATACATACTAATTGACAAAGGTGGGATTTGACCCCAGTTCCTTTCACTCCAAATCCAGTGTACTTTCCACCATACCACTTTCTTTCTCAAAATATATGATGAATAATACTAGTACTGAGTCTGGAAAATCTCTGAATTTGACGTAAATCTTATTTTTGGTTCAATATGTTTATTGTCAACCTAATTCCAAGGTAGGAAACACCTTGAAACAACAAATTGTACTCCCCACCACAAATTTGCATTTTCTTACATGCTACCAGGGGTTGGCAAATTCCAACCAGCAGGCCAAATCCTTTCTCCCACCTGTTTTTGTATGTAAAAATCATTCTTAACTTGAGGGTCAAGCATAGACAGGATGTGGGCAAGGTTCGACTCTTGGACGATAGTTTACCAAGCTCTGCTCTATACGGTGAAACAGAAGTCAAACCCATCTTTCCCGCTTCCAAAATGTTATGTGACTGACTGGCCTCTTCCAGGAAGCCTTTTTTAACCATATGTTGTTGTGGTTGTTATTGTTATCATTGTTGTGTTTGTCCTTCATTTTCAAATACAATAACAGCACAATGTTGGAGTAAAATAGTGGATGAGGGATGATGTCTTGGTTTGTGCATGAATTGTATTAATTGATGCAAAATTGCTCAAAGTCATCACCCTCACTCCTCCTTCCTGAGTCATCAAAGTCCAGTGGCAGAACAAAAGTTAAGACCACTGGCAATGGCCCAGGAAGAAAGGCATGACCAGTTTAGCTCATATGTTGAGATGGTTTTACCAGGGAGTGCTTACTGCATGTGCTATAGCTCCTTGGAACCACAAGTGAGAATTGGGTGAAAAGTAGACACCAAAGGTAGATGAGCAGCCTTGAAAAGAACTAGACAAGCCCTCATACCAGAGAAAGACTAGCATGTCTGGTGTAAGGGATAACCATACATCTGAAAAGGAACAATACTTCAAGCACTACATGACATATAATAGCATGTGTTAACGTACCAGTCCTAACAAAATATCCTCATGAGAATGTAAGGTCCGAGAGGGTAGGGATTGTTTCATTTTTTCCCTCTATCCCTTATGCCTAGTACAGGACCTGGCACAGAGTTTGTGCTTAATAAATGCTTGTGGAATTGATTTGAACACAATTTTTTACATACTGTAACAATGTGTGGTTTGACATTCTTCATTCATGTACAGCTGGGTTAAATTACATGTAGTAATTTAATTAAATTAAATTAAAGATAAGCATCAGAGAGCTTCAAAAATTCTCCTCCCTAAGAGAAGTATACATTGGAGGTGTCTATTCCCACAAATTCAATTTCTGGCTTTTAAAAACAGTGAACTTTAATAATCTGTATATGTTCTCCATGGTTGTTTTCTATTGCCTCCCTCACTCCATATTTATTATTGTTAAGGAGGATGTTTACATCAAAATGAAGTCTATTTTCCAAGCTTTATAAGCATTCTCCTGCTGTTTATTTCACACCTGCTATCATAATCCTTCTTTGATGATGATATTCTTGGTTGCCTTGGAAATGATGATATCATACCGTGGCAGAAGCACCTGTCATTGCAAAAATTTTCCTTTCTGAATATTATAGCTGGTATCTTATTAGGCTAAATCTGGCCCCAATTCTGAGTATACTGTGGAAAAATGCTAGTAACTAAAGAGTTTGCACTTGGAAAGATCACCCACTGCTAGTCACATTGAGAAAGAGAGAAAAAGAGAGAGAGAGAGAGAGAGAGAGAGAGAGAGAGAGAGAGAGAGAGAGAGAGAGAGAGGGAGAGAAGGCAACTCTACTGACTGTAAGACTTCAGAAAGAAGGAATATACTGTTCAGAACATACTATTTAAAACTGGGGACTGGAAACCAGGGTATCATTTTTTCCTGTTCATCACAGGGAAGGAAGAATTAATACCCTATTAGGCAAAAAAAAAAAATTCCCTGCCAAACTTGCTGGAGCTGTGGATGCACATTAACATTTTTTACAGCATGGCTGCTCAGTCTGTAAGGTTTTAACTTCCAGCTGTTTGCTGTCAGAGAGGCATTTTAGAAGCTTAAATTAATCACTTGTGTTTTTCAAACTAGTAAAAAAAAAAGTTAAATTTAAAAAATTGTTAAAATCATTAAGTACTTACTTTGTATCAGGCACTGTGTTAAGTGCTGGGGATAAAATGAGAAAAAGAAAGATAGTCCTTGTCCTCAAGGAGCTTACATTCTAGCTTGTGTAAGCTTTACTATCATGTCATCCATCCCTGTCATTTTGCAGTTAAAGAAATTAAAACACAGAGATATTAAGTGATTTTCCCAAGGTCACACAGATCATTTAGCCACAGAGCCAGGAGTCTTAGACTCCACATTTTCTTACCATCATCAGTTAATTAAAGAATCCCTTCAGAAGTTTTCCTAGATTACAGCACTAAAAATTGTTTTAAATCAGTATCTGAAAAAACTACAACAATTTGTATATTCAATAATGTTTTCCTCTTTGAGTCATTTAAATTTCATACTAAATTTAAATTAGTTTTACTAAGACTTCAAAATACAAGAGTGATTGCTTTGGACCATTTTTTCCCCAATTTTTAAAGTAAATGGCAAACCATTCCAGTATCTTTGCCAAGAAAACCCCAGATGGAGTCAGAGTCAGACATTATTAAAATGAATAAACAACTATATATATATATATATATATATATATATATATATATATATATATATATACATACACACACACATACACACACACACATAAATATATATACATATATTTATATATGTAGTTGTACTAAATGTCTAAACCTCGAAATAATGCCATAGTACAATGATACAATGCTTAGCACTTAATAGGTGTTCTTGCTGAGTCAATGAATGAATAATAAAGTTAATACTAGCATTGACTTTTAAAATCTTAACTAAAATTGACTCAGACCTCTATTTTTAGAAGGAAACAACAAAGAATGGAATACACACCTGCTATTCTTCCCAAAATTTGTCTATTTATATATCCATATCTATATCTATATCTATAGATATATATGTTTACACACACACATATAATGGACCATAGATGCTTTCCATGGCAGATTTTTGCTTTGTTTGTTTTTTGCAAAGATACTGGTGTGGTTTGCCATTTCCTTCTCCAGTGGATTAAGACAAAAGAGGTTACATGAGTTGCCTAGGGTCACACACCTTGTAAATGTCTGAGGCTGGATTTGAACCTGTCTTCCTGATTCTAGGCCCAGTGCTCAATCCACTGTGCTACCTAGCTACCTCAACCTTTCAGTATTCTAAGGCAAAATTTGCTAAGATTAAGATGCAGAGAAAGTTCCAATCTGCATTAATAGAGGTAATTTCTTCCCTTGAAAGTTCCCTATAGCAATGAAATTACAAGTCCATTCCCTTATCAACAAACACAAAGCACTATACTAGATGTTTATGATACAAAGACAGATAAAACACAGCACCTGCCTTCAAATACATATGCATGCCCCCATGATATATACAACTGTACCTATATATGTATACTCTCTCTCTCTATATATATATCTCTGTCTCTGTTTCTGTCTCCCTCTCTCTCTTCTCTGTCTATCTCTTTCCGTCTCTCTCTGTGGATGTCTCTCTCTCTCTCTCTCTCTCTCTCCATAGATAGACAGATTATATATGTATACATACACACATATACATACACACATGTATATGTATATATATATATATAGATATATACACATATGTCTATATGAACCTGTATTTGCAAAAACACATACATTTGTTTCCCTCAGATAGTTTCATAAAAATTACAATGGGTGGCAAATTGCAGAGAGTAATTTACTAAATTGATCTCTTGAAAGACAGGGAAATGCAGGGTTCAAAATCATTATGAATTTTGTAAGAAGACAAAGGTCCTTAGCTATAAAGTTTTAATATTTTTTCTTTCATAATAGAAAAATGCTCACTAAACTTACAAAATTTAAAGATAAAAAAATTTGAAGTTTAAAACAACCCTTCCTAAACCACCTATTAAAATAAATTCTTCCCCCCAAGTTAAAACACCATGCCACTCAGCAGTGATTCACTTTCTCCTGAATGCTTCTTCACCTTGACTAGGAATTTGTCTTCTTCATTTGAAGATTCCCCAGAATTACAAGATTTTTGATGGAAAAAACAACACAAAACCAAAAAACTTCAAAATGTTTAGTAATCTAGTTAAGCTCACTGTCAATGCCTCTGAAACTTCAAACAAGAATTTAGAAAATTTAATCTCCTGACTTTTAATTCTTTGAATGTTAAAGAACATTCATTAGGACAGCCTCAGAGATGAGTCTTGCAGTTGCTAACCATTATTGTTACAACTGGGAAGTTACAGTAAGTGTGTATAAATTCATTATTATCTTAATATTGTAAATGAGGAAACTGAGTCTTAGACAAGTTAGGTAAAGGAGTACCCAGGGTCTAGTACCTGTCAGAAGTGGGATTTGAACCCTGGTCTTCAGATTACAAGTCTAACACATTATTCATTTTGCCATCATGCCTCTCACAAATTATAATGTACATTTATATAACAATTTAATATTTGCAAAGCACATTGCTAAAAATAATTCAATAAGACAAATGGTATAACCATCATTATTTTCATTTTGTAGATGAAGAAACAAAGTCAGAGAAACTATGGTTCATCCACAGAGTAAATTTAAGGCAGGATTCTGACAACCATCTTCAATCCAACATTATTTCCATGAACCTACCCTGCAGAAAATAAAAAGCAGGCTTAGAGAACTTTAAAAATTAAAAAAAAAAAGGAGTGAGGATAATAGTGCTATATTAATTTATTTTAATGAGAAGTTTCCCGTAAACAGGAATTATATGTTATTTTATTTTACTGAGGGCAAATATGTACCAATCATTTCCTTCAGAGGTCAGATTATAGTCAACGGGAGGGGTGATCTCATTGCATTTGTTCACAGTGGGAATTATTGAAGGAAAGGGCTGAGGAGAACTCAATTTCCCCCTCCACAGTTCTAGAAGCAGGAGGTTTAAGATGGTTCTCTGGTATACCCTTATATCCAGAACATAGGGTTAAGTATTTCCAGGGGTGTCTTGGAGCCAATTCAAAGCAGCACGAGAGCCAATTATTATCTTTTCAATACCAGCAGTAATATCTCAGAAATCAGCAAAGGCTAGAAATCAGGGCTTGAATTTATTGCTTTGTTGTTCCTCTAAACCTAAGAAAGTTATACAAAACATTTTAATAATTCAGGTTAAATTTAAAAGTGTGGCCCCTCCCCTCAGCCTCACTGTCGAGTCAGTTAAATATTTACCAATACACCCTTGGTTAGTGGGTGTTTTTTTTTATTTTTTTATGTTGCTTCACAACTCTTGTAATAGGTTGAAATATAATCTGCATGGATCTCTCAGGATCTTGGACTTATTTTTTGAATTGGCAATTAGCTTGATGAACTGAGAGGGGGGATACAATTTAAAGAAAAGCTGATCTCCAATAAGACTAATGTGGAAATAATGTTTTATATGATTGCATATGTATAACCTGTATCAAATTGCATGCTATCTTGGGAAGGGGGGAAGGAAAGGAGGAAGGGAGAAAATCTGGAAATCAAAATCCTTCAAAAAAGGAATCTTGGAAATCATCTTTATATGTAATTGGAAAAAAATAAAACACCACTAAATTTAAAAAAAGAAAAACTGATCTCTAAATCATCATAAAAGAGAAAGATCCTGGTTACTGAGTGTGTGTGTGTGTGCACGTGTATGTTTTTCATTTGAACTGTACTTTCCAAGTGAAATGCTCATTAAAAGATATTCATGTTAATATTTACAATATCCCACCAGTACAATATATTTACTGTCACTAATATAAAATTTGCAATGACCTCAATTGTTTTCATTTTATTATTATTATCATTGTGAACTGGATTTAACCTGATAGTGGTTAAAATATCAGATAAATGTGGAAAAAGATGAAAATTACATGATAGCACATACAAAGTTGAAATTAACCTTTATAAACTTTTTAAAGTCTGATTTCAAGATCAATCGGTCAATCAATAATTATTTGTTAAATGCTTACTATGTGCCAGGCACTATGCTAAACACTGGTGATACAAAGAAAGGCAAAAGACAACCCTTGACTTCAAGGAACTCCCCATCTAAGTGAGCTAAATGTTGGTAATAAAAAAACCAAAATCAACTAAGTACATATATGAGACAGGCAGCGTAGATACTAGGTAACCTCAGAATAGAAAGGAATTAGTGGCTGAAGGGTAATAGGAAATGCCTCCTGGACAAGTTAGAATTTGAACTAAGCAATAAAGAAAGCCAAGGAATTTAAGAGGTAAGGGTGAGGACAGAAAGAATTCTGGATATGGAGACGATGCAAAGACATAGAGTCAGGAGGATACTGAGTAAGTTTCAGTGTATTCAGCCATAACCATTCTCTTAATTTCCTTATGCTCCATTTATCTTGTGTCAAATAGACCAAGGTATTTATTAGCATTGCCTTCACCCATTGGTTCAATGTAACCTGTGGATTCAAGCTTAAACGCTTTAGTCTCTACTTTTCCTTAGTATGTGTTCAGAATTTTACACTTATTGAGTCCAAATGATACAACTGGAGAAAGAGTTGTTAATACTCCTCCTCTTTGCTGGAGTCCTATAGCTTGATATAACCCACATACATCAAGTGATTAGTAAGATGTTTTGAGTTCACTCTAATTTTGGAACCAAACATTTTTTATATAAGAGAAAGGATAATAGTTTTAGGGTTAGGAAGAACTATAACAGGCTTAAACTATCTCTTTGAAAATTGTCATCCTTGCTTTATTACCACCATCCATTATCTTTGTTCCTATTTACATGCTTCTGAATGGAGGTTAAAAATATCTTGAAACTATGCTGATTGGGTCCACTACAAATTGTTACATAATATCAACTAGACCCTTAATAAATCCGTTTATACTACCCCAGTTCATTCACCACCCCACTCACCACAGCAGCTGAACCTTTTTCTCCTTCCTCAAACCTTCTATGGGTACCCCCTTTCCCCTACTGTAGCAGCAACTACACTGGCATACCCAGGATGTCTGCTAGCACAGATTCTTGGATCTGCTTTACTAGGAAAGAGAGCTGTTTAAGGGGTCAACAATCTTTTTTAATCTCATTCACCACTTCAAGGGGAAAGTCAGCACCCTGGACTTCAGAGAAAAGAAAATACAGAGAAAATACAAACAGAGAAATAAAGACCCACAGACAGGACTTCTAACTGTCTGATAAATTAGCACAGATCAAGACAGAGCCAACTGTCTGAATAAGGCAATATACACATAGTTACTAGAGGGATTTAATTATCTCTCTATTTAAATAAGCTTCAAAACCATTTATCCAGCCCTAACCTTTTTCCTGACCTCCAGTCTCATATCTCCAACTGCTTATTGGACATCTTAAACTGGATATCCATTAGACATTTTAAACTGAACATGTACAAACTAAATTCATCTTCCCCTCTCCCAAACTTCTAAACTTTGATTATACTAATAAAAAGCACCACCATCCTCCCAGTCACTCAAGATCACGAGCTAGGTGTCATCCTCATCTCCTCACTGTCTCTCACACCCAAACACACTCAATCTGTTGTCAAGTCTTATTGATTCTACCTTAACAGCATCTCTTGTATACATTCTCCAGCCATATTGTTGGTCTGCCTACCTCATATCTCTCTCCAATCTAGTCCATTCTCCACTCAACTTCCAAGGGTGATCTTCTGAAAGAGTAGATCTAACCATCTCATTTACTGCCCCTTCCCAGGGTCAATAAATTCCAGTGGTTCCCTATTATCTTTGGAAATAAATATAAAATGTTCTGGTTTTGAAGTCTTTCATAACTTGTCTCCTTCCTATCTTTCCTGTATTCTTATACTTTACTTCTCTCCACATGTTTCACAATTTTATGAATGTACTCAAATAATGAATATATATTAACATATTTTTTGAATTTCTTTGAATATAATTATTTGCTTGTCTTCTCCATAAGAATGTGAACTCCTTGAGTCCAGGGACTTTTAGTGAACATTTAATAATGCTTATTGACTTGACATGTTTTATATTCAATTTTTTTACCTTATTGTGCTATTGGAACCTTTAAAACAAAGAATGTTCTTTCTTGTGTACATAAAATCCTCTAGCGTTCATACTATACTTGTATCTATTTTATATATTTATTTTATATGAATAAGCCATGAGGGAGAAACTGTGTGAAAGACCTTGCCAACAATCAAAAAAGTTAGTACATATGTTGGTAGCTTATTTAACAATTATTTAATCAATAATTTTTTTCTATTTGCTTTTTCAAGTCATTTCTACCACGATGGCATTTTATGCCTGGGTCTTTATGGGTATTCCTTGATAACTTCATCTTTTCTTCTATGCTTCTTACTATGAAAAAGTTTGCCCTGCCTATGTGATGCTTTGTACATGTTCTGAAATGTTTTTACACTATCTATCAAATATTGTGGGAGTGATGGTTATAGCAGATACCAGCTTTTAAAAATCACTCTACATTTGTATACTTGGTCTCCTAGGTGGATTCATACCTTTAAACTCAAAAGGTGTTTTCTGGAATTTAAGACATAGCATGCATATCTCCCTTTCAGAATTACTTAAAACTTCAGTGAAGTTTTTGGTTATCTATTTCATTATCAGATATAATTTCTGAACCCATTAAGTAAAGATTATGAATGACATTAGGATATTCAATATTTTCCTCTTTAGATTTTAGTATCTCCTTCATTTCATTTCATTTCATTTAATCTGGGCTTAGAGGTGAAGTTTGTTTTTTTTTCTTTTTAATGACTTCCCTGCACTGGTCAGCAAAATTATTATGTGACTTGGAGCTGACTGTACCTTGGACAAAAAGTTAAATGAAGCCTTTGCCTATGACTGGTAGGATATTTCAGGTTTTTAATCGTATAATATTGATGCATAATTTAAATGTCCATCCCTTCAGTTCATTCCTGTGTCCTCAGAGCTTGCCTGCCTTTGTAGTTGCACCATGTGTACTGAAACATTTCTACAGGTAGACTATTTATTACTATTTCTGATTCATTGAAATGTAACTTGTCGCCCTGTGGTAGCACCTACCAAGGGGCATCATTCACTCTACCATCCTCCATGTCAAGCTGATCATCACAAAAGTTTTGAGTGGGGGCAGCCTGCAACCTTACAAGGTCACATACATTTCTGAGATTCATAGAAGAAGATTTATCACACTGGCCTGAATGCTAATCCAATCAATGGTATTCCCAGAGGCCAATGGCCAATATTTCAGGATTTCTGCTGGACCTTCATACCTGCCATTGTGACTTCAGGTCACAAAAAGTCCTTTCTCTTTATCATTCTTGTTGTCATTCCCTTCTTTCCCATCCCCCCATCCTATACCAACTTCATGACACAGACAGTGACTTGGACTTTGAGAGGGTTATTCTCATTATTTCATTATCCTTCCAAATTTTTAGTCACCTAACTTGGAAATAATTAAAATATTATGACTGTACATTTTCCACTTAGGCCATTGTATTCCATAGAACATTACCAATATACCCTTTCCTATTCAAATGCTATTTATTTCAGTTCCTGTATCTTTAAGAGCCCATGAAGTATGTAATGAGAGATCCCTAAGGTTAAAACACATTTTGATGGTCAATGCAATAGGAGTCCCTATGTCTCAGCCTACTACCTAAGGACTATCTCTATTGCTATTATATTGCAGGTCAGGTAACTGGATCCCCTCTCACACAGCCCAGGGAAGAAAGCTTCATATTCCCTAGATGTTTCAGGATAGAAAAGATAGATCTCTCCTTGCTCTCATTAAGTGACTCTTATAGCAGCACCAACATATGAAGACTGGCTAATTCCTGTACTAGAAGGACACAGTTACTGGAAGGCTATGTTGAATTGAAAGTGCTAAGCATAAAATAGGTGTGAATTGAATAGAAGAGATTAATCTCTACTTTTCCTTTTGAGCTGCATATCATTTACATCTTTCCATTTTCTGACGCTTCTAAGTCTTTATTTTTCTTAGCAATTGTAATCTGTTAAGACCTTTCTCCTCACCTCTGTCTTATGGAATGTACTTTACAGAAATCCTAGCATCTTTCAAAAAATTCCATCTCCTACATGAGGCCCTTCCTGACATTCAGCACCCCTCTTTCCTCTAGTTCTAACTACTATCTCCTTTGTCAACATTGATTTCATTTATATAAATTTTGAATTTGCTTATTGGAGTACATGGGACTTTCCTATAGTAGAATAAAGAGGGGTAGGGACTTTTTTGGTTTGGGTCTTGGTAGCTTAGGCACCTTAGAAGAGTGCCTTGTACATAATAGACACTTAATAAATACCTTCTCATTTGAAATCTATTTTGACAATCATCTATGCTCACAAACGTTTTTGAAGGGACCCTGGTATAACTAAGGAGTATTGAACTCTCAAGTCCTTATCCTCTCCTTCCATCTTCCTCACAAATCCAACTTGGTGCCTACCTTAGGTTGGATCAGAATTATTGATATATCTCTCCTTTCCCCTCCCTCACTCCCAAGCCCCCCCCCACAATAATATTATTGCTGAAAGAGTGATCCATGAGTATAAATAAGCAGTACTTCATAGTTATTTCTACACCTCAGAGGTGCTGCTTACCCTAACTGCATCCTCCAACTTTTGTGCATTGTCTTCTCCATTAGAAGGTAAGCCCTTTGAAGGCATGAGTTATGTTGCATTCTTGTAATCATATCCCCTATAGTTAGCACAATGCCTGGTATATAGTAAGCAACTGATAAATGCTTTTTTGTCTGTCTGTCTTTGCCTGTCTCTCTCTAGCTAGCTCTTTCTACTGATCTGTCTTGCTTTACAATTGTCATGTAATAGAAGACCATATAAAATTTTCTAGAATTCTTTTTAGGGTATCTGACTATATACCATAATGCAAAATCCCTAATAATATGCCTCTAAAACTGGTTCTTAACCTTTTGTCATGAACTTTTTATATTATATTTTGATAACAGTATTATAACATGATTGATTTCCCTTGTGATTCTATGTATTTTATTGTGTGAATTGATAAACATTATTCTGAGAAAGGATTCACACTAAATGGTCAAAGGGATCCATGATATAAAATTTTTAAAAAGGTTAAGAGCTCCTGCTCTAAAATGATGATCCATCATTAAAAGCTATTTAAATAATCTGATTCTCCCTCAATATAGATGGCAAATTGATCTGAAATATATATAGTGTAAATTCAACTGCATAGCAACAGAAGACTAAAAACATTCCTACAATTGACAAAAATAAGCTAACAGGGCAAAATATAAGCCTGTTTGGAAGGTGACCAAAATAAATGAGTGTACTCAGAAACCACCTGGAAGAGTTCTGGTCAAAATAAAAGCTAATACTAGGCAAGCCCATACAACAATAACATTACCAAATAAAATATATTGTACTGATTGCAACCAAATTGGGTTGGGAACCATATGTGATACTTAGGGATGTGGCAATACTTCATGACCCTGAAAAAACACAATTATCTGAACAGAGTCTTTGGCATTGCCAAATGGTTTAAAGGATATGGATTTATCAATGGAAATTACACCAAAAAAATATATTATCATCTGCTTGACCCCTGTACCCTAAGGACCAATTAACTTTTCTAATTTGATTGTAGGTGAAATCATCTTTATATGCTATCTCCCTCTGTTAGAATCCGAGCTTCTCCAGCATGGGAACTGTCTTGCTTTGCTATTTGTATTCTCAGTGCTTAGCAAATAGTAAGCACTTAATAAATGATTTTTCCCATCGACTCATTAATGATGTGATTATGAAAATGTGCCCTACTGGGGTCTGCTAGCATAATCAAAGTCATTAGCAGTCTTTATGGTTTGAAAAACATACCAAAGTATTGCTAGATGCTTCTGTCTTAGTATAGGGTTCAAACGATGCCTGTGATCTGACACAAGGTACATGCTCATGGTTGAATTAGAAGAATATATAGTTTTGTGGGAGATACACAAGGAGAGAAGGTAGAATTATCTAAATGGCTTTAGGCATTCATAACTACTCCACACAGCTCTGCCTGGCTCTGAGAATTTCAAGACTTCTAGGAATGCCAAGACTTTAGCCATACATTTTTTCAGGTTAGAACTTATTGTAGGATCATGAGATTACAACTTTTTTACTGGAAGGAACTTTGGAACATGAAACCCAACCCCTTCATTTTACAGATTAGGAAACTGAAGCACAGAGATGATAAGAAATTTTCTGCAACATTACACAGGTAGTAGGTGCCTGAGAGAGAATTAGAACCTTGATCTTCCTAACTCCTAGTCCAGTGTTCCATGCCGCCTCTACCACTACTTTCATTAAAGCCAAAGAACTGGATTTTTTTCCTTAGCATAAAATAGGATGCAAAAAAATAAAAAATAAAAAATAAAAAATAAAAAATAAAAAAATCACCTGTAAGGGTACTTGGCTTGAGCTCATTCTGTTTCAGATGGTGTTTACCCCACAAAGTGTCTTCTTTGGTTTGCTGTCAATACTGGTCATAATCTCAGAGTTAGAGTAATTTGTGTAGGTCTCAGAAAGTTACAACAGCCCCTACTCCCCTACACTGTATCTTCTTCCATAATATACACAGAGAAAGGTTTTATATTCAGGAACAATATCTGATTTTTTTTCTAAAAACAGCTTTACTCAAGGGTAGGAAGATATTAAATCTTAGTAAATACAGACTAAATAGCATGCTTACCTATAAGCTAATAAATACTGGCATTTATTCTGACAAAGATTTCCTGTTATAAGAAAAATGTCACCATGATTGAAGAACATACTGATCATAAACATTGTTGCAGAGCCTGAAAGACATTATCTATTCAATGAAAGCAAAAATAATTGCTAGCATTCCATAATGCTTTAAAACCTGCAAAGCCCTTTATATAACAATTTTATGATCTATCTATTGAATCTTATCAGATTTGCTTCATAAAACAACACCATTGTGATTAATTCTGGAGACAGGTACTAATATTAACCAGATGAAGAAAATTAAAGAAGTTGTGACTTGCCCAGAGTCACATAACCAGTAAATGTCTGAAGTAAGATGAAGTCAGATTTTCAAGACTCCAAACTCTACTATACATTATACCACCTAGATGCCTCAGAAATATAGATCTCTGTTTAGATGGGTTCTCCCCCTTACTTAAGCAATTCTTCCACTGAACTCTTATTGTAAGCCTATTTGGCTCCCCATGGTGACTGTTCTAAAACTTTTACCTATCTTCCAGTCCCCAACTAAAGAAACTCCCACACCTACAGCAGATAATTAACTTCCTACTTCACTGAGAAGATAGGGGTAAGGACTGTGGGAGTTCCTTCAGCTCCCCTTCTGTATCAGCAAGCATCCTAGCATACCCAGGGTGGCTGCTAGCACAGGTTCTTAGATCTGCTTTTCTAAAGGGAAGCAACTCAAAATGGGTTAACAATCTTACTTTAATCAATTAAATATATATCATTTTCTTAGTTCAGGGGAAAAAGTCAGCACCCTGAAGTTCAGAGAACACAAACAGAATACAAACAGAAGTTACAAGCAGACAAAGAAACAAATCAGCAGACGGGCTTCCAGTTGTCTGGCCATTACATCTATATCTAGTCGGTTACCAGAGAGGGAAGCACCAACATCTGGGTTTTCAAAGCCAGGGGGCTCAATGGCTGCTCAGAGTCTCATCTGGCCAAATCACACAACTCTTTCCAAAGTGAGCCCCAAAGCAAAAACTCACATCAGGGTATATATAGCGTTCTCCTGGATCAGAGAATGTCACAACCCTCTTGACCCATTGCCCAATCACAAAGTAATAAGGTGTGGGCGTTCCTGAAAAACAAGCCTCCTGCCACAGGCTCCATGTGACCACATTCAGCCTATTAGGGGGCAGAGTATATTTTCAAATCAGGGGTTCTCAGAGTCACTTAAGCCTATCAAAGGGCCTAGGGGCAGGGTAGATCTTCAGATTTCAATAACACCTTCTCTTTTCTCAAAATTCAGTATTATCCAATTCATTTAAAAACCTCCTTAATCTCATGACCACAGATTTCTCAATTCTTATTTCAATTGATCGCGAAGCATTTCTTAGGTACTCACTATGTGCCAGGTACTGTACTAAGTGTAGGGGATATTAAAAAAAAAAAAGGCAAAAGACAGCCCCTATCCTCAAGGAATTTACAACCCAATGGGTGAGACAAAAATGTAAGATATACATAGGGTAAATAGGAAAAAACAAAAAAGGTACTAGTTTTAAGAGTGCTGGGAAAAGGCTTCAAGTAAAAGAAGGGATTTTAGTTGAAATTTAAAAGAAGTCACAAAGGTCAGTAGGTGAAGCAGAAGAGAGAGAAAATTACAGATAACCAGTGAAATTGTGAAAAGTCAAGAGATGCTCATGATCAAATAAGGAATAAAGAGAATTAAAGAAAATAAACTGTTCATAGAGTTCTCTTTGTAAAAAACTGGAAATTGGGGGGAAGAGCCAAAATGGCTGAGTAAAAGAAGGGATTTCCTTGAGCTCTCCCCCTTACACCTCCAAATATCTGTAAAAATGACTCTAAATTCAAGAGCAGCAGAAACCACAAAAAGACAGAGTGAAACAAATTTCCAGCCTAAGACAAACTGGAAAGTCTACAGGAAAGGTCTATTGCACTAGTCTGAGAGAGGAATACAGTCCAGCATGGGCTTTACCCACACAGATGGCACCCTAGCAAACCTGAAGCAGACTTCAGGGAACTGAATCACTGGCAGATGTGGTGGCTTTTGTTTGTGGTCACTCACAGACCAGAGCACAGAGGAGTAAACACCTTTCCTTTGATCATATAACCTTGGAAGAACTGAAAATTTACAGGTCTCTAGAAATATCTCTGAAAATAGCTGCACAAAACTCCTGATTTTGGGACAGCACACCCTTCACAGTGGAGGCAGGGTCCTACCTTAACAAAGAGTTAAAAAATCAAGTAATTGGCTAGGAAAATGAGCAAACATCAGAAAAAAAAAGTTAGACTATATAATCTTACTTTGGTGACAAGGAAGATGAAAACACAACCAGAAGAAGACAACAAAGTTAAAACTCCTACATTCAAAACCTCTAAGAAAAATATGAATTGGTCTGAGGTCATGGAAGAGCTCAAATAAGATTTTGAAAATCAGTTGAAGAGAAGTACAGGAAAATTTTGGAAGAGAAATGAGAATGACACAAGAAAATCATGAAAAATGAGTCAATAGCTTTCTAAAGGAGACCCAAAAAGATGCTGGAGAAAATAACACCTTAAAAAAAATAGACTAACATAAATGTTAAAAGAAGTCCAAAAAGCCAATGAAGAGAAAAATGTCTTAAAAAGTAGAACTGGTCAAATGGAAAAGGAGTTCTAACAGTTGACCAAAGAAAATAATTCCTTAAAAATTAGAAAAAAGCAAATGAAAGCTAATGACTCTATAAGAAATCAAGAAATTATAAAACAAAGCCAAAAGAATGAAAAAAATAGAAGTCAATGTGAAATATCTCATTGGAAAAATAACTGACCTGGAAAATGGATCCAGGAGAGATAATTTTAAATTCATTGGACTCCGCAAAAGGTATGATCAACAAAAAGAGCTTAGACATTATCTTCTAAGAAATCATCAAGGAAAATTGCCCTGATATTCTAGAACCAGCAAATAAAATAGAAATTGAAAGAATCCACCAATCACCTCTTGAAAGATATCTCAAAAGGAAAACTCCCAGGAAAATTCCAGAGTTCCCAGGTCAAGAAGAAAATATTGCAAGTAGCCAGAAAGAAACAAGTATTGTGGCACCACAATCAGGATAACATATGATTTAGCAGCTTTTACATTAAGGGATTGGAGGAACTTGGAATATGATATTCTAGAGGTCAAAGGAGCTAGGATAAAAACCAAAAATCACATACCCAGCAAAACTGAGTATCATCCTTCACAGGAAAAAATGGATATTCAATAAAATAGAGAACTTTCAAGCATTCTTGATGAAAAGATCAGAGCTGAACAGAAAATTTGACTTTCAAATATAAGATTCGAGAGAAACATGAAAAGGTAAATGAGAAAGAGAAATAATAAGGAACTTATTAAAATTGAATTGTTTACATTCCTACATGGAAAGATGATATTTCTAATTCACGAGACCTTTATCAATATTAGGTTAGTTGGAGGGAATATACATACATATATGTATACACATATATGTATATATGTGTGTATATATTCACACACACACATATATCCATACATATATGCATATACATATATATATTTATATTATATGTACATATTTAAGGCAGAAGACACAAGGTGAGTTGAATATGCAGGGATGATTCCAAAGACATAAAATTAATGGGTGAGAGAGAAATATACTGGGAGAAGGAGAAAGGGAGAAGTAGAATGCAACAAACTATCTCATATAAAAGACAGAAGAAAAAGCTTTTTACAGTGGAGGGAAGAGGAGGGAGGTGAGAGGGAATGAGTGAACCTTACTCTCATCAGATTTGGCTAAAGGAGGAAATAACATACACAGTCAATTGGATATGAAAATCTTTCTTACTGTACAGGAAAGTAGGGGGGAAGCAAATTAGAGGGGGGTGATAGAAGGGAGGGCAAATGAGGGGAGGTGGTAATTAGAAGTAAATACTTTTGAGGAAGATCAAAGGAGAAAATAGAATAAACGGGGGTGGGTGGAATAGGATTGAGGAAAATATAGTTAGTCTTTCACAACATGACTATTATGGAAATATTTTGCAGGACTACACATTTATAACCTACATTGAATTGCTTGCCTTATCAATGAGGGTAAATGGGGAGGGAGGAAGGGAGAGAATGTGGAACTCATGGTTTGAAAAAGGCATTTTACCATTTGTTTCTACATGCAACTGGGAAATAAGATAAGTAGGCAATGGGGTATAAAAATCTATCTTGCTGTACAGGAAAATAGCAAAAAGGGGATAAAAGGAGGAGGAGGGTATAGAAGTGAGGGCAGACTGGGGAAGAGATAATAAGAATGCATGCTGCCTTGGGATGGGGGGGAAGTGAGAAATGACCTGAAAATCTGGAACTCAAAATCTTGTGGAAGTGAATGTTGCAAACTAAAAATAAATTAATTAATAATAATTTTTAAGAGAATTGGAAATTGAAGGGATGCTGATCAATTGAGGAATGATTGAAGAAGTTGTGGTGTATGATTGTGATGGAATACTACTGTCATATAATTAATGATGAGCTCCATGTTCTTAGAAAAAACAAGGAGATAATTGCATGAAATAATAAAGAACAAAATAAGCAGAACCAAAAGAATATTGTATATAGTAACAGCAATATTGTTTTAAGAATGACTTTGAGCAAATGTCATTTTGATTATTATAAATACCCAAATTAACTATAAATGGCACATGAAGAAAGACACCATGTACATCCAGAGAAAGAATTCAAAAGGGGAGCATGTATAAAATAAATTTATATACATGCATACATAATATACATGCATATGTGTATGTATGCATAAATACATGTGTGTATGTGTGTGTATGTATGTACATTTGTGTCTAAAGGTAACCATCCTCAGACAGGGGAGCAGGAGGGAAGAAAAAAAGAAAAATAAATAAATTTATATGATTTCTGTATTATATATTTTAAAAGGAATAGCCAGTTGTACATAATAAATTTGTAGTTTCATGTGCAATCATCTTTTTATTATACTATGTTATGAAAATACTTCTTTTATTGCACAAATTAAAAATAAATTAATAAATTATCTTAAAATAAAAAAGAAACTGGACAATTTTATTTATATAAAACTTTAAAGTTTTTGCAGAAATAAGACCAAGGCACTTAAAATTAAAAAGGAAACAGAGAAATGAGGGGAAAATATTTACAACCAATTTATCTGATAAAGATCTTAGCTCAAAGATATTTAGGAATTGGATTTAAATTTATAAGAAAAGAACAATTCCCCAATAGATAAAAGATGAAAGCATATAAATAGGCAATTTTAAAGGAAGCATTCCAAGCTATTCAACAATGTTCCAAATGACTAATAAAGAAATGCAAATTAAAGCAACTGTGATGTTCTGCCTTGTACCCATTAGATATCCAAAGATGACAAAAGAGGAAAATAACAAATGATTGAGGGCCTGTAGGAAAACAATAGGTGCACAGTGCATAAAGTCCTGGGCCTGGAGTTAGGAAGATTCATCTTCCTGAGTTCAAATTTGGCCTCAGACACTTGTCACCTGTGTGACCCTGGACAAGTTATTTAATCCTATTTGCCTCAGGTCCTTATTTGTAAAATGAACTGAAGAAGGAAATGGCAAATCATGCCAGTATCTTTGTCAAGAAAGTTCCAAATAAGATCACAAAGAGTCAGACATAGCTTAAACCACTGAAGAACAATTAATTCAATTGTTGATGGAACTGTGAATTGGTCCAGCTATTTGGGGAAGCAATAAGGAAAATAGACTCTGCCCTCTAGGATCTTACATTCTAATGGGGATTCTGGTAGGAATTCACCAATGGGAGGAGACCATAGAGGGAGAAGGATATGGAAACTGAAGCATATGGTCACAAAGTTCAGAGAGGGAAAAAAAGCAAAGAGAGAAAGAGATAGAGAGAGAGAGGGAAGAAGAAGAAGAAGAAGAAGAAGAAGAAGAAGAAGAAGAAGAAGAAGAAGAAGAAGAAGAAGAAGAAGAAGGAAAGAAAGAAAGGGGTATCCATCTACTGGGTAATGACCAAAACAAGTTGGACATAAGGCCATATTATATCAGCATCAGATTGATGAAATGGATGGTTTTCAGAGAAAATTGGGAAAATTTGAATTACCCAATACATAGTAAAATAAGCAGAACCAAGAGATGAACGTATACAATGACAACAAAGTTATAAAGAAAAATATCTTTGAAAAGCTTGAGAACTCTGATCAGTTTCATGACGAATCACATGATTCCAAGGAACTGATGGTGAAAGTTGCTACCATGTTTTTTTCACAAAGAGGTGCTGGGCTTGTGATGAGATACACATTTTCAGACACAGCCAATATGGATGTTAGTTTTGATTGACTGTGTTACGAGGGCTTTACTTTTTCTTTTTCCCGAGAGAAGATAGGGAAGGCAAAGATAAGGGGAGATGCAGGCAGGCTAGTAAAAATAGAAAAGAGAAGGAAAAATAAACAAGGGAAGGAAAAAATAAAGAAAGGGAATAGAGAAGAAAAAAAGGAAAAGAAAATAGTCATTGAGGTACAAGTTTCTTATTTTTAAATGAATTTAAAAGAATCAAAGGAAGACCAGACATGCAGGGTACCTTTGAAAGCCACATGTTCACTTAATTATATTCTTAAAAAGGAAAGTAAACTACATGATACAGAATGCATTTTTATGCACAATACTCTTAACTCTATTTTGCTGTGTAAATGCAAATGTCCATTCTATTTCATATTAATTTCATAAGTATAAAAATTAATTTTAAAATTATATATTAAAATAATTGAACCCCATATTACAAAAATACTTGTAGTAACTCTTCTTATAGTAGCAAAAAGCCTGGAAACTAAAAAGTCTCCAAGATTTTGGAGAATGGATAAACAAATTGTGTCATATGAACATAAGGGAGTATTATTGTTCCATAAGAAATGACTAAAGGGAGAGGATCAGAGACAACCTCTGTGAACGGATGAATGGGGAGCAGAATAGTTTATACAATGTCAATATGTGTTGAAAAACAATTCTAAAGAAAAAATTTTGAAAGACTTGAACTCTGAACAATGCAATGACCAACTAATTAAGATGAAGATAAAGACTGTAAAAATGAAGAACTCTACTGACCTCATGACAAAGATGGAACAGGCTTAAAGTGCATACTGAGACATTTATTTTTAGATCAATGAAATTACCAAACACAATTCCAGAGGACTGATGATGAGACATGCTACGATCTTCTTTGTGGAGAGGTAATGAGAGACATCGTGCAGAATGAGACATATTTTCAGATATAGTAAAGCTGGGATTTTTTTTTGTTTTGATTATGCATATTTTGTGAGGGTTTTGTTTTTTCTTTTTCTTTTTCCTTTTTCAATATAGAAGAATGTGGAGAGGAGAAAAATAAATGTGCTTTTTTTAAGGGAAGAAAAATAAATTAAATTAATTAAATTAAAATAAATAAAAATATTGGGGCATGATTACATGGTCTCTGTGGCTCCTTTAAGAGATTACACACACACACACACACACACACACACTCACATACGATTCTCTAATTCATTTTAGTTATATCCTGTATGTAAGGATGACCTATACTGGAACCAGTAAGGGAACATAATGCTCTTTTGAAGAATCCTCACAGTCTCTTTAACCCTCTTTCAAGTGCCCAGGTGCTGTCATATCTCCCTAACCTACCACTTGAAGTTACCCATCCAGGCAATCTAAAATCCCCAAAGTGCTCCAATTTCCATTATTATTTTCATCTATTCTCCCCTTCTTCAATCAAAACATTTCTTTAGTAAGTGCAACTGATTCATTTGAATATTGTGAGCAAAACATTTAACTAATAGTGCAAATATATGTCAATGGAATGGAGCATTTAACCTATACAAGAGGTATTTGTATATTCCAACATAGTTGAAGCACTAAGTCATTCTGAGGGAGAGAGAGAGGAGGTGATATGTGCCAAAAATCTATCAAACAACTATCACCACTCTGACCACCATTCTGCTTTAAACCCAAACCCAAGTGAATACAGCTAAAGATTCTGAGCCTAAGAGCCCCAGGAATCCCAATGCCGCTAGACTAAAAATCAGTCCATAGCAATACACCCATAGCCATCAATTAGGGGGACACCCATTGCCTATGTAAGTAATGCAACTTCACTTCTCCTTTCCCCATCAATAGCCACAGCTACCAAAGACCTCCAAAATACAAGTTCTTGCAATAATAGTCATTAATACTGTCAAATGTCCAACGTGAGAAATAGATATGGTTTTATCAGTGAAAATGTCCTTTTAGAAGATCCATTGGCAGAGCTGAAAATTGGTACAACCATTCTGGGAAACAATTTGGAATTATGCAAATAAAACAGCCAAAATGTCTATCACCTTTATCCTAGATAAAGATTCTGCTTATAGGCACACACACAAAAGAGGCTATTGACCAAAGAAAGATCCCACATATAACAAATATTTTTGTTGTTTAGTCATTTTTCTGTTGTCTCTGACTCTTCATGATCCCATTTTGGGGTTTTCTTAGCAAAGACATGGTAATAGCTTTCCATTTCCTTATCCAGATCATATTACTGATGAGGAAATCAAGACAAATGAGGTGAAGTGACTTGCCTAGGTTCACACAGTAACTGCCTGAGCCCAGATTTGAACTAGAACCACTACTCACACCTTTTTTACAAAAGCAAGAGACATAAATCCAACAAAATAACCCTAGACCTGGGTTTAAGCTAACATTTGGGGATGATCCACATGCTCAGTGACACTGGCATTATGATGTTTTAAACTCTCCAGATTCAACATATCTTTGTCTTCTACTGAAAATAATGCTGTACTTTAGAGATGATCTACAGATGGTATTTGAGATGGTTAAAGGGAATGCAATATAAATGGTAAAAGAACAACTTACTGTGACAAAGAGATTTATTTTCAGGAAAGATAAAATTACTATCAAAGGTTTAGGACAAAGACCTATAAATTCTTTGACATCCCAATGTGGAGAGAAGATGAACCACATAGCAGGAAATATGTCATTGTAGATAAGGTTAATCTTATGTGTGCAGAAAATATAGTGTATCTCAATAGGCCAGAAGGTAGAAGAAATCAGTTGAAAACTCTAATAAGCACATTCAACTGATAACATAAAATAATCCCATAACACATGTACTTTGAGTGCTACTGCTAGATATGCATATGGAAGTGGAAGAGAAGCAAAGACACAACAGAAAAATGGATAGTCTGTGAGTCAGGAAAATCCAGGATCATGGGTTGTGTCTGATGAGGATTGTAGTAGTAAATGTTTAACAATCAACTCCATTGTGAGGAAAAAATGTTTCCATGACTCCTTTTTAAGATTAATCTTGATAATAAAAAATTTCTTCATCACTTAATTAAGGTCTAGATAATCAATAGAACAGCAAATAAAGCCCTGACTTTTAGCCTTTGTTGATTTCTGATGTATAAATGCTCACCCTGAAAATTTAACAATTCACCTAAAATTCAGGTTAGTTCTGGCACACGCTTGCCTCTGACCCAAATTAGTTATGTGACCAAGTGTAAGTTCTGTAACTTGTCAGTGTCCCAGCATATCTCTTAAGGCTAAATTAGAAAGGATCTGTTAATGTTTGCCAGTAGAGTCAGTTTCCATGCCAGGAGTTCTCCACTCCAATGAAATCACAAGGCCAAATCAAAATTATTATGTCTATTCTCACTAGTAAAATAGTCATAATAACAATGGAAGTAGGAATATTAATAATTTATCTTCTTCTCAAGTTATAAACCTGAGGGATTATTTTCATTTTCTGATTGTAACCTATACAACCTAGTCAACAGAAGTAAACATAATTTTAAGCCAATGAATAACAATATGCAAAGCATAGTTAATTTGGCAGAAAAAAAGTACCTATAATCAAATAACCAATCCAGAATAACCAAAAGTATCAATGCATCCAATTCAATTCCAACCAATTCAACAAACGTTGCTGGCCTGACGTAGGTGAAACCCTATATGAGACATTGGGAAAGATTCAAAGATAATCAAGATGTTGTCATTAATCTCATGAAATTATCAGGCATATCAAAATTATGTAAATCTGGGGTCAGGGATTTTTAAAAAATTTCATTTGAATTTGAAGGTGATTGATTCACATTAGTGGGGAAAAACACCATCAACTGAAGGCTACATAAGTAAGGGGAGGGGGGGCAGAAACCTGGGTTTAATTATGTTAAGAAAAAAAATCTGAAAATACTCCAAATAATTTTGAAAATAGGCTTCAGTTGTATATTTTAACTAGTTGCATTAAGAGTATAGTTTCAAAAGAAGAGAGAAAAGAAAAGGTAGAGTTTATTAGAAATAGAGAGATGGTCATTGAGGCAGAATTGAGCAGATTGTATCAAAGGAAGAAAGAGAGAAATGGACAAAAAAGAATGACACAGAGAAGACAGATAGATGATAGATAGGTAAAACATGTATTAAACACTTGATATATGTAAGGAAATAAAATACAAACAAGCAAGGTAATCTTTGCTCTTAAAGAGATTACATTCCAATGGAGGAAAACAGTATAATGGGTGGAAAGGGAATAGAAGAGTAGCCCTATAAAGCCAATGTGGCTGCTGAGAAAAAGGAGGTTAAAGTCCAAAGAGAGTGGAAATAAAAGGGATATTGAACAAATGAGCTTATTCAATTTTGTGGTGAGTATTTTTTTCACAGGTTTAGACTTTGATAAGACCTTAGAGGTCAATGAGTCTTACTTCCTTATTTTACAGATAAGGAAAACAATTATGTTGAAATGCAGTTAATAAGCATTTTAAAAAACAAATTTACAGATACCTCTAAAATCTGTCCACAGTTCCCTTGGTTGGGGGGAGGGAGGGAGGTATTCCCTGTATTAGGTGACTATGAACTTTGTTATCACAAAATGAAATCGTATCAAAATTACTTCTTGTCCCAAGTAATATGCAGGTTGTATATTAGGTGACTATGAAATAATCTTCCAATTCAATCATTTTATGGCACAATCATAGAACCATCTTCAGGTAGAAGTGACTTCAGAAACTATTTAGCTTAATTATTTCATTTTACCTATGAGGAAACTGAGGCATATAGAAATTAAATAATTAAGACTCACTCTAGATCTCAGGGACTGGATACAGTTTTGTAGACTGAACAAACTGCCACAAGAAGGCCTTCTCACTAGTAAAAATAGTTATTAATAATAATGATAATGGCTTGTGCTTATGTTGTATGTTACAAAGCACTTCCTGCATATTATTACGTTTCATTTTTATGGATTTCTATTAGTCCTGCTAATATGAGGTAAATGAAACTCAGTGAGTTTAAGCAATTTAGTTATTAAATTACACCAAGTATTACATCTGGGACTAGAAAACAGGTCGTTGGGCTCCAGGCTCATCACCCAATACCCCAATGTGTCTCCCAGCATTAAGGAAATTGAAATTCATCTCTTCAGATGGCCTAGTTGTAAATCTACAGACAAATGCTGCGCAGCATCAATCAATAACCATTTTCTATGTGTCTACTTACTGTTATTCTAGGTTCTAGGTGTTGGGAAAACAAAGACAAAAATGAAATAGTCCTTGGCCTCAGGGAATTTATACTATATAGAATACATCACACCATATGTTATATATTATATTATTATATTATATTACATATATAATACATAATATATAATATTATATAGAATACATCATACCATATACAATCAATCTTCGATTGGTTTGAGCAACACATTGATTTTATTATCAAGCCACATGTATGTATGTATAGCAATTGCTAGTTATATTACATGTGTGTTTGTGTATGTATACATATATACCCACTCACAAATATACATATATACATGTATTTGTGTATATATGTATGTATGTGTGTGTGTATGTGTGTGTGTGTGTGTGTGTATACATATGCACACTACCAGTTGTAGGGCAGCTAAATGGTGTGCTGAATAGAATGCCAGACCTGGAGTCAGGAAGATTCATCTTTATGAGTTCAAATCCAGCCTCATAAACTTACTAGCTGCACAATATAAAGAGATCTATAGAAGTCCCTCAGGTCGTTGGGTGGGCCTTCCATAGAGTATCAATGGCAGTTCATGCATTAAAGTCACTCAAGATAAGCCAGGGATGGGTTATGACCTACATTGCAGAGTAATAGGTTTGGAATTAGAAGACCTAGGTTTAAAACTTACCTTGGAGACTACAGAGACTTAGAGACACTGAGCAAGTCACAACTTCTCTAAACCTCAGTTTCTTCATTTAAAAAATGAAATGGTTTGCATATTACTTGGGACAAGAAGTAATTTTGATATGATTTCATTTCGTGATAACAAAGTTCATACACACACCCCTCTACCGTAGGCTGACCTAGAATGTCCATCCTTAACCAGATGAAGATAGTCTTTATTTAGTTCTTTGGCAGCTGAGTGATAGATTTCATGGTATATAAAATGTCTTCGTGCTCCTTTTTATTCTTTTTAAATGTGCAGTTTTTAAGAACATGTATTACTCCAAGGAAATATACAAAAGTTGTAACTCTTAAAGAGTATAATGTAATGACTATAGGAGATATTACAGAGGCTCTAGGAGTAAGGAAGTCTTCAATTCTTCTGAAGCACAAAGCAAGATAATAAAATAAATGCAAAGAATGAGTGAAGTTTTGCTGCAAAATAACCTAAAGCAAAAAGATTCAGAAGGGTTTGTCAGCTAGATGAATTTTTATTGATTCCTCTACAGTGGCCTGGAGGCTTCTTAAAGTTGAAAGACAATTGAGAAGATAAGTTTTTAAAAAGTAGCTTTTAACTGTTGTTGTGGGGACTGGGGAGATGCTTGTCATAGAAAACAAAGGATGAATTACTGAAGGTTGGAAAAAGACAAGTTTGAAATTCATGAAATAAATTGTTTATTCAAGGATATATCAACTCTGCTGTCAGAAAATGTTGAGGTGAGTCTGTATGATCTAGGCATCTTCCTCAGAGAGTAAAACCTTAATCCCCTTCAACTTCAATTAAAGTCTTTTCACTCTTTTGACTCTAAATAATTTTTTTATTAAGGGGTTTTTTTCTGTGAAGATTGGATTCAGTTAAAGGGACACACTTGAGGACCTAGAGGGTCACAAGTGGCCTCAAGGCTACAGGTTACCCATCCCTGCTTTAGAGAATGATAAATTCTGATGAATATATTGATACAGTAAGAATTGTCTTGAAATTAAAGAAATTCCCAAAAGAAGATGGAATATTGCAACATGAACTTGTATCATGTCACACTTCTGGAAAGATGAAAAAGAATCTGTCCAGGGAATATAGATAAAGTGCTTCAATATCCCAGAAACTCAGTTTAAGCCCCATTGAAAATCTATGGGCTATAATCAGGAATAAACTTGGAAAAATGAATTGTTTCTCAAAGGCAGACAATAGCAAATGTTATAAGTATAGTGTCAAGGTGAGAAGTACAGATTATGTATCAAAATCAAGTTAACGCTATAACAAATTGCATAAAACAAGTGAGTACAGCCAAAGGAGGACATATTGCCTAGTAAAAATTTTTAAGATGAAAAAATTTGCAAAGTTCATTATATATCAACAAATTTCAATATTTTACTTTGTCTCAGTTGATCTCACACATTTGTACCTCAAATGCAGGCATTCTTAATCTTGGTTCTCTGTACCCCTAAGGGATTATGTCTGTAGATTCCGTAAATTTGCTTTAATATAGATAAATAGACAGATAGATAGCTAGGTAATTTCAATACAAGTGATGTCTTTTGTAATCTTCTGTGTTATATTTTATAGTGTGAGCATATACACAATTCAATTCAATTCAGAAAGCACTTAGTAAGTTCCTATTAGTGCCAGTAAGTGTACTGAACTATGAGGATATAAAAACACATGTTAAATAGTCCCCACCTTCAAGGAACTTATATTTCACTGTAAATGTGTGTGTGTGTGTGTGTGTGTGTGTGTGTATTAGAGATATATATATATATATATATATATATATATATATATATGTATGTGTGTTTATGCAAATATAAGTATATTATATGCATACTTATGTGTATTTAATACACATATCTGAATAAAAAGAGAATTAAAAGGGAGAAAAAAGTTTGCAAGAACTTTAAAATAACAACTATTAAAGGTGAAAATATCCTACCACCAATACAGATCCAGAGATTCAATGAATGGCTCTCAATTTCAGCCTTATTGATCCTCTGAGTTCACATGGGATACCTCTGTCCCCAAAAAACCAACCCTTCCCTCATCTCCAGCCAAATGTATAAAAACACCAAGCTAAAGCTTTGCTCACAATAGCCCATGCACAGTTTTTATACAAGCTAGATATTAAGGGGGAATTTATAATCTCTCTTCAGACTAATATGCAGTATATATGTGGAGATGCATAAATACACACACACACATAAACCTGCCCATTTATGAATGTATATGAATTAATATGCTCTAAACTCTAAATTTTTAGACATCAAGGTAAGTCAGCTGCTTACATTTGAAGTAGTGATGATCTCTAGCAAATTGAATGACCTTTTCACAAGAGAAAATAACTTTTTTTTGTTCATTTCAATCTTCAAATTTATTTTTAATGGGAGCTTTAACTACTACTACTAATATTCATGATAAAACTAAAATTGATAACGCTTCAAGGTTTGCAGATAACTTTACCCAGATTATTTCATTTGATCCCCGCATAACCCTGTGATTCAGGCATTGTTATTATTATTATTATGCCCATTTTGCAGATTCAGAAAGTGAGGGAGGGAGGTTCAGTGACTTACACAGTATTATACAGTAAGTATATGATTCAAGATTCAAATTTAGGTCTTTCTGCTCCTAAGCTCAGCACCTCTCCACTATGAGATCCTACAGATTTACTATAGATGATAGATAGATGGATAGATAGATAGATCATAGATAGATAGGTAGATCATAGATAGATAAATAGATAGATAGATAGATAGATATAGATAGATAGATGGATAGATAGATCATAGATAGGTAGATCATAGATAGATAAATAGATAGATAGGTATAGATAGATAGATGGATAGATAGATAAATATGGTTTTTATTTAAGGAAATTCAGTTGCCTAATAAAAAGAAAAAAAGTTTATATTTTGTTTTAAAAAACACCATATAATCAGGGAATATTATACACAATCCAGTGTGGTGACAGTTTTTAAAATACAACATCCCTTTGGCCCATGCCCTGTGATATCTGTGACTCAAACGTCCTAAAAGTTACTAATGCTGCTGCTTATGTTAGTAGGATAGAGAGGATAGAAAACAAAACCAAATAGAATCACTGATTTTTTAAAAAACAAAATATCTCCAGATTTTGTTACTATAAGTTTGGAATAATAATAATATATGGGAATTACTGTGTGCCAAGCGTTATCCTAAGAACTTTATAACTGTTATCTCACTTGATCCTCACAACAATAGCCTTGGGAGGTAGGTATTATTATCCACATTTTACAGTTGAGGAAACTGAGGGTAAGTGATTTGCCTAAGTACATACACAGGTAATAATTATCTGAGGCTGGATTTGAACTCAGGTCTTCCTGATTCCAGTCCAGCACTTTACCGACTGCACTATCTAGATGCCTCTGAGGAAGTACATACATATTTGAGGTCTTTTCTCTACCTCATTTTCAACAGAAAAAAATCATTTCTTCTCTCTAAATGTAAAGCATTATATCTCATTTAAAGAGGAAAAAAGCTTTTTTGTTTCCGCGAGGTAACATCTTGTGGCCATTTAGAGGTTTCCACTAAGGACTCCTTAAAATGTTTTGCAACTCTAGGCATAAACGATGTCATCTCTGGATATCTGTCCCAGGAGTAGGATGAAATTAAATTGAGAGACAGATAGAGGCTATGAGGCTATAGATTCCCCCAGCCCTGGAGTACATAAAGCAATATCTAATTTATGATTAACACAAGGCAAGTTGTTTAAGGGAACTGAATGATTTAACCTTGTTATTTAATATATCATGATTGCCATTTAAAGATTTATTGCAAGTACACAATAAAAAAATACTTGGTTGATGATGGACGCAGTTGAACATGTAATTGGATCATGTGCCACCTCACTGATGGTAGAGTTTACTATTTAGTGATTGAATAAATATTTGAGGGTCTGCTGAATCGAAGGTTCTATGCTAAATCTTATGGGAGAAAGAAAGATAAATAAGAAAGAGGGCCTTCCTTCAAGGAATTTATAATCTACCAGGACAAAAACATATACTTTAGAGAGACTAACACAATGTAGAGCCAGAGTTTTGGACTTGAAATCAGAAAAGCAGATTCAAATCTTTGGTATCTCTTGCTATTGGTGTGACCTTGGGCAAGTCATTTACCTCCTTTGGACCTCAGTGAATTTATGTGTAAAATAAGAGGGAGGGAGTTGAAAGGAAGATCTCTAAGTTTTCTTCAAAGCTCTAAATCCTAAGAACATCAAAATTTTATGGGCATATATGATAAGTACAGGCAGAGAGGTACAAAGGAATTCTAAGTTTTCAGACAATAAAGTGTGATTTTGCCAGGGCCTACTAAGGGAGTTTTGAATCAATTCAGTAAGATCTATTGCTTTCCAGATAAAAATTACAAATATATTAGAGCATTCTGAGCTTGTATTGGTCTGATCAGTCACAGCTGACACACTGTAACTTGATGCTGACATAGGGATGTCATTTGGGTACTCATTGAGGACAAAAGATAACAACCAACCAACCAAATATATAAAATGTTAATATGGGGTGGCTAGGTGTCGCAGTGAATAGAGAGCACTGGTCCTGGAGTCAGGAGGACCTGAGTTCGAATCTGGCCTCAGACACTTCACACAGACACACAGACACACAGACACACACACAAACCTAGCCATGTGAGCTTGGGCAAGTCACTTAACCCCAACTGCCCTACCTTCACCCCTCCAAAAAAAAAAAAGCAAAGAAATGTTAATGTAAAGTGAATTAGGGGAGTTAGGGAGAGCAATAAGAAGGGGGTGGGAATTAGGAATCAAAAGGGGACTTCTGGAGGGGCTGGCTCTTAAATTAAGTTTTGAAGGGAACTAAGGGTTTCAAGAAGCGAAGGGGAGTAGGTGAGGTGGGAGGTGAAGGTCAACTTACCCAAAGGAATTGGTCCAATGGATAATTGGTCCATTGTGAACTTGGAGGTGCAAATAGCACAGGTTGGCTACAAGTGGTAATTTAGGCAAAGGGAATGTCAAGAGCGAAGGTCCAGAGAAACAAAACTGGTTTGGGCAAAATGTAGAGTTCTTCTAGAGAAGTGAAAGATAAAGGTAGAGAAATAGATGATATATCACTAACATTACTTTAGAGCTGGATTTAGATATTTAGAGATAATCTAGTCCAGAGGTTCCCAAACTTATTTGGCCTACTGTCCACTTTAAAAAAAAATACTGGAAATCTACATTTTTTAACATTTTGACAGTTTTTTTTAATTGCATTATTTCAAAAAATAATATATTTTTAAAATCACACATCTTAAATTTAATAGTTTATTGTAAATTTGTAGGGGGGTTTCCTGTATCGAAATTTTGATGATACAATATTGTATCATGTTACCATCTCATATTACTATAAACAGAACATTACTTGCACATATTCCTGCAGATGCACTTCGGACTTGCCAACAACGCACAACACACTTGCCTGCCAATACTTGTTTTTTAAGACCTGTCAGTTGACTTGACCACTGATTGATTATAATTTACATTTTGTGTGTTTATTTGGAAAATTATGTAATCGCTATGGCTTTAACTCTGTCACACAACAAATGAAACATGTATGAATGGTTTTTCAAAATTTTCTTATCTTCTCTACTTTCCTTATGCTTCCACTGTCCCCCTACTTTTATTCAATACCCACAATTATGCCCCCCTAGATCATTCCAGCACACCCAGAGGGTGGTGTTGCCCACTTTGGGAACTATGATTCTAGTCCAATCTTGTCAACGATGCCAATGCACAAAGATCCATGTTGCCAAAGTTCACTGTTCTCTGTCATATAGACCACTGTTAAAATTGGGAAATGCTAGTGACCAGTGGGAGCTGAATCATGTTCAAAGCCACAAGGTCAATGGGATTCATTCTATGAGCCAGCTATAAGAGACAGTATACTCATCCTGCTGAGTCCAATTACATTTCAACTTCTTTGTATGAGGTCAAGCTGGCTGGACATTCAGTTTCTTGATCACTTTCCTGACCTCAGACTACATTTCCTGCTTGTCCCTTAGATCCCTTAGAGTTATGAGCATATCTCCTTCTGTCTCCTCTTTGCTTTTTATCTAATGAAAACTGATTGACCTTATGACTTTAAACAGCCTACCTTGTGCTTCCGGGCCCTCACAAAGTAGAGTACTACTGTTTAATTATTCAGTAATTCATTCTACCTAAAGTACAAGTCTGACCATTTAAATCCTTTGCTAAGGAAATTTCAGAAACTCCTTATCCTTAGGAAGAAACATGTTCTCCAATATTGCATTTCAAATCCTTATAATCTAGCTCCATTCTCACTTTTGAGGCAAAGTACACATTATTCTCCCTTGGGTACTTTATTTGCCAGTCAAACAGATTTACTTATTATTCCCACTGTAAGATATAATATTTCCTACCTCTGCATGTACACAAACTGTTCCCAAAGGTTAATATCCTTTCACTTCTCACCTTGGACTCTTGAGACGTTTCCAAGGCTTAGCTCAAGTCCCATATCCTTCAACAGACTTTTCCTGATCCTCCAGTGATTGATGCTCCTTTGTCTTGCCCTCCAATCACTATATATTTATCTTATATGTAATGCTATACTTACTTCTCTGTAAACGTGTTCTATCGTCCTCCAAAAATGCAAACTCCTGGAGGGCAGGAACTGTCTCACTTCAGGGCAGCACATAATAAACACTTAATAAATGCTTGTGATTGATTGAACAAGCGTTGGACAAACACCTATTTCATGCCAGACACTGTACTAGACAACAGGGATGTATACCATCGCCTCCAAGACCACAATACAACCTGAATAATGGAGGTCTAATTCCTCCAGCTCCATCTGAGTAATCCCAAATCACTCCATTGGATAGAAATTTAGCTATATTACTACTTAGTAACACAACAAGTCCCAGACTCTAGGTTTTTTGGCTTCCTCTTCAAAATTCATTTCATTATATCAGTCTACCTCTAAGACAAAATTATTAAGAACAGATAACTTTAAGCTGAAATATGAAAATATTCATGAAATTACTAATTGTATAGTTAAATATTCTCAGTCTTCCTGGAAAAAAAAATTACATTGCACCCAAGACCTATTCCATAGTTATCAAACAGAGCTACTTTTGTTGTTCAGTCACATTCAATTCTTTGTGATCCCATTTGGGGTTTTCTTAGCAAAGATTCTAGAGTGGTTTGCCATTTCCCTCTTTTTATGATACAGATAGGGAAACTGAGGAAAACAGGGTTATGTGACTTTCCTAGGTTCACATAGCTAGTAAGTTTCTGAGGCTGGATTTGAACTCAAGTCTTCCTGACTATAGCCCCGTACTTTATCTACTGCACCACTTGGCTGTCCCAGATTTACTAACTAGGTGTGTTAATTTCTTCTCTAAGCTCAGTTGCTTTATTTCTAAAATCAGGCTTATCATGCACAAATATATCTCATAAGGTCCCTCTCAACTCTATATCTAAAGCACATTCATATTTCTAATGGGTTTGGCACATGACTAGACCATCTAAGATAGTGTCACTCATAAGCAAAACTGTAGGGAACATGGAGTGGGGTCTAGAACATGCATGGACATTCTGTCCTTGTTTTAACAAAGTGTTAGAACAGTCTTTATCCATTTTCTGCATAGCTAGAACTCATGGCCTTTAAAACTGCCTGACTGAGCACTCTGGAGGCTTGTTGACATATTTGTGTCTGGGGGTGAAGGATTCTTTCACTCATATTACATGATAAGTGGGAAGGGACTAAGGGACTGACTCTTGTGGCCTGGAGAAACTGAGTTTTGGGTCTTTTTGTTTGTGCTTTGCTATTATAGGTATTACTTTCCCATCTAAGGGTGAAGAAGCTTCAAACCACGCTGTGTGGGGAGTGGAGTCTCTGACTGGGCTGGGGAGTACGAACCATTATCCTGATGTCTGGAAATCCATGCTATGTGTTGCAGCCAGACCAGGGGAGCTGTCCTGAAGGATCAAAACTGAAAGCTCAGCAGAAAATGCCACTGCCAGTTTTGAACTTGAACTTGATCAGATTAATGATTATAGGAGCTGAGCAAAATTTTAAACTTTTATCATTCTTCCCTCCCCAGAGACCAAGGTGTTATATAAAGTGTATGGGGCAGGGGTGCAGGGTTAAAAGGTATGCTCCTAGTATTGGGGAAATATTTTTTCTTGCTATATCTTAGAAGCAAATATCCCTTTGTTGAAAGCTAAAGTCATGGTAAAGGATTAAATGGAACTCAGGTGGTAGTCACTGGACCCCCAAATACAGGGAGGGGCAGCAATTCACAGGGACAAGTTAATTGCACTGAATAATGGCCCGTCTCTTATAGAGGATGGCCAGGGCAACCATATTACCTATTAAATATTTTATTATTTTTTCAAATAGAACAAATATTCCATTTTGTTTTTCTTTGGTGAAGACTCCCTCAATAAACTTGTGTTTTGAAGTTCGCTTCACCAAAAGAGAAAGATATTCTGACAAAAAGGGAAATTAATTTCTGGGCCACAAGCCGTAGTTAGAAAAAGTTGTTATTAGACTATGTCGTTTGCCTCTCATTGTTTATGATTTACTCAAGAACAATAATAAAATGTTCTAGTTGAGAACGGGAGATTCCATCTTGGCTGCAAGACAATTACTCTCTGTACAGAAGAACTAATGGCATCACTTTATCATTTTATGCTCATCTAACTGATGAAGACAAGAAAGAAAAGAAAAGAAAGATGGATGGAAAGAAAGAAAGAAAGAAAGGAAGGAAGGAAGAAAGAAGGAAGAAAGAAAGAAAAAGAGGGAGGGAGGAAAAGAGAAAGAAAATGAGAAAGAAGGAAAGAAAGAAAACATAGCATTAGACAAAAAATGATTTAACCAAATTTACAAAATCTTCTTCTGGAGTGGATAACATATGACAGCCTATCTGCAAATATATATTTTTTAAGACATTCATCAAGCCCTTTGAAATTAAATTTGAAAATATGTGCCATCCCATATCAGAATTCGCAAATTTAAAAAGGCAATTTCAATGATTTGTGACGAATTTGTCTCCTTTGTGATGTCATCAGTGAGATACCATATATCCTGCTATATCAGAAGCTAAAGGCAGGATGAGAGAAAGTGTTGTTACCATAGTGTATCTGGGTCACAGAATTATAAAAATACTCAGGATTTTAATCCTGGATGAGGATTAACATTCTTACTAGCAAAATAATGAACAGAAAGGAGGACAAATTCAATCAGATTTAAACTTCTGACTCTGAAAATTCTGCTCCAAGTTGACAAGTTTTTAACTCAAATGAAAAATCTTCAGTCAACTTAACAACTACCAAAGACTTCCCTAATAAAATAAAGAACTACTCCAGTCAATGTTCTAAAGATCTATTTTTTATTTTTATTTTAATATATAGTTGTGATTTTAGTGGTGAAGGAAATTTCTGGTTTGAAAACTGACCCCACTGCTATTTAAACTATTCCATAACATATAGTCTTTGAGAGTTGCTTGGGGGGTACTGAGAGATTTAAATAAATTGTCAAGAGTCACACACTTCAGAGATGAAACTTGAACCAAGTCTTCCTAAAGCCAAGACTAATTCTCTATCCATTATAGCACACTGCCTCCCAAAAGGCCCAGTTGCTAGGATGACAGGGGTCATAGATCTATTGGAAAAGGGAGCTCAAAAGTCCTCTAACTCAACCCAGAAACTGAGGCTGGAGGAGATAACTTGTCCAAGATAACACAGGTAACAATCATCAGAGGGAGGATTTGAGCCCAGATTTCTCTGACTAGAATCAGAGCAGTCATATATAAAATAACAGATCGACATCATGAAGTAATGGATAGCAAACTGTCTCCACTGGTAGGGAGATGTGGGTTTAAGTCTGTCTTCTGACACATACTGGTTGTGTGACCCTGAGTAAATCACTTACCCTCTCAGTACCATATTGCACTCTGACACCCCCAGGAAACTCTCTAGGAACATAAGTAGCAGAGGATTTTTTTTCATTTGAATGGCAGTGGGAGTGACTCTAAACAAATGAAATCATAGGTCCAGGCAGTGTATAAATACATGCATGCATACATATACCCCATGGTATGAATGTATATGTATCATAACACATACGTATATTCATATTAGCACATATATACACATATCATATACATACATCTATACACACATGTATTTTACATATATGTGCATATATGTGCTTATTAAAGACAAGGGCTGAAATACAAAGGCCTAACTAATCATTGGAAATTAGTTCTTGCATTTGTTTTAACAAATTGCTCAGGCCAGTCAATAAAGCTGAATTAAAATGGGATAATTATGTTTAAGAAGAGAAAAAAAAACTGTCAGATTAATTTTCTCTAGCCCACTAGTCCAACATTCAGTATTTTTGTTACTTTTATGATTTTTTTTTACTGTATACTTAGAGAAGACAGTTTGTGTAGAGCCTCCCTCTCTCTGTTCTGATTGTCTGTAGGTCCTTGGATGACAAATGCCATATGTTTTAGAACCTTTCAGCTCAATGTATGTAGTCCTAGCACACAAGTAGGAGGGCAAGCAAAGTTTCTAGCTTTTATCATTAAAATTCAAACCATAATTGACCGGGTTTCTTTTCTTTCTTTTTTTCTTTAATTACTGCATTAATATGATAAAACAGGTAGCTTAGTTATGATGTTGATTTTTAAAAGGCATTCATCTAAAATCCCAGACTTAACACCAATGTGATCTTGGTGGATCTTGGTTGGAATCTTAGCTTCTTGTTCTTTCTCTAATAGCAGGTTCCAGGTGCTAAGGCACTGAGTCTCTAAAGGGCCCACTTTCTAAATGTAAACTAAGGGCAAAAATCAAATCAAAAACAAAAACTGTTATCTACCCTGTTCTATTAGACTGTGAGCTCCTTAAAATCAGGGATTTTATTTTTCCTTTCCATGTATCCCTTGCCATTTGCACAGTGCCTGGCACATAGTAGATACTTAAAAAATCTTAAATTTGACTTCCTGTCTTACCACACTGGGCTTTATTGTGAAGATACTAATAAAATGAGAGGCGTGGGAAGCTCCTAGGAAAACTTTCAAGTGCCCTATGGGCATTTGATTACAAAGTATAATTAACACTAGGAAAATCTAGTTCCCTTAACCTTGTGAAAGCATGCCAGATATGATAATTGTTCTCTATTTGAAATTTTCCAATACGGTGATTCATTTCTATAACATGGTAACAGCCTCAGTTCAATTAGATCAGTTTATATAAATAATTCATTTTTCCAAAGTAATCTCTGAAAGCAAAACATTCAGAGTTTACCTTGCATATGTACTATTGCAATAGCCTTCTTGTTAGACTCTTTGCCTCATCTCCTTCTATTCAATTCTATTCTCCACTCAACTATCAAAGTGGTCTTCTGAAAATACAGATCTGACCATGTTACTCCCCATTCAGTAAACTCCAATGGCTTCTTATTTCCTCTAAGATCAAATATAATATCCTCTGTCTGTCTTTTAAATCTATTCATAGCCTGGTCCCTTTCTACCTTTCCAGCCTTCTTATATCTTATTGTCCCCAATGTACTCTGTAATCTATTGACTCTGGCCTCCTTCCTATTCCCCACTCAAGACACTCTACCTCTTACCTTCGTTAATTTTTACTGACTGTCCCCCATGCCCATTTTCCCCTCCTTATCTCTGCCTCTTGACTTCCCTGGCTTTGTCAGGTTTCCACTAAGATCCTAAATTCTACAAGGAGCCTTTCATGTTTCCCCTCAGTGTCTTTCATCTGAAAATAATGTCTTTCTTCTGAAATTACATCCAATTTATCACATATGTGTGTATTTGTACATATTTTTCGTGCCATATTGTATACTGACCCCTCCATAGTTAAATTGTGAAGTCCTTGAGGAAAGGATTTTCCTCTTTCCTTGTATACCTAGTATTCAGCATAATATCTGACACATAGTAGGCAATTAATAAGGGCTTGTCAACTTAACTCCAAAGTTTTTATTCCAAATTTGACTTAGTAGCAGTTTTCATGTAAAATCTGAATTATTCCAACGTGAACACAAGAATTCTATCCTTATCCTGCAGATTGTACTATTTCTTGATTTTGCTTTTTGGGAATAACTCTAACACAGTGTTATCAAAACTTTTCACTACATTAAGGTGTTTATTTATATAGCAACATTCTACTGAGAGAAAGAAAAAAAAACTTCAAATATCTTTCTTTGATTTTTCAATTTCAATGTAGACATTTGATATATCATATCCCCCTAGACGTTACTCAGATCCAAATTTGGGACAGTGTCTCATTAATGTTCAGCATTCCCTTGTGAAGTTCATGGGTGACAAGAATCCCAGAGAATGAAATCCTTGGGGGCAGGGGGGATAAAAAGAAAGAAAATAGAACTGACAAAAAAAAAGATTTTGAAGGGATTCATTTATTTTCTGATCCATTTCTTTATTCCTCTGTGTCGACCATTGTAAGTTGAATGAACTTTAGTAAGGCCAAAATCTACTGAAAACATCAAAATATTTGACTTTTCTGTTTTGCAAGTTCCTTCCTCAAGCAGAGGTCTTATTTCTTTTCAAAGTCTGACAAATATTTGGCACATCTGATGATATTTAAAAATAATAATCTCTTTATAAATTATGAATAGACAAGATCTTACAGACATTTCCTTTTTATTTTTTTTATAGGAAATGACAGTCTATATAACCATTTCTAGCTATAAGATATAAATATTAATTAAAAGTGAGTTAAAGGTCATAAGATTTCTGATTCCAAGTAGGCTTTAATGTCATAAAGGATACTTAGATGAAAGTCCAACATTTTTTCCTATAAAACTACTGTCTCTAATTTCAGGGCTTTCTTCTCAAATTATATTGTTCTCATTGATTTGTGTAAATTTAGCAACCTTGCAGTAGAATACAAGCTTCTTGAATGCAAGGACATTTTTTTCTTTTGTCTTGTATTCCTAGAACTAACAGTGTTAGAACATACCAGGTGCTGAAATAAGTGCATATTGAATGAATGAATAAATCAGTGTGTGAATAATATAGTATCTTTTCTCCTCCCAAATCCTAGTCTTTCAATAATTCCACATTCTAAAAAGTACACTACATCATATGGAAAAAAATGAAATAAAATAAAAGTAAATGTGGATAGATTTGCAAGTTTAAGAAATCAGTAGAGAAGAAAGAAGGAATGAGTTTACTTAATTCCCAAAGGCAGAAATCTCATTTCTTTCATAATGTTCCCAAGAGAGGAATCTCATAGGAGATAGGGCATGGGGCAAGAGATGAAAAAGAAACTGAGTGTTACATAGATGATGCTTCAAAATGTATGTGTTGGTGCGGCTAGGTGGCGCAGTGAATAGAACCCGGGCACTGCAGTCGGGAGGAGCTGAGTTCAAATCTGACCTCAGACACTTCACACAAAAAACTAAATGTGTGACCTTGGGCAAGTCACTTAAACCCAGTTGCCTTACATTCTCCATATAAAAAAGCAAAAAAAAAAAGCATGTGTTTAAAGGGAGAGGGAGAGAGAGAGGGAATATAAGGACAGTTAAGAAGAAGAGAAGAAAAAGTTGTGCCAAGGAACTGGGCTTTCTGTCTTCAAATACTATGGTAGTTTAGCTCTCTCTCTGATACCTTGAAAACTCTCAGTGGACTGTAATTTCCATTTTGAGAAAAACTTCCCTATAAACTTTAAGGGCACTTTCAGTTTTAGATAGAAGGCAGTTAAATTACACCCTGGATGGCGTGTTAGACTTGAGTTAGGAAGACCTGTTTTGGAATCCAGCTGCAGACATTTACTGGTTGTGAGACCCTGAACAAGTCACTCAACCTTTCTTAGCCTCAGTTTTCTCATCTGCAAATTGGGGATAATTATACCACCTGTCTTATAGGGCTGTTGTGAAGATGAAATGAGATAATGCATGCAAAATACTTTGCTAATTTTAAATTCTATGTAAATGCTAGCTGTTATAAAATGTTTAAAAATATATACTCTTCTTAATGAAATGCTTTCGGGATGACTCACTCAACTATCATAATCAAGGATCTCTGCTCTCATCAATATGGGTATTTTCTCTATTTTACAAAGTATAACTTATCCATAGCCTATCCTTCTGGGACATTTATTTATGTACGTACACCCATGAGTGTTCCGTAGGAGGTTCATCCAACATGTTAGGATCTTTTCTCATTTTCTCTTGACATTGCCAGGGTACCAATGCAGTGAAGATACAAACTATCCATTGTCTCTCAATCTAGTTATGGTGACTAAATATTTAAAATGCAATTTAATATCAATTTTATCAATTTTGTGTTAGCGAGCCAGACTAGTTAAGTTAGAAAAGGGCAATTTCCTGGCTCACTTAAAAGTAAAGAATTTTTTTTTGAGCTATTACTTTATTTTTTTTTTATTTAATTGATTTATTTATTTTTAGTTTACAAGATACATTTCCACAATCCCTTGAGTTTCAAATTATCTTCCCCCTCTCTTTCTTCCCCCACCCCCCATGGAGGCATACAATCAAGTATAGGATCTGCAAATAAAAAGAAAAGAATTCTTTTGTCAAAGAAACTCTTACTGACCACCTACTAAGTCATAGAGGGGCTGTGACCTGGGTCAATGTATGGTTTACCCATACAAGTGACATCATAGATCCTTGAAGCGTTAAAATATGTGAGGAGGAAAAGTCTAGAATCTCCAAAATGGAGGCATAAGTGCTATGAGGGGCTGTGGCATGATCCCAAGGCATATGTGATCAATCAATCAGAGGGTAGGAAGATGGGATGCATCCCATCCTCTCCATGACAGCCAATTATTGGGCTTGTCTCCAATATAATCATACCTTTTTGTTCTTCACTTGTTTCAGTCGTGTCTGATTCTCAGTGACCTCATTTGGGGTTTTCTTGGCAAAGATACTGGATTGCTTTGCCATTCCTTCTCCAGAGCATTTTATAGGTGAGGAAAACAAGACACACAGAGTTAAGTAATTTGCCTAGGGTCACATAGCCAGTAAATGTCCAAGGCCAGATTTGAACTCAGGAAGGTGAGTCTTCCTGACTCCAGGCCCAGCCACTTTATTCACTGAGTCACCTAGCTACCCATCAATCACTGCTACTCTGCACCAACTATCTTTCAAGATTCCCTTAGCTCTGCTACTTCCCATTACTGTGAATTCTCTTATTTTCTTCCCTTAGCATAGCCTCCAGAGCAACTGCAATCTTCCTATGATCAGAGCAAACAAGACCACTTTGTAAGTGGGATTGGGAAAATCTTTCTGTCCCCTCACCATACCCAATCCTGTCAGTCATACCCAGATAATCTCATGAAAGCAAATACTGATGAAAGGAGCTCTGTGCTCTGGGGTACAGAACAGTGAATAAAATATCTGCTTGACCTTTGTGCCCTTTTATTTTGGGATTACATAGAGTAGCATCCTCAACCACACAGGATGACGAGTGCATGAATGGATTTTGGTCCGTATTGAAGATCTTTACCTTCATTACACTCATTACGTGATCTTTACCCTCAGACCCCCTCTTCTTCCAAGCTTCCCTATTTTTGTCCAATGCATCACCATTCTTCTAGTCACTTAGGTTTGAATCCTTGGTACTATCTTCAAATCTGACTCTCACCCTCTTCATATCTAAGCATCTGTAGAATCTTCTTTTTCTGTTCCTAACTGTATCACTCATATCCATACCCTTATCTCCATTCACATAGCCTTTATTCCAGTCCAGGCTCTCATCATCTCTCACCTGGACTGTTTCAATTGTCTCCTAATTGTATCTCTCACTTCAAACATCTACAATCCAACATATCGTACATTTTTTTCCCCCAGGGAAATCTGAGATTTTCCTAAAGTTCAGTCCTGATTATATCATCTAGTACTCAATAAATTTCGATGACTAGTGACTTTTGGATCAAATATAAACTTTAAATTTGTCATTTAAAAACTTTCATGATCTGGCCTCAACTTGCCTTTCTATTCTTAGAATGTATTCCATTGCTATTATGTCATATACTCTGTGGTACAACCAAATTGGCTCTGCTATTTCTCACTTTCATATGAAAGCACACTAAATTATCCAGACACGAATAGGAAATGAAGGTATAATGCCAACCATTGAGTATAACAATGTGAACAATGAGGAATGGGTATACCAGCTGCGTCCAATGTTTTAGCACAGTTTCAAGCTTGACTAAGCTGAAAGGTGCACTTAAGTCTTTTGGAACACCTTCTATAATAAAAACTTTCTGCTGAGTTGAAATTCACCGTCATTGTTTTTGCATTTTGTATCATCATATCCAGAACCCTTTCCCCATTTGACTTATACTTTAAAGCAGGTAAATAAAATTTAAGGGAAAATTGGAACTAAACATAGTAGAAATATGGGTAACTCGTTGCATGGAGAAATATGACTGATGAAAAGTTATGATGTTCACTCACCATCTATCAGTTGTCCCTCAATCTTCTAATGGTCGTTAAACATTTAAAATGCAATTGATAATTGGACTCTTTGTTACCAAAAGGAAATCAATCTGTTTTTTTCTAGCTACATTGTCTATTAAGTAACTAAATAAATAAAAATAAGTATTACTTTAAAATCCACCTTATTACTATGAATACACATTTCTAAAATAGCGAAAATACCAATCACATTTTTTCACTAAAACTCATTAGTAGTAATATTTTAGTGAAAGCAAACAGGGTTTTATGCCACTAAGAAAATTAAAATTTTAATATATTATTTAAGCTTTATCTTATCCTTTTAAATTTGTCTTTTGTCTATATTTTAATATTCATGATGTACAGTAGTATAACCATATTATTTACAAATAAATAAACATTAATAGCATATACTAAAAAATGTTTCACTTAGTAGGATATGCAATAAAATGTTAAGATACCACTGATCTCTTCATTTAAATGTAAATAGTTGGAAGTTTGAATATTCCAAGATGAAAAAGTAAAAGTAATCCAGTAAGTATTAATATCCTTCTCCATGCAACAATGAACTAACTACCCATATTTTTACTATGCTTCACTCCAACTTTCCCTTAAGTTGGATTTTCCTGGTTTAAAGTATATAAGTCAAATGAGAAAAGGGTTACAGATATATCTGCCTCTGTGAATCTCTTAGTAATTTCAAACAAGCAGAAGTGATATTCCCTAGGAATAATTGAGGAATCCCTAGGTATCAGTGACTTCTCCTTGATGGAGCCTTCCTTCATACCCTGAATCACAAGTGATCTCTCACTTCTCTGAGCTCTGGCTACATTTCATTTGTGCTTCTCATTATACATTCTTGCTTAGACTCCTAACTAGACTGTAAGCTTTCTGTTTTATTTATCTTTGTAGCCTTCTCACAATAGTGTTTATATGTATTAGATAGGAAAAAATGTTGAATGAATGAATTAATGAGTGAGTGAATGGATGAATTCTATTCCCAAATGCAGAATTCATCTTCAATGTTTATCCACATCATCTTCTAAAAAGACCTTTGTTGATCCATGTAAGATGCTTATTAGTTTTATATATAAAGGAGATATTCCCAAATTAAATGCAGATCAAAGTATGATTCTCATAATGCTATTTCCAATAAAACTTGGATATCAAAGCATTTGTTATCACAGTGTACCTTAGAAAAAAATCATTTGGTACTTGTGGATTATACAACAAATAAAAGTTGCATAACAAGTATAATCTCATCTAACTCAAGAAAATACCTCAGGAAAGTCAATACAATGAACAGCAGAAAATTTTTGCAATCTAAATACCCAGTTTTAAGAGAATAATTGTATAAAGATAGTAAATATACTTATACTTTTAAAAGGATCCATAAATATTCTATGCAAATATAGTGTCTTCATACCCCAACAAAAGGAATTAAATGTAGCTGGGAAGCTGTGTTTCTATGGCTAATGAATTGGGGTTTAAGATTTAATTTTTTTTCATTCATTCAACAAAAACAATAAAACAGAATCTTAAATGTCTGCTGAGTACATACGAGTGTTGAGTTTTGATATTTCAAGAACAGACACAAAAAACTTCATAATCATTTCGTCTAGCTATAGCCTCCACTAAATAATATACAGAGCAAGTGGCCATACTCCCACCTATGACAATACAAGGAGATAGAAACCCTCTGATCCACTTCACTGATTTGTTTTTTTTTTTTGGTTAGAGAAATGAGGTCTTTATCAGAAAAACGTGCTTATTTCTATACCCAGCTGAGTGTGTGTGTTTTTCCCTCCTTAAGTGAATGCCAATGAGAGCAATTTTTACTGATTCTCTCTCACCACCCCCTCTTCCCTTTCACTGTAAAAGCTTTTTTTTTTGCCTCTTTCATGTGAGATAATTTACCCTATTCTACTTCTCACTTTTCCCTTTTCCCAGTACATTGCTCCCTTACCCTTTAATTTTATTTTTAGACATTATACCTTCATATTCAACCATCCTGTGCCTTCTGACTATATATGCATATACATACACACATATGAGTATGTATATATACACATATTATACATGTGCAAATATAAACATGTATATACATACATATCACACACACGCACACACACACATACATATTCCCCTCCAACTACCCTAGTTATAAGAAAGGTCTCATGAGTTACAAATATCATCATTCCATGTAGGAATGTAAACAGTTCAAATTTAATAAGTCCCTTTTGATTTCTCTTTCTTGTTTATCTATTCATGCTTCTCTTGAGTCTTGTATTTGAAATTCAAATTTTCTATTCAGTTCTAGTCTTTTCATCAAGAATGCATTAAATTCCTCTACATCACTGAATATCAATTTTCCCCTCATGTATTACACTCAGCTTTGAGGGTAGGTGGTACTTTGTTTTAATCCTAGCTCCTTGGACCTCTGGAGTGTCATATTCCAAATCCTTCAATTCCTTAATGTAGGAGCTACTAAATCTTGTGTTATCCTTATTGTGGTTCCACAACACTTGAACTGTTTCTTTTTGACTCTTGTAATAGTATCTTCTTGATCTGGAACTCTGGAATTTTGCTATAATATTCCTGGGAGTTTTCCTTTTTTGGGATCTCTTTCAGGAGGTGATCAATAGATTATTTCAATTTCTATTTTACCATCTGGTTCTAGAATATTAAGACAGTTTTTTCTTGATAATTTCTTGAAAGATGATGTCCAGGCTCTTTATTGATCATGACTTTCAGGTAGTCCAATGATTTTTTAAATTATCTCTCCTGGATTTATTTTCTACATCAGCTGTTTTTCCAGTGAGATATTTCACACTATCTTCTATTTCATTCTTTTGGTTTTGTTTTAAAATTTCTTGAATTCTCAGAGTCATTAGCTTCCATTTGCTCCATTTTAATTTTTAAGAAACTTTTTTCTTCAGTGAACTTTTGAATCTCCTTTTCCATTTGGCCAATTTTGTTTTTTAAGGTGTTTTTCTCCTCATTGATTTTTGGACTTCTTTTGCCATTTGATCTAGTCTGTTTTTAAGGCATTATTTTCTTCAGTATTTTTTGGGTCTCCTTTAGCCAGCTATTGACTTGTTTTTCATGATCTCTTGCATCCTTCTCATTTCTCTTCCAAATTTGTCCTCTACTTCTCTTACTTGATTTTCAAAATCCTTTTTGAGCTCTTCCATGACCTGAGACCAATTCATATTTTTCTTGGAGGCTTTGACTTTGTCTTCTTCTGAGTGTATGTTTTGTCACCAAGGCAAGTTTCTATAGTCTGAGGTTTTTTCCCATTGTTTGTTCATTTTTCCAACCAATTACTTGAATTTTTAACTCTTTGTTAAGGTAGGGCTCTGCTTTCAGTGTGGAGAGCAAACTGTCCCAAGCTTCAGAGGTTTTGTACAGATGTTTTCAGATATATTTCTAGAGATCTGTAAGTTTTCAGTTCTTCCAAGTGGTATGATCTAAGGAGAACTGCTTACTCCTCTCCTGGCCTGTACTCTGGTCTGTGAGCAACCACAAGCACTTTTTTCTGCCCTGGAACTGTGAGGAGGGCTCCCTCTCCACTGCTGCCACAAGCTCTGCTATGCTAGTGTTCCTTCCCCAGAGACTGCCACTCAGAACCCAGATCCAAGTATGGTCACAGGGACAGAGTCCTTCCTCTGTATCAGTAAAGAGACCCCTGTAATCTCCTTCTAGCCAGTTGTTTGACCCCCTTATTGTCACTGGATTAAAAGCTCTAGAAGCAGCCACTGCTGCTGCTGCCACCACTTCTACCAGCACTGTCATTGCTTATTCAGTCACTCTTAAGGCCTGCTCCTGGTTTTCTAGAGCTTGTACTGTTCTAGATCAGGGTTGGATCATGCTCCTCTCTCACCCAGATCCAAGAGACCTTTCCTTCTAAGGAAACAACAACCTTCTAACAACCTTCTAAGTTTTCTTTGGCATTTGTGGGTTGAGAAGTCTGGAAAACACCACAGCTGCCAGTGATTCAGTGCCCTGAGACCTGCTCCAGGTTTGTTGGGGCCAGTTTGTGCTGGCTGATACTGTGCTGGACTGTGCTCCTCTCTCAGATGGGTGCAATAAACCTCTCCTGCTGACCTTCCAGGTTGTCTTGGGGTGGAAATTTTTTTCACTCTGTTTTTTGCGGGTTCTGCTGCTTCAGAATTTGTTTAGAGTCATTTTTACAGATATCTGGAGGGATTTGGGGGAGAGTTCAAGCAAGTCCCTGCTTTCACTCCACCATCTTGGCTCCATTCAGACCCACTTCATTTATTCTTGATGGGTCTCCCTTCCAACGATTTTTCCTTCTTGTGTCCATAAGTATTTGTCTGTCCTTGGGAAATGAAGTGGCAAATGAACTACTCCCCAACGATGGTTTCTAGCTAGATAATATCCCAATTGTCAGATATCCTGCAAATTCTGGGAGCTATATGGATTTAGGCTTAAGTAGATGAAGACAGGGATGAGGCAATGGATAGAGCACTGGATCTAGAGTCAAGAAGATCTGAGTTCAAATCTGGATTCAGACTACATGTGACTCTGGGTAAGTTCCTTAACCTCTGTCTTCTTCAGTTTCCTCAACAGTAAAATAGGGATAATAATAGCAATTATCTCACAGGGTTGTTGTGAAGATCAAATGAAATAATAATTAAGAAGGAAATTGACACATAGTAGGCACTTAATAATGCTTTTCCCCCCTTTCTCAATAAATATTTGTTGTTTTGACAAAGGGGATCTACTTAAAACTAATCAACCTCAGATAAACTGAAAGAAGGAGTTTTAGAATTCTATTAGCCTTAGAAGATAACCCTGTGGCCATGTTTCAGTTGCTCTAGTTGTCTCAAGCAGAATTCATCCCATCCTTCTCTGGGTGAAGGAGCTTGACCTACTTAGTCTGTTTTACTTAGCACTACCTTTCAGCAATTCCTGGGAAAACTTGCTGTTCCTGAGGGTCTTAATCATGTTGGTGAAACCTATATTAGATAATGTAAACTTGGCTCACAAAGACAAATATTTTAATGGACTTACTTTTCCTTGACTAATTAATAATACGTATAATTTCTTAAACGGGAAGAATACTTTTTAGCACCGTTCTGCTTCTCATGCTAAACCTGGGAATCATATTCTGTATAGGAAATATCTGAATTAACATAAACTATAGAACTCCTAATTGATGCTCTTTGGGAATATGATCAACCCATCATTCTTCACATTTTGAAAGAGCTCAGGGGAATCCCTAGCGCAGGAGATTTGGGAGTTTGCCTTGCAAAGACAGTCACTGGGACATGGCAAGAATTCATATTGCCATTAATGATGCTCAAGGAAATATCTATGGCTTAGAACAGGTGAAGACATTTTTCTCACCAGAGAATTTTCTTTTTACATGATATAGTGTTAAATAATCTGAGTGTATGTGGCAAGGTTTTGCAGATGCCTTTAAATGTTTTAAAATTGTGTAAGTTTTAGGAAGTTGAATTCCATGCTCATTACTAATGAAGCAGGAAAAGAGATAGGCCCCAGTGAGGAATGTTGGAAAAACATGGAGAAGTCATCATCAGAAACATTACAATCATTTCTTTTATCATAATAATCCATAAAATCTTAGTATTGGAAGATATCTTAGAGCAGTGGTTCTCAACCTTCCTAATGCTGCAACCCTTTAATACAGTTCTTCATGTTGTGGTGACCCCTAACCATAAAATTATTTTTGTTGCTACTTCATAACTGTAATTTTGCTACTGTTATGAATTGTAATGTAAATATCTGATATGCAGGATGTATTTTCATTGTTACAAATTGAACATAACCCACAGGTTGAGAACTGCGGTCTTAGAGTAAGGGTTCTTAATCTTTTTTTTTTCCTATGGGGGATGTATTTTGCAATCATCTGGAGCCTATGGACCCTTCTCAGAACAATGTTTTTAGGCATATAAAGTAAAATACATAAGGTTGCAAAAAATATAAAAATAGAGTCATAAAAATAAATTTTATCTACTTCATGTTAAGAACACTTGCAGGAGGATTTCTAGTTTAACCTAACACAAAAACTGAAGACCTTGAATATCAGCAACAATATCCTTGAAAAACAGTCCTCCAACTTCTACTTCAATTCCTCTATTAGTGGGGAAATCACATTCATTATTATTATTCAATCATCCTGAGTTGAAGTTGCACCAAATATGTTTTCAGTGAGACTATAGAGAATAAGCTAACATTATCACAGGGGAGACAATGGGGAATTGTGTGTGTGTGTGTGTGTGTGTGTGTATACGTGATATTATTTGATAGAATTTTTGAAATGTCATTGATGGTAGTCAGACAAGACAAAGAAATTAAGGAGTAAAGATAAGTAAAGAGAAGCTACAACTCTCCCTGTCTTCTGATGGTACAGTGGTCTACTTAGAATATCCTGGGTATTCAGCAAAGCTACTCATTGAGAAAGCTGATAGTTTCAGCAAAGTTGCAGGTTATTAAATAGATGCATAAAAATAAAAAAAATATTTTTGTATGATGATGACAAATTCCAAAAGGAAATAATAGAAGTAGAAATCCCATTCAAAATGATTTTAAAATGCATTAAACATCTCAGATCAATCTAGCAAAGAATATAAAATACATATAAAGATTCAATCACAAAATATTCCTGAAAGAAACAAAGAATAACTTTCATAGCTGAAGAAATACTCAATACTTATGACTGAGTAATTCCAGTATAACAAAAATGACAAAACTGTAAAGTTAATTTTTAGTTTTAATGCTATGCCAATCAAATAATCTCAAAAGCATGTTTTATATAACTTGAAAACATCAAAAAAATTCATTTGGAGAAATAAAAAATCTATAAAATACAAGGGAAAACAGTTAGAAATAAGTGGGGACTATTACTTCCAGACCTTCAAGTATAATATAAAGCAGCTGATGGCAAAATCATTTGGTATTGGTTAAAAAATAGGGAAATAGATCAATGGAACAGACTAGACAAGAGAGAAAAAGAAATAAATTACCTCAGCAATCTAATATTCAATAAATCCCCAAATGTATGTTACTCAGGAAACATTTCCCTATTTTATAAGAATTTGTTGAAACATTAAAAAAGTAGCTTAGCAAAAATTAAGCTTCTACCAATATCTTACATTACATTGCATTATAAACTCAAAATTGATGACTGATCAGAATATTAAAGACCATACCCTAAAAGTAAAGTCATATGACTTTCATAGAGATGAGGAAGATAAATTTTCTTGACCAAAAAGGGGACAAAAACACATACAAAAGATAAAAAAATAATTTGTATTACATGAAATTGAAAAGCTTCTGCAAAGCAAATGTAATGTACCTAGGACAAAAAAAGGAAGTCATTGAAGGAGTAGGGGTGGGAAATGCTGTGTTTAAAAATTCCGAGATAAGCACTTGTGATCCAAATGTTGTATGTATGTGTGTGTGTGTGTGTATATATACATATATATATATGTGTATATATATATATGTATGCATATTTATGTATATACACATATATGCACACATGCATATATTTGTATAAATGTGTATACATGAACACACATATACCATGTACATATGTGTATAGTACATGCACACAATGAACAGATATGGGCAAGACAAAAAGCCATTCCTCCATAAATAAGTTACCAAAGGATATGAGCAGTTCTCAAAAGCATTATAAACCATTTAATATCAAAAAGGGTCCAGATCACTAATAATAAGAGAAATGCAAGTCAAAATAATCCTGACATTCCATCTCACTCCCAGCAAATAGGTAAACATAACAAAACATAGTCAATGATGAAAGGGAATTTTTCATAGAACAATGATTTAGAACAATCATTTAAAAAAGTGGAATCATGCAATTAAAATGACTAAATGATTCATACCCTTTCACCCAAAGATTCCATCACTAGGTACATTACCCAAAAGGGCATTAATAGAATAAAAATCCTCAAATATATTATAATATTTATGGCATCACTTTTAGCAGTAGCAAAGAACTGAAAGCAAATTAGACATCCATTGATTTGGGAATGGCTAAACAATGCTGGGTCTGGAGTAAAGAAGACTTATCTTCCAGAGTTCAAATCTGGTACCATACACTTACTACCTGTGGGATCCTGGGCCAGTCGTTTAACCTGTTTGCCTCAAATTCCTAATCTGTAAAATGAGCTGCAGAAGAAAATGGAAAATCACTCTAGCATCTTCACTGATAAAATCTCAAATGTGGTCACAAAGAGTCTGACAGGACTGAAATGACTGAAGAACAACAATAAAACAAATTCTGGTGCATGGATGTCATGGTATTTTACTGTGCTTTAAAAAATGACAAATTTAGTGAATATAGAAAAGCATGGAAAGATTTACATAAACTAATACAGAGTGAAGTAAGCCAAAACCAGAAAATAATATACGTGATGACTTCGACAATAGAACTGGAAAGGACAACAGACACAAAATCGTCTCAAATGCATGTTAGAAAAGTACAAAGGACAAGCATAGTCCTAAAGAAGAAATATGAGAAGACAGTTTTTTTCACTCCTTTGCAAAGGTGGAAGATTTACAGGTGAGGAACACAACATATATTTTCAGACCTTTTGGTGTATTGATTGGTTTTACTGATTTTAAAAATCTTCTTACTCTTGTTTTCTTTTAAAAATATCATTTCTTATGTAGAATGGTTCTCAGGTAAGGGAATAAGGGAGGGATATGGGGGAAATCTAGGTTATGCAAAAACAGATGATATCATTAAAATTTATTTTAAAAAAAAGAAATGGGGAGGGATTGTGGTCACTAACATTGGAAGAAATATTTGCACTCATGAAATCTTGAAGCTTTAAAATACCAGAGTATTATGATAACATCAATGGTACAATTAAAAGGATAAGTAAAATAAACATAAGTATTAAGCAGACATCACATTAGAAGATACTTTAAAAGTTTTTTTTTCTTTAGTTTGTAAATATGGAAGCAGAAGAAGAGAGATGACAGAATTTTATACAAGAATGAATGTCTTTCATATGGTCTGAATATGAATTTTTCCAAAGAATCCCATAATACAAAAACAAGATTGGCCTGGACAATACTAGATGAAGTCAATATTTGCTATTCCCTATCCCGCATATCAGTTCTCTTATTTCTATATTAATTCTTTCCCACTCTCCATATACCTCACTTCTCTCTAAACCACCTGTTTCAGATCATCACTTCTTACTTGATTTGTTATAATATTATTTATCAATAGCTTATTATATTTATATAGCGCTTTAAGGTTTGCAAAGTGCTTTACATATATTATTACATTTGATCTTCACAACCATGTGAGCTAGTCAATACTAAGCCCTGGGGAGACAAAAAGAGACAAAAGACAGTCCTTGACCTCCAGGAACTCTGAGAGGCAACCAGCAAGCAAATATATCTGTGTGTATGTATGTATACATATATATATATACACACATATACATATATGTACACATATTTATATATGTGTGTTTGTGAAATAATTAACAGAAGGGAAAGCACTAGAATTAAGAGAAATTGGGAAAGGCTTCTTGTAGAAGATTGGGATTTTAGTTGGAACCTAAAGTAAGCCAGGTAAGGCAGTAGGCAAAGATAAGGAAAAAGAGCATTCTAGACATGGGGGATGGTCAGAGGAAATGCCTAGAACTGGGATAGAGCATCCTGATCATGGAACTGAAGATGGGTCCGTGTCATTAGATTGTGATAGGGAGCAAAGTGAACAAAGGCTGGAAAGATGGTAGGTTTTGAAGGAATTTTAATGCCAAAGGAATTTCAATTTGATCCTGGAGGTGACAAGGACCTTTTCTGAGGTGGGGGTGGGGGGAAATGACATGGTTAGATCTGTATTTTACTAAAAATCACTTTAGTGGCTGAATGGAAGATGGATTGGAGTGGGGAGAGACTTGTGAGGCAGGAAGATGTACCAGGGGGCTATTTTAGTCTTCTAAGTTTGAGGTGTGGTAGACATGCACTGAAATAGTAGCAGTGGCAGAAGAGAAAAGATGTTCCAAAGGTTAAGTTGATAGGCTTTGGCAACAGATTGGATATTGGGGAGGGAGGGCAGGGTTGAAAGATAAGAAGGAGTCAAGGATGATTCCTAAATTTTGAACTTGAGGAACTGGGATGGTAAGAGATTGTGGAAGTGAGTGACAGCAGAGAAAATGGAGGAATCTATTGTAAATGACCTTTTCAAGGAGTTTAGCCACAAAGGGAAAAAGAAGATATATGTTGATAATGGGAATAAAAGGTTGAAGTGAGGGGTTTTTGAGGATGGGGGAAATGTGTTCATGTTTGTAGGAATCATGGAAGAAGCCTGTAGACCAGGGAAAGACTAAAAATAAGTGACAGTGGGGATGGGGCAGTTAGGTGGTGCAGTGGATAGAATGCTGGTCCTGCAGTCAGCAAGACTCCTCTTCATGAGTTCGAATATGGACTTAGACACTTGCTATCTGTGTGACCCTGGGCCAGTCACTTAACCCTATGTGTCTCAGTTTCCTCATCTATAAAATGAGCTGAAGAAGAAAATGGCAAACTACTCCAGTATCTCTGCCAAGAAAAAAGCAATCAGACACAACTGAAAAACAACTAATATAATGACAGAGGGGACAATCTGATGGAATAAAGAGGATAGAATGGGATTTCTTGAGCAAGCAGAGGGATTATTCTTGGTAAAGAGTTATTCCACCTCATCATGTGAGACAGAGTAAAGAAGGTTCTAAAGGAAAAAGGCATATGAGTAACATGAGATGAGGAAAGGGGAGAAAAGAGGGTGGTCATAGTACATGGCCTCAATTTTTTCTATTAAATATAAGATAACATTTTTAGATGAAAAGGTGAAGGGAGAACAAACCAAGGTTTGAGGAAGGATGAAAAGGTGGGAAAGAGCCACTGTGGAGAGAGGGCTTAATTGAGATTATGTAGTATAAATTTGCAGTGGAGCCAATTGGAATGGTTATATGATATTCTTCACTTCTATTCAGCAACATGTTTGTAGGACTAAAGGTATAGTGATTGAAGGTTAAGGGTTTAGAAGAATGCAGATAAATTATAATGGGACAAGGAATTCAATAGAAGACAATGTAGAGTTGAATTGGTTCATCAAAGGCTCAAGATGGGCAGAAGAGAGATGGTGGCTAGTGCATAGGAGATGACCAGGGAGATAATTGAAGGGTCAAAGAATCAAAGGTCACAATGTACATGAAGAGTACAGTTTGGTAAAGGGCTGGAGAGGGTGAGGGGGAAAGCCTTGTGGTCAGATAAGGGAATTTGTGATTTCTTGAACATAGAGGTAGGATATTTGTGGTTGATGGCAAACTCAAGGGTATGACAGTCTTTGTGTGTGACTGAGGTGGGGAGGAGGAATAGCTCATGGGAAGTGAGTAGATTGAAGAACTGAATGGTTAGAGTACTTAGAGAATCAGTATGTAGATTGAAGTCCTCTAGTATGAAGGTAGGAGTTGAGGAGAGAAAAAGACTGAGCCATATAATGAACTCATTGTAGGAAGAAAAGGTTACAAGGATTTTGACTGAGTGGTAGAAGTAAATAGCATGAACCTCAAATGAAGAGGAAAGGTTATTGAATGATGAAGGTAAAGAAAACAATTAAAAGTGAAAAAAGGGAGCAAAGAGTATTGCAACTCCCCCATCTCAACCAGTGAGCTAGGAGAAATGAGTGAAGATGAACAGAGTACTGGAAAGGGTGACATTTATATGGATATAAAAATTGTATATATTAATAGAAAATATTGATGCATGTATATTTATTTATGTATTTGTATATTTATATATTTGTATACATAAATATATGGTGCACATTTTATTTATTGTGTATATTATATGTTTTTATTTTATATATTTTATATATAAACATGTATTGTATGTTATATACTCATTATGTGTATACATATATGTATATATGCATGAGAGAGAGAGAGTGAGAGAGAGACAGAGAGAGACACAGAGAGAGAATACTTCTACTTGTACATGCTATCTCACCCAAAGGAATGTAAATTCCACTAGGATAAGGACTGTTTTACTGATGCCCTCATATTCTCAGTACCTAACACAGTGCCTTATAAACAGTAGGCACTTAAATATTTACTAGTTCATTTCTTCCCAGTGTTACCTACAAGAGTCAAAATTTGATAAGCTTATCCATATTAAGAGCTTTCTAAGTTCCTTTGGTTGAAAGTTCAAGTGCTTTACACATAGTAGGAACTTAACAAATGTTTGTTCAGTTTAATTTAAATTATCCTTCCATGTGTCTTCCAATTTGAAAGAAGAAAATGCTAACCTATCTGAAATGGATCCTTAACTGTAGAGTTTCAGGTATCCAGCTGAGATTTGTCAGGGTAGAGAACTAGAAAAGTTAGCTCAGTGCTAGAAATACTGAGCATGGGAGGGGCGGAGCCAAGATGGCAGTGTAGAAGCAGCAACATATCGCAGCTCTCACATAGCCACCCCCAAAAACCCATAAAATAGGACTCTAAGCCAATCCTAGAACTCCAAAACGCACACAAAGATACTTCCCACTAAAGTCAGCTCAGCTACAAGGAACCATATCAGCACTGTGAACCAATACCAGCCTGGCCTGAAGCCGCGGCTGTGCCCCGGGGGCGGCTGGATAGGAGGAGCTGAGGAGCTTCAGGTGAGCGGATTAGCGGCAGCTGTGAATGGGAATTGTGAAAGGGGGAGATAAGCAGTCCAGCCAGAAGGCCTCCAGAGCGGAAAAGCTAAAGGCAGAGGTTTTGCACCCGCCTTGGCTTTGCAGCTTCCTGCCCGCAGCCTGCAGACAGCAGGGGGACTGAGCGACTGTTTTCAGGCCAGAGCTCTCGCGTTGAGCGGCCTGGACGGATCGCCGTCTTGGGCCCTGGTCTTGGAGTCCTCACTATCCAGTCAGCTGGAAGTATATAGGAAGAGTTCCCAGCCTCTCCCTAAGAGTTATGGCAGCCAGGAGGACCCCAGCAATTTGGGACAGAGCTTTCCCTTCTGGAAGCAGAGCCCCACAGAGATTTAAAAAAAAAATCACGGTCTGAAGAACCATGAGTAAGAATAAGCATAAGAAGCAAAGTAAGAAG
>CM053584.1:234019575-234056212 GCA_028627135.1 Pseudochirops cupreus
TTTATATAAACTTATTAATGAACTTTAATAATTTAATTGATGGAATTAGAAATATCCCCTAGAAACTGCTATGAGAAATTTGAATAGAATATAAAAGGAGCTACACTATAGTAAATCTCCTATATGGTAATATGGAATGTGTATTTTGAGGTTTGTTATTTTTAATGGCTACGTACAAAAGTAAAAGATTATCACTTTAAAGCTATTGGTTGTTCAGTTGTGTCTGGTTCTTTGTGACACCATGGCCCATGCTGTCCATGAGTTTACTGGCAAAAATACTGGAGTGATAAGGCAACAGAAGTTAAGCAACTTGCCCAGGGTCACACTGCTAGTAAGTGTCCAAGATCACATTTGAACTAAGGTCTTCCTGAGTATAGGACCAGTGCTCCATCCACTGAGCCCTGTAGCTATAGTAAATAGCTACAAAAGCTGTTTATATTGTAGCAAATGTATAACAACTCTCATAATAGTAGGTATGATCGTGAGTAGGATTAGTGAGGAGAAGAAAGGTCAAGTTAATAACATTCATCAGTTACCACTATGTTCCAGGCACTCTGCTAGGCATTGACAATACAAAGAAAGGCAAAAACAGTCCCTGTTCTCAAGGAGCTCACATTCAAATAGGAAGGGAGGGGTGTCATGAAAACAGCTATATAAAATCAAGACATATAAAGGGTAAATTGGAGTTAATATCAGGTAGTAAACAGCAATTTAAGGAGGATCAGGAAAGACTTCTTGTAAATGGTGGGATTTTAACTGGGACTTGAAGGAAGCTGGGGAAGCCAGATGGTGGAGATAGGTAGGTGGGAAATCCCTGGCATAAGGCACAGCTGATGAAAGTGTGAGGCACTGGGAGATGAGTGTGTCACTGTTGAGTAGAGAGTTAGATTACAGAGGAGATTAACGTGTAAGAAGACTGGAGAGATAAAAAGAGATGAGTGTAAAGAACTTAGCCCAGTGCCTGGCAAATAGTAGTGCTGTATAAAATTCTTATTCCCTTCCTTCTTCTAGGTTCATCACAGAATTAATTTAGGCTATTGAAATACAAATATTTGCAAATGTAAGATTAGGTGCCATATACATGGTGGTTGTTTTTGAGTCATTACAGTCATACTTGACTCTTTGTGATTCTATTTAGTGTTTTCTTGGCAAAGATACTGAAATGCTTTGCCATTTCATTGTACAGCTTTTACAGATGAGGAACTGAGGCAAACGGGAATAAGAGACTTGCCCAGAGCCACACAGCTAATAAATGTCTGAGGCCACATTTGCACATTGGAAGATGTCTTCCTGATTCCAAGCCCATTGCTCTGTCCACTGCACCACCTACCTGCCACATTACTCATGGTTAAGGGAATCTATTTAAAATCTAGAATGAGGAATTTAGATATGATTTAAACAGAATTTTTCCTAGACAACAATTTTTAGATATTAAAACAAATTACTGAGGAAGCCTGTATCTTTTTTCTTTTGTGTTCTATATGAATAGTATCAATATTTATTTTCTTGAGACATTTTAGAGCAGCAGTTCTCAACCTGTGGGTTGCAACCCCTTTGGGGGTCATATGACCCTTTCACAGGGGTCACAGGGGTCATCTAAGACCATCAGAAAACACATATTCCCGCTCTATCCATCTCCAGGTGGATCTGCCCACATGCAGATACGCCCACATACGAGTATTAAAAGGTCAGAGCATTAGGAAGGTTGAGAACCACTGTTTTAGAGGTTGTCTTGCCTAATGGAGATGGGCAAAATAGAGAAAACCTGGTAGGCATAGGTCAAGCCTTGATGATGTGTAGATCAAGCACTAGACCTGAAGCCAAGAAGACCTGAGTTCAAATCCAGTGTCAAATACTAATGACCTGTTTTACCTTAGGTAAGTCACTTCACCTCTCTCTGCCTCAGTTTCATCATCTGTAAAAGAATAATAATAGCAGTCACTTCCCAGGCTGGTTGTGAGAAGGAGGTGAAATAATGATCTTAAAGCATTTAGGTGTCAGAAACATAGTGGGTGCTATAAAAATGTTAATTATTATAATTAGTAATAGTAGAAAGAGCAGTGATTCTGGAATCTGAAGAATTGTATTTAAATGCCTGCTCTGCTGCTTATGACCTGTGTAACTTTGAACAATTCACTTACGCTCACTGGACTGCATTTCTTCATCTACAAAGCGAGGAACTTGGATTCAATGAGCACTAAGATCCCTTTTGGCTCTAAATCTCTGATTCAGTTCTTCTGAAGTATTTCTTTCATGATGTGGCAATATACATATATATATATATATATATATATACATATGTATATATATATACATATACATGTATATACATATATATATGTGTGTATATATATGTTTTTTTCTTGCTTAATGATGTTCACACATTAAACCTTAATTTAATCATACTGTTTTAGAGAAAATTAAGAAAAAATAAATATACCTGGATTATATGGTATATGTATATAGTATTACTTTTTACATAAAGATCATGGAGACAGCTATGATAATATTTTATTTATAGATAAATGTCTAAAATTGTTCATGTTAATTATAGCTTTGGCACTGTTAAATGCTGAAGGTTTCCCAATATTGAAGATATGGGAGCATTTTTCTTTTTTAAACTAGAAAAAAATTGGAAGATATTTTAAAAATTGATTAAAAACACTTCATTATCTTCCATGTCACACGTTCTTTATAGATGATACTCATTTCCCCCTGTGGTGTTATAGGAGAATTTTTTTTTTTAAATCACAGTTCTTGGGAACAAACATTGCATAGAGTTTGAACTTTTATGAATACTAGATATATGGGACAAAGGATGTGGGTTGAATACATAATGACCTTACAGAATGTTTTGTATTTCATTTTAGTTCCTGGCAGTTAGCTATTTATAGTATTGAGATAATATACTACACAAGACCAATGAATATTTATTAGAATTATCATGTAACGCACAAAATCCTTTTCTGCCTTCTAAAAATATCAGATAGGTTAAGGTAAAAAATTGGTAGATATATCAGTGTTGAAAAAGGAATTCTAGATGCTACAGATTCTTAATGTGCATATTTTTGATAGACTGTTATAATTCTTTCTTTATTTCTTTATTTCTTTTTGTTTTTGTTTTTTTGGAGGGGGGAAGGCAGGACAATTGGGGTTAAGTGATTTGCCCAAGATCACACAGCTAGTAAGTGTTAAGTGTCTGAGTCCACATTTGAACTCAGGTCCTCCTGACTCCAGGGCCGGTGCTCTGTTCACTGCCCCATAATTCTTTCTTTTAAAATAATTACATACCTTTGATATTACTATTCTTCCCGTTTTTCTCATAATCTATAAAGGCACCTAATTTACCTACTTTCCAATATTTAATCAAGCATCCTGACACTGAAAGACCTGCCTACCAAGCTTCAATGTGAACCTCTCTTGGCTTCATTGAATCAATCTGATACTTCATGGATTCGTGGCCTTTTCCCAATACACAATACCCACCAACATTATTCAATGTGCTCCTTTCTGCCTTTCTTTCTAGAGTGGACCCACTCTCTACAATTTGGGACCTTGAAAAAGGTGCCTAAGTTTCCGTGACCTTCTTCCCTTCTAAACTGACTCAATAATTTTGTCTTTAAAATATCTGTATCCTATCAAGTTTTTCTTTTGTACACATCTTATCCATAACTTCCTTTTTTTTCCTTGGAAAAGCAAATAAAAAAATAACAACCCACTAAAGCCCTGTGCATATATTATTTTGGTATGGGTCTTTAGATGATCAGCTATCTCAAAGTTCTTCATTCTCTTCATTTATTGATCTCAATAGATCCTAGGTAGCTATTGGCATGGACGGTGGGTTTTTTTTAAAAATCATTTTGATTTTATTTTGATGGTTGGATCATGTCTACCTCCCAGAAATAAGTATGATGTGAATCTATTGGATCTGGAAAAGGGAGGACAACTTTAAAGAATGATAGTGATGATATAGGTGATATAAACATCGGAGAGGGAGTTTGAGTTTCAATATTCATCTCAATAATTTCAATTGATAGTATAGAGGCAATTCCACAGCAGTGAAGTCAACCTCACATTAGTGAATCCATTCCTAGGAGCAGTTCATTATTTTCCTCTTCTTTCTATATCAATTTACACATTGTATCTTCTAAATCTCAATATTCTCACAATTACTCTGGTTTTATAGTTCAGGGCAGAGATTGAAATTAAGGCGATTATAATAACTGACCTTGAAGAAACAACCCAAAATGGCGTCTTTTCCAGTTTGAGAAAATACTCATGTCTTTTTGTTTCTGTTCTTTAGGTGACTTGGATTATTATTGGCTGGATCCTACAACGTGGCCCAGTAGGGAGACTTCTCCTATAAGCTCGGTAAGCAGCAGAGTGAAATTAACCTTTCAGGTCTCAATTTATTTCAGCTGTTGGTTGCATTAATTCACATAGATACTTCTAGTGTTCTGCCTCATTTTGAAGCTTTTAGGATGCTAGGAAATTTTACTTTTCTTAAAGAACTCAGCATGTGATTTGGAAAAACACCATTATCACCAAATACTAGATTTCATAATTTTAAAGTAAAAGATGACTTTTAAGTAGTTAAGGTAAAAATAATTAATGTATTTGCACTAGACATTTAATACATTGGTTGCTTGAAATTTAGAAACCAAAGTACCATAAAAAAAATCAACGTTTTTGAAGCAAACAGGAAGGTAGATTTTAAACATGTAGATTAATTTCCTTCCAAAGGTGTCATTCTGTTAATGATGTCATTAATTGTATTGAATTTGATAAATATCTAGTGCAAACAATATGTAAATCAAATTTTAATAAACCTAGAAACAAGCCCTACTAATATAAAGAATTTCTATTAGACTACTTTTTCACTGAGGTAGTCATAATTATATTGTGATATATATAATATTAATTCTCCCTGTGTGTGAAAAATACATCAATATATCCATTTTTTTCTTTTCTTCCTACTTTTAATAGCATCCTGTAACGTGGCAACCATCTAAAGAGGGTGACCGATTAATTGGACGTGTTATTCTTAACAAGAGAACAACCATGCCCAAAGAATCAGGTGCACTACTAGGATTAAAAGTAAGTATCTTATAAATGGATTTAAAAGGAACTTCTGAGCTGCATTGTAAATTAGGTTATCCATTATCTCCAGCACTAATTTTGATTTTTAAAAAAGTTCCTTAATTCTGCCTTCTTTCCCAAATTATGTTTTCAATGATGAAACAGTATGTCTATTATATTTCATATATCAAAACATCTAGAAGTTTAAAATTAAATTCATTTTAACACATGAATGCATTAAGAAAATGCAATAAAATGAAGGCAATAATGTTTTCAAACAAACATATCTTGTCAGAAAATAGTGACTTATGTGATACTAGATGAAGGGGATGTGGAACACCTTCCAGTTTTATTAAATTCTTTCAGGTAACATGAAAATATCACCTAGTTACTGTTTACCTTCCAATTAACTGCTATTCTAATATGGTTGGGTGGAAGCATAAAGTTTTGCCGGTTGAGGGATCAGGTGTGAAGAATCTTTTATTTATTTTTTTTTTTTTTGCTTTTTGGAGGGGGAAGGCAGGGCAATTGGGGTTAAGTGATTTGCCCAAGGTCACACAGCTAAGTAAGTGTTAAGTGTCTGAGGTCACATTTAAACTCAAGTCCTCCTGACTGCAGGGCCAGTGCTCTATTCACTGTGCCACCTAGTGGCCACATTAAGAATAATTTTTAATAATTTCAGTCATAGAATGGCTAAGATTACGATAATATCTTTAGAGTAAACCGTGTGTGTGTGTGTGTGTGTGTATGTGTGTATGTGCAGTTGTGTATAATCAAATGTAATTCCAAAAGCCTATATTCATGCAAATAATCATTCATGTCTTACAAATCAATATTCTTGAAATTATGGAGTTTGTCATTCCTTAAAAAAGAACAAAAATAAATTATGTTCGGTATTATGATTATTATTATTATATTGTCCATTAGCATTAATTGCAGGGGACTAGGAGGAGTGCATTAGCCAGGACCCCCTGCCAATAAGATTTGAACAGGTCAGTTTCCTGGGAAAAGACTTTCTGCATGGATCCTTGGGGATTTCTTTTTTGTTCCCAAATTGAGAATATTAAAGACCGATATTTGGGGAAAAACATAATTGAATTTAAACAAGTTTGTTGTCATGTGGTGATACAATGTCTAGGGGAAGAAGTCAAGCACTTGGTAGTATTATAGAGAAACATTGAGAAGTTAGGGTGAAGTATATAATGACCAGAGCTCTGACTAGTCATTTTCTTCTCAGGATTGGAGGGGAGGAAAGAGAAGGCCTGGAGAAAGACCTAGTGAGAAAGAGACCTGCACTAGACACAAAGCCCCTTGGTGGCAGAAGGGAGGACTGTGGGGAAGAAACTGCTACTAGAGTGTATAAGAAGAGATCAACTAGGACAGGGGTGGGGAACTTCACAGAAGTTTGGATTCAGTCTACATGCTGCTCTTGAGGACCTAGAGGGCCACATGTGGCCTTCAGGCTGCAGGTTCCCCACACCTGATAGAGATTCCAACTGGATTTCACCTTCAGGGCATTTGGGAACACAAAACTCATTCTTCCTTCCTTGTGGTCAGGCCAGAGGTGAGGCCTGTCATATCCTTTAAGAGAAGAGAGAGGGATAGGGTGGATAGGTGGAGCAGTGAATAGATGTAACACCATGTACTAGCAGCTTTCCAGAAGACTGCTGCTGTGAACAGCTTTCAAGATTCTGATTACATAGAATAGTGAACTCTCTATTTATTCAATAACAAATCAAAGCAAAACATTCATAGAAAATCAAAATACAGCATTCACCATTTCACAACTCAACAACTTATCACTAAAATGGCCACATAGTTTTCACCATAGTGGTCACATAGTTTTAAACAAAGTACATTCATTTAGTCAATCACAAAATCTTTTAAGTCCTCCATTCAATCACAAAGTACAAAAGTCAAAGTACTCCACCCCTAGGTCACAGTAAATCATAATCTTCTCAGTCAGTATACAGTAACCAAATAAAGTCTTCTTTCAGCTTGACTCAAGGCTGGCTCTCAGCTTCCATGGCTCCTCTTCCATGGTCCCAGCTCTGTCACCTGGGTTCAAAGGCAGGCAGCTCCTTGTCCAGTTTTTCCTCCAGTTCCCATTGCATATTGAAGCTCACAACATCCAGTCCATCTCAAGTCCTTCACAGTCCCTGTTTCTGGGAAGACAAGCTTTACAGAGCCACAATAATATTCATAACACATTGCCAGCACCATCATCAATTCACTATCTGCTTGTGAAATCAACTTGGGTTTTTGGAGGGGGGAAGGCAGTGTAAATGGAATAAATAGTCTGAACAAGGTCTGAAAACTCAACGCAAATCATCAACATAGAAATCAACACAGACCCACAAACAAAGTCCAAGAGGTCCCCCAGGACCTCCAAAACCCTCCTCCAGGACTTCTGTAAACATGCAACCAGAAAGTCCGCTTCCAGTAAGGTCCCAGGGCTTCTGTACAAAGTATCACAAACAAACATCAACATCAACATAGACAGAGCAGACAGAGTGCCTGGATATCACAAGTTTTCTCCTTCTTGACTTTGCCACTACAAGAGTCCTCTTCTCAGTTTTGCTGTCTCTAGCCTGGGCCTCTCTCATTAGCTCCTCCCCAGGAGTTCACAAGTTGTGAGGTTCACACATTCTGTTCTAAACAGACTTGATACAAGGCTCAAAAGAAACTTGAACTAAAACAAGGTGTTAATTCAATAGCTGAAACAAGGTATAATAGACCCTGGAGTCAGGAGGACCTGAGTTCAAATCTAGCCTCAGACACTTAACACTTATTAATCCTGTGACCTTGGGAAAGTCATTTAACTCCATTTGCTCTGCCTTCTCCCTTCCAAAAAGCAGAGAGAGAGAAGGGAGGGGGGGGTTGGTTGAGGTCCAGTCTCTAGATATAATATTCTAGATAACCAAAATTTCCCTCTAGAGTATTGGTTGTATGTGGAGGAGGCAGGTGAGAGAGAGAGAGACAGAGACAGAGACAGAGAGACAGAGAGAGGAGAAAGAAAGAGAGGGAGAGGGAGAGGGAGAGAGAAAGTCTGTGTGTGTATGTGTGTAGTGGCAACCACGCTGGCATACCCAGGGTAACTGCTAGCACAGGTTCCTAGATCCATTTTACTATGAAAGATAGCTGTTCAAGGGATCAACAGTCTTTTTTTTAATTACATTCACTAGTTTAGGGGAAAAGTCAAAAAGAACTTCAGAGAAAGTATGGAGAAATAAAGACCAACAGACAGGCTCTGACTGCCTGAATCAACTATACACTTTACATATATCCCTGGATTGAGACAGCCCTTACATCTGAGCAGTCAGGGAGCTCTGAATATACAGCCACTCAGAATCTCAACCAGGGAATCACAAGATCCTTCTCATAAGTGAGCCCCCAATGTGAAGTACCAACTCAGAGCATATATACATTTCTCTGAGCCAGAAGACATCACAACCCTCCTGACTCAGTGTCTAATTAGAAATTAGCAAAAGGTGTGAAAACCTTCCCACAAGCAAGCCTCCCCTAAGCCAGCCTCCCTCAAAGAGCTCCACATGAGGTTTATTAATAGGTAGGGAAGATCTTACATCCCCATTCACATTACAGTGTAGGAGAGAGAGAGACAGAAAGACAAACAGAATCCAGGAGAGGGGAGAAAAGGCTCCAGGAGTGCTGAGGAGGGAAAGAGTTGTAAAATGACCTTAGAGCAAAACTGATTTTTAGTTAATTGTTTTGGTAAGTATAAGAAATAGTTATCAGGGTTAGTGGATAGAAAACATCCATAGGATAAGGAATATGTGATTTTGAGTCCTGTTTCTAGCACATATTATTAGTATGATGTTAAGAATGCCACATTTATAGTCTTAAAGAGTTGCCCAGGGAATTTAAATGTTAAACTTCTTGCCCATACTACACAGCTAGTTTATGTCAGAAATGGGAACTGGACCCCCGACTCTAGTCTAGCACCATGCCAATAAACCCTACATTACTGTCTTAGGTAATTTTTAAAACTTGTTTCAATTCAATTTACTAAGCACCTATTCTGAGGTAATGCATAGAGGCAGACTGAGGGCAGGCCTTTTTGTCAGGAAGATTTGTGTTCAAGGATTACCTCTGATACCTACTGGCTGAGTGACCTGGTCAAGTCATTTAATATCCAGTGCCACCCACCCAGGCAAATTGCTATAATTATACATCATAAGAGAGTTGTCAATCAGTATTTGTGCAGAGAATTTTCTGCATTAGGAGTTCTTCACGCTGCAGAAACCAAAGGCCTGGATCAAAAAGAAAAGAAACAAAAATCAGTATATACAAGTAGTAATTGATACTGTAAGAATGGATTTAAAAGAAATTCACTAGTCCCAGAAATAAGTAAATTAGACAAATACTGTTTGACTAGCTGAAAGGATCCGAGTGTTGGTTTTCCAGTGTACAAATTTGCATTGCTTAGGGATTTGCAGGCAGCAAATAAAAAGAGCTACCTTTTGTCAGAAGGTGATTTTTCATTAGGAAAGTAAATGCCAAATTCTTATTGTTGTTTTTAAGTAATATTTTTTCATTCTTTTAAAAATCAAATAAAAATCGAACAATATATCCAAATTTCATCTTTGAAGCATCTAATTGCTAAAAAATTTCATATGAGTTATAAATTAGTATAGAATGTAGTTTAACTGATAAACCTCTGTTGCTGCAGTATTAGAATTGGAACCTTACAAATTTGTGATTATCTAGGTTGTTGGAGGAAAAATGACTGATTTAGGACGTCTTGGTGCCTTCATCACCAAAGTAAAGAAGGGTAGCCTAGCAGATGTAGTAGGACATCTAAGAGCAGGTAAAGAGATAATTTTATATATATTTTTGAACATGTTTTAAAATATATCTAATAAAATGTATTCCTTTTGTTACTTCATTGTTAATTGTTAATGCTTTGAATGTTGGACAAATCATGTAGAAGAAAAATTAAATATATTTTTTTTTCAGTGAGCCAGTGGACAATCTACATATGTTAGCACCTGCCAGTGACAGTGATACAGAAATATTGTCTAGGGCATATAATACCTTAATTCTTGTTGACCAATAGTGATCCTGTGGAAAAGAGTAATTTTCATCCTATGAAATGTCATTGATATGAAAGGACTGAATTCTGTTGCTAACTTCATAACATTGGTGCATGTTTCAATTAAGATTTAAAATTATGTGATAATGTACTCAATTCTTAATAATTTTCTTCAGTCCATTCATCAACGAAAACAACTATTAAAGCAGTAGTTCCTAACTCTTCTACCCCAAAAGTTGTTTATGCTGTGAAACAATAATTGTGTATGTAACAATAATATACCTATGAACTTGCTAGTAAATGTACCTTCTAAAGAGCACCTGATACAACTTTTTGGGGGTCTGCAGTTATGCTTTATATCCTTTGCATTTTTGTAGTATTTTCAATAGAACATGGATATTGTGATCAATTCGAAGCTTATGTGGTTGCAATAAATTCAGATATTTAAAATTTATGGCCATGGTTAATGTTACTTCCATGACCTTGACCCTTACACATTACAGAGTTAAATGAGCTGGGAAATCCAAACACAGTCAATGTTAACTGAAATCCAAAGATAATTTTCTACCTTTGACACAATGGTGTTTTTCTTTCCTTTATTTTCTTCTTTTTTTGTTAGCTGATAAAAGAAAAACATCTTTTTTTGACTAGTGTGTTTTCTTCTGTATTCTCCTGCAATAAAAGTTTTGAGGAGTTCTTGGTGGGGGGAAGGAATTAAGAAGGCAATGAAGAATTAAGAGGCAGTAGTCACATCACTGCGAAAAAAAAAAAGAGCTTTGATTTATTCTAAATTCACAACTGGGTTCCCTTAGAAAATATTCTAGAATACTGTCTTTAAAGGCTGGTCTATATGGTTTACTAACATAACTGAAGATCAAAATACTTAACTTCCCTGTGCCTCAATTTCCTCATTTGTAAAGTTAGAAGAATTGGACTAGATGGTTTCTAAAGTTGCTTGCAGCTCTAGATCTGTGTTCCTAAACTTCTTTGCAGGATAAATGCTGCACAGTAATTACAGAGGAAGAGGCTGAGAATCAGAGATTTTGCTCCATCTGCTGCTTAGTTTGTGAAGGGACTCCATGCCAACTCTTTTCAGAAACCAATTATGATGCAACATGCAGCATAAGGAAGATAATCAATTTTTGAATACCCATATGTGGGCCACAAGCTGAGCATGTGCTAGTTTTAGTGAGTGGAATACCAGCCTCAAAATGGGTAAAGCCTGACATACAGCTGTGCCCTGTCTGAGAAAACCCAATGGCAAAAACCTTAATTTGCAGAACAGATCAACCAAGCAGTGATTTTCCCTCAGCACTGAGAAAGGATCCTTCCCTTTGTGGGAGGAATCTTGCCGGTTTCCTTTAAATATGAACTCCCCAGCGTTTCTTTAGATTTCATTAACAACTTGACAGCAATTTGTCAGAAAAAACAAATCTAAAATGGTAGAAGCTACTGCTAATATGCCTAAATAGTTTAGCTGTCATCTTCTCTTTATAACAGAGGTATGTGATAGGAGAATGGGAAATTGATCTGCAATTTTATTGCTAGACACACCCCCCAGAGGAGGAAACTCTCTCTACAAATGCAGGGTTGCAAGTTTTCTACAGTTTCTAGGCTTAGAGATTTGCCTGAGAGAATCCATGACTTACCCAAGATCAAACACTTAGTATGTATTTGAGAGGCAGGACCTTCCCCCAGGTCTTCCTGGCTCCAAGGCCAGTCCTTTACCCCATCTGTCATGGTTTCCATTGTGGTAGAAAGCCTCGTGTAAATACAATATATTTTAAAATGAATTATGCCTCCATTTCACAATTTCAATGAAGTTTTATCGCAATGGTGTTTTACCCTGTTTCATTCACAGTAATCTATAATCATTAGTTGCTTCTACCCTTTTACTACTGTTTCTCAATTAAGTAGTTAATGCAAATGAGCAATGAAATTCACTAAGGGAGCTTGGTACTTAAAGGTAATTTTCAATGAACCTTTTGTAAGGAGAAGGATTATTTTGTTATCCTACCAATCAATCCCTCATATACTTATACATATCATTTTCAACAAAGGGTACACATAAAGGCCAATTTGAAGAATTATCATATGCAGTTACTCAGATGCTACAATTTCTTCATTAATACAAGATAAAATGAAATGATTTCACCAAACAGAAACAGAATGATACTTTTTGAATTTCTCATAGAGTTCCAGTTTATAAGAGCACCACTGCCCTTTTAGAATGTAAATAAATTCTGGTTTCTTTGAGGCTTAGAAGGCACTATGATGAATCAGTGAACCAAAATTGCCATCCATTATAGAAAAGTCAGTGTTTGTCCATATAACTTTGGGGGAGAACTCATTTAAATCTTTAAAAAATTCATTTGTGTATTTATCCAGATTTTTTAAAAATGAAATATTATATTGACTTTTAAAAAATGTATTTTTAAGTGCCTCCTGGTTTACTCACACTTTTCATTTAGGAGAAAAATTCATTAACTCTCAGGAGTATATTAAATAAGATTTTTAAAGTTGTATTCCAAAGTCAAGAACTCTATAGTTTATTCTTAATAAAAAACATTTCCCAGTCTTTATGTTGATTTATATTAATTTTACTTTAAAATTCCTTTTCTGAAGCATTTTCTTTTGTAATTTAATTCTAAAAAAGTTATATCGTATATAAAATTATGTACTTTTAACATCTGGAAATGGGTTAGCCCTCATGCAACAGTTTTACATCCGCTTGCTTCGTTATCCTGCCATAGCTACCTAGGTTGAACTATGTTTGTGGCCTTGAAATCCTTTCACTCATCTTTATTCTTTTTTGCATCTGGCGAAGATTATATGGCATTTTAGGACCAGAAAAGTTACACTCACCAATATTACTTGCTGTTGTTGTTTAAAAAAAGAAAGAAAAGAAAAAGTTAGGATTTGTATGTAAGAGCCTAGTAGCAATTGTACCAGCACCCAGAGGTTGTGATGCTTGCTGCCTAATAGACCCCTTCCAGCTGAAATTTGCTAATTCCATCCCATAGCACAAGGCAGTTGTTTTGATTATTGCTGATTCATCTAAAAATATATCAAAAAGATCATGTACCATATTGTTTGCAGGAGACTGCAAAATAAATACATAAATAAGTAAAGTTCTTAGAGACTTGGAAAATCCATTTTACCAGTTTCCATGGTGTGAGGCTTTGCTTTTGGTTAGTGGAGCTTAGATAACTAAAATATATTTGTATATGTTTTGCATTCTTTGTTTAAAACATTTTAAAAGACAGAAAAGAAAAAAAGAAAAAAATCCTAAGGTAAAAAAATACCCTTTTTTTTAAATTTAAGGGGATGAAGTTCTAGAATGGAATGGTAAACCCCTGCCGGGAGCTACAAATGAAGAAGTTTACAACATTATTTTAGAATCAAAATCAGAACCTCAAGTTGAAATTATTGTTTCAAGGCCTATTGGGTAAGGCTAAAAAAAACTTGCTTCTTAAGTTTAGTAAATTACATGTATTAACAGGGTTTTAAAAAGAAGTTTATACATTCATATAATACCTGTTATGTGGATGGCATTTTCTTCAAATATGGGCACATATACTGGATTAAAAAAAAAACTCTTTAGAACTGTATACTGAATTTTCTTCACTACATTTTAGAGGATTTAAGTTATGATAAGGCTAAATGTCACAGAATATGATAAGCTTTTATTTATGTAATAAGAATGAAATCCATTTCCAAATGAAGGCACACTATTGATTTCTAATAATTCAAATTCTATGATTTGTGTTACTAAATAAAGGGGGCATCCATTAATTCTTCTTGCTATAGAAATTGAAATTTAGTAATCCTAGTCTAATGTTATGACAAACCTTTTAATGTAATAGCTTTTACCTCTTTAGTTTATAGACTATAAGAAAAGAGTGCTTTATTCTATATTTTTGTGTTGATTGAGTATAGATTTCATTTAAAGATAGATGATTTTGTAAAAAAAAAACCTGTTAACTTTTAAAATTTCTATATTTTAAATGTTAAATCTTTATAAAAAGAAAGACTATAATTCAATTAACTTCAGCAATTTAACAAGCATATTAAATGCCTACTATGCACCAGACACTGAACTAGATACTGAGGAGGCAAAGACAAAAATAAAGATAGCTCATGCCCTCAAGGAGCTTATATTCTACTCAGAAAAAAATGAAATAATTTAATTTTGGGTATCCAAATTTTCACGTACTTAGGCTTATTGTGAATTGTAGCATATTTTAATTCCCTATTAGTGTGAGATGTGTCCCAAAGAAGTTCATAAATGTAATACTTGCCCCACCGTTCATCATTTTGCTTTAACCAAATATGACTCCACAGTTTAGAGTGAGTATTCCTTTTGACCATCTAAATTTGAGGTGACATTTTGAAGTTGTTGATTACAATTCACTTAATATTTAAACACATCAATGCAGATATATATTTTCTTTACATTTTCTACTCTGTTATTGTTGGGCTACAGCCCACAATTTTGTTGAAAAAGTATATATGTAGGTTAAATTCTTATCCTCTTCATGGATATTTGAACTCATAAAATACACATGTAAAACCATATTATTTCAAATTGTCAAAGACTTGAACTATATTATCTATAATCAATGTGTCTATAGCATACTTCTGCTAGTTTTCTTTAAGTGAAAATGGAAATTTTAAAAAATGCAATGAAGGCCTGATTACAGACCAAAATTTAAATGATTACTATACAGAGTACAACAATAAGGCATTTTATAATAGTATTATGCTTTCTGTCTATCTAGTTTTCTAGCATATTATTTATATATAATTTACATTAGTTTTATATTACATGTGTTCTTGAGCTGAGGCAAATATGGGGCTGGGAAAGAGGTAAGTAATTCCTGAAGAGGGGTTGTAAATATAGAAATAAAAGATGAAGGGAATTATATGGCAAAGCTCTTGCCAAAGTGCATTCAGATGATCAGGGCTACTGAAAGAATATATCTAAAGTATTATTGATTCTTGGCTATTTACAATCATAAAAGACAAAGCAGATTGTAATGTAAAATGGTATAATCAAAAATTAGGAAAGGAACTACAGACACATCAAAAATCACCTGTTAAAAAATAGAATTAAAAGAATATATGGAAATAGACATCTTCCTAAAAGTATCTTCACTTTCTACCCAAAGAAGAAATTACTGAGGTGTTAGAAGAAGGTCCTTATTCATAGTTTTATGGTAGTTCAATTCAAAACTATTAATGACCCTAGAACAGTAGATAATTTTTTCTTCAGAGACTTATCAAATCCTGATTAAAGAATGGCTCTCAGAATAAGTCTAAGTATAGTTTTTGATTAAACTTATTAGAATAGTTTAATAGTAGAAAACTTGATAGATTGGCAATATCTACCATGCCATCACACAGAGGGAATGTTCAGAAGTATTTGATTCAACCTCAAGGTCAGAATAGTTCTCAGACTTATCCCACACATTTGTCAACAAATACATCTTATCTGGAAGTATTAGAGAAGTAACGGCCATTAGGTACTTTTTTTTAAAAAAAAAGATCTACTTGGAAAATCTATACTAAGTAAAAATAAAGCATTTTGAGATCCTGCCCCACTCCACTTAATAAATTCCAGGCTAATAATAGGATTCTATAGTCCAGATTCCATTCTTTAACATTTCTATTCAAATTAAAATTTTCCAAAGACTCAATCAACAATTTTATTAAGCATTGCTCTTTAAGGTAACACCTACCTCATTTGAATTAGCAAGATTCTGTGATTTAAGAAAGATTTAAAATGTTGATTGAACCACAGAATTATCCTGTTGGAAGTTTTGAGAACATGTAGGAGAAATAATTTAATTGTTTTCATTCCATTAAGGGCAGGGATTAAGGAAAAAAAGTCATTATAAGTGAATCAAAATTTCCACTTTTGCCACACCATAGTATTCTTGTTTATCTCATTTAAAATATTGATTTAATGTTAGAATGTGAGGGCTGGTTCATCATATTCCTTCCTTGTGAGTTCATTGTGCTGAGATTGACTCTAGGTAAGTGGTTAGTTTTTTTTTTTTTAATAGTCCACTGAAGATTATCTCTCTAGGTCCAAATTCCAGTCTGTTTCAATTTGTCATGCCACTATGTGGTCTTCTGTGCTCTCCTTATAGCACTGTTTCTTTTGTTAAATTGATAGTAATCTTTTTATAAAACAAAATACAAGTCACAGTTATATGCAATGAAACACCTAGACTAGGTTTTTCCAGGGCTTCTGTAGGTTATAATTAAATTAGGAATATGACATATCAAACACTGGTATCTCAAGAATAACATCCTATTGAGATCCGTAGAATTTTCCCATGGATTGAATGCTACTTTCTCATTATGTGGTAAATAGCCATACAATAGTATATTTAGGTATACTTCATATATAGAGTTCTCTCTATATAAGGCATATGTGTAATTTTTTAGCTTTTTATGTTGCAAGCTTGATTTTAATTTCCAAAGCACCTCATCATTTTCAGGCTTAACTTTGCCCATATCATCTGCGCTTTCTTTTTTTTTTTTTAATTTTAAAGATATTTTCCATCAATTCATTCAGTAAACTCTTTCAGATGTGTTTGTAAAGCCGACTAGTGAGTTGCATAATTCGTGTCATTCTAATTTCTCTTCCTAGAGTGAAACATTAGTATTAGCGGTACTTGAACATTCCTTGTTTCCAAAACCTACTGTTTTGGTAGTAAAAATATTGTGGCAGATTTAGCCACAATATTAATGTGATTGTTGTCATTGTAAAAATAAGTTTTGTTGTTTTGATCTTTGAGGTCTTCCTTTGGAAAATGCAATTTTGTGTAGTGTGTAACATTCATGCACATTAGTAGCTGCCTTTACAGTAACTCTGTTCCATTGCCACTCCTTTTTTAAATCTCAAAAGGATTATGCCATCACATTGAAACCAAATGTAACTATGAGACCTTCAGAAAGATTCATGGGCTGAATTTGGCTGATTTTAAAAATACATACTGTTTCTTTGTAGTGATATTCCAAGGATTCCTGAGAGCTCCCATCCTCCATTAGAGTCTAGTGAGTATGAAGACTTCTTTTGATTAATTAAATCATCTAAAATGGTTCTTTCTATTTTTAAAATCATATCTTTTGAACACATATATTACCACTCCCTTAATCATTCAGCATGAGAAAATGAATAATTGCTTCAAGGACACTGGAGCATAGGCAAGTAGAGGCCTATAAGTCATGACTAATGGTAGCAACAATATGGATATCGAATGTGTTGGGGATACAGAGAGCCATGGATATCATTGGGCCCGATGAATACCTACTTATTTACACTATATGGCACTGTTTCTCCCCACTGTGTATGGTTATAGGCATATTTCTTCAATGGTGATGGTATTTTCCTAAAAGATACCATCACAGAATCTGACATCTAGCACTGGAGCATTATTTTTCCATGGTGATAAGAGTAGAGGCTATGTTTTCTCTGTCATAAGAATGTCCCAGGTGAGGAAACCTCCTCTTATCAATGAATATTGGCAACTAGAGCACTGAAAAATGACATGACTTACAAGTTACTCTTCCATATAAGGCAATTCCCCTGTCCAACCAAATTATTTTAGTGACTGTATTGGAGCAAAGGATTTCATTTTAAGTCAGGACTCATTTCCTATTCTTCTTTATATCCTATCATCCATGGCAAAATACCTTGAACATAGAAGGTGATGAATAAATACTTACTAAATAATGTATGTGTGAGGGAACAAAAGAAAAAAATGAAAGAATGAATGAAAGTGTCCCTTCTAAGGAATTTCCATCCATTTGCCAGTTCCATAGCATAGACCCCAAAAACGAAATTGTAATGAGGTACCTATTTACCAATTATTCTGTTTCATGATTATAAGGGTAATATTCCATTCAGAGCCTCATGCTTGCACTAATAACCCATATTCCATCACCCGCACCATCATTAAAGATACTATTAAAGGGCTTTCATGTTTCTTAAGCATTTCAGCTGTGAAGCATGGGCTTGAAAAGTGTGTAATCAAGCAATGTGGCATTATATTCAGTGAGACTGTGAATACATTTAAATTTGTGAATTGTTTATCCTTACAATTTCTAACCCACTCTACCCTGTGTACTAAATAGCTGTAGGGGGGAAAAAAAACAGTTTTTAATTAGCTACTCCTCTTGCTTCTGGGTCATAGTCTATATAATAACATATGAACAAAGCCCAAATGAAGATTAACTTGAGACTTTGAAAAGCATCCAGACAGCTTTGGGTGATAATTAAACCAAAGTGTATATTAGAGTCCAGAATTTTCCTTCATTTTTCAGAAACCACTGCTGTTCTCTTTCTGTGAACTACTGGAGATACCATCTTATTGGATCCATGGGTTTTAGAGATTTATTTTGTAGCCTCTCTACTAAGAAATTGGGTAAAACTAAGAAAAAGATAAATAAATCTAAGATTAGTTGCTGATCAGGAATTATGTTTTCTATAAAATTTATTAAAATTTTATAACAAAGGTAACTCAAATAAACCTAGTCACTCTACCAATGTGATTGAATGAACACCTTCATCATCATTAATTACATCCACCACCACCCTCACCTGCACTTATCATTCACCTAGGTCCTGTTCAGTGTAAGTAAACAGTCAGAATGGCACATGTATTTAGAGTCTGGTAACTCAAAGTGAACACTGAATCTATTACATTTTTAATATACTACTCTCTCTTGGAAATGGTAATTAACCATATTTAAAGTACTCACTGGGAATTTCATAATGTGAATGTCTTGATAATTTTAGGTAGGTTTTTTTCATTAACAAAGAAATTATATTGTATAACATACGCCTTGTGTATTTTAGAAAAATGTATTCATTGTAACCTTGTTTGACCATAATTTATCAGAATTATCTTTTGCATTTTTTTCTCTTATTTCAGGTTCAAGTTCTTTTGAATCTCAAAAGATGGAAAGACCTTCCATTTCTGTTATTTCTCCAACTAGTCCTGGAGCATTAAAAGATGCCCCTCAGGTCCTACCAGGACAACTTTCTGTAAGTATTTTTTTCTTCCTGATAATGTTGGAGAAAGTTCATCATTCTCATTACTTTTAATTTTTGTAATTAAATTTTATTTTTTCAATCAACCCCCAAATCAGCTTTTGTTTCCTCTCAATCTTCCCAAATTGGGAAAAGGGGAAAAAAATCCTTTTAAAAACATGTATAACCAAGTAAAATTAATTACCATATTGACCACATCGAAAAAATATCTCAATCTGCACTCTGAGTCCTTCACTTCTCTCTCAGGTGGTGGGTACATGTTTCATTATGTTTCCTTTGGAATTGTGGTTTGTTCATTGCTCTGGTCAAAGTTTCTGAGTCTCTCCAGGCTGTTTGTCTTTACATATTCTTGTCATTGTGCATGTATGTACATCTGTGTGTATATATGTATATATATATGTACACACACATGTGTCTGTGTGTGGAGAGTGAGAGAATATTAATTTGTTTTCTGATTTACTTCAGTCTGTATCATTTCAAACTGGTGTGTTTCCAGCTTTCTCTGAAACCATACTCTTTATAATTTATTTTAAAACAATAGTTTTCCATTATAATTATATATAAAAATGTGTTCATTTATTCCCCAATTATTGGGTAAACCTTCATTTTTTAAAAAATTCCTTGCTACCCCAAAAAAGTACTGTTATATTTTTATATATACTTTGAGTTTATTTTGCTTAGGACTAATCCCCTCTTAATTTACATTCCCATGTATCCCCTACTCTCCCTTCTGTTACTTCTCTTCTTTTTTCATCTTAAGCGAAATATTTTTCTATACCCAAACTGTGATTGTACCCTTCCCTCCTTTGACCAGTTTAGATGATCAATTACTAAGTGCCTAAGTACCTGCTACCTTTGCTTAACTTGAAACAAGGTACTAAGTACCTGCTTACTTGCCAATACAACAAGGGGTCTTCAAATTCAAATTAATTACCATGACAGTGTAAAAGTAGAAATTTATATAAGCAAGGAAAAAAGGCATGGGAAGAGTGGGTGACATTCAAATCTCACTTTCATCTGAACTGGTCAAAGGAGGGAAGGGTAGCATTCTTCTGGAAAGCTGCTCATGCATGGCATTACATACATCCAAAGTATATGAAATATTTTTTCTCCTTCTACTTACTTACCCTGTCCTAGTGTATTCCTCTTTCTCTCTCTTATTTTTCTTATAAGACCATCAAAATGTAGTATAACTATTCCCAAGCCTTCTGTTTAAGTAGACTCTTGGTTTCCTAATGATTCTAAATGGCGATAGAGTTCTCAGAGGACATAAATATCATCTCCCCATATTCAAATGTAAACAGTTTATGCTTTATGTTCCTTATGAATGTACACTCATGTTTCAGTTTCTGCATTTGCACTTTAAGGTTTCTTTGGAGCTCTGGCATTTTCCTCAGGAACATTGGAAGTTTCTTTTTTTTTTTAATTTCATTAAAGGTCCTTTTTCCCCTCTGAAGGATTATACTCAGTTTTACTGGGTAAGTTATTCTTAGCTGTAAGCATATATCCTTTGCCTTCTGGAATAGCGTATTCTAAGTTTTCTGTTCCTTTATAGTGGTGGCTAATAAATTATATGTGATTCTTAGTATGATTCTTTGGTACTTGAATTCTTGCTTTCTGACTGCATGCTTGCAGGATTTTCTCTGTGTTTTGGCCATAGTATTCCAGGGGAATTTTCATTTTGGAGTTTCTTTCAGGATGTGCCTGGTAAATTGTCTATATTTCTGCTTTTTTCTCTGGTTCTGAGAATCTAGACAGTTTTCTTTTATGATTTCTTGAAGTGAATTGTCCAGACTCTCTTTTTGGTCATGCTTTTCATTTAGTTCAATGATTCTTAAATTACATCTCCTCCATTTGTTTTTTAGTTTAGTCATTAGTATATGATAATTTACATTTTCTTCCATATTATCATTCCTTTGACTTTGCTCTATTATTCCTTGCCTCGATGAGTCACAAATTATTTCATTCATTCTAATTTTTAGTGTTTGTGGTTTGGACAAAGTTTTATACTTCTTGTGCCAAATTATTAATTCCTTTTCCAATTCTCTCTTCCATAGCTCTCATTTCTTTTCCAATTTTTTCTCCAGCCCTCTAATTTAATTTATTTAAAAAAAAAAGATTTACCTCTTAAAATGCTTGGTTCACATCTTCTAAGAGTTCTAATTTAACTTTTGCCCAGGCCATGTTTTTTTTTTTTCCCTTGACTTGTATGTGTTTGCTTGTACACGTTTTTAAGTCATTTTCATCTTCTAGATTTGTATCTTGATCATCCTCATCACATAGCAACTTTTTATGGAGGAATTCTTTTTTGTTTCCTCATTCTTCCAGCCTGCTTCTTCACTTCAGAATTTATGTTAGGGCTAGGTTCTGTATACTTGTGGAAGGACTATCTGGGCTGACCTTGTGGTTTTTTTTTTTTTTAGATTCTTGATGATACTTTATCGGGGTACTGATTATTATTATGTCATTCCAGCATCTCAGAGACAATTCAGGCTGATGACTTCCAAGCTTTCAGTGCTTCCCATGGTCTGATCCAAGGTGATATCCCTCTAGGCAGAGTTCTGCAAGTTCCTGACCTAGGTTTGGATCTAAGCAATTGCAGTGTTAATGGGATGTAAGACCTTCCCCACCCATTAATAGGTCTCAGTTGTAAAGGCTCTTTTGATCCAGGGATGTATGTAAAGTGTAAAGCAATATTGCTTTGATTCAGGCAATCAGAACCGTCTGTTGGTCTTTATTTCTCTGCTTGTATTTTCTCTGTTTGTATTTTTCTCTGAAGTTCAAGATGCTGACTTTTCCCCTGAACTAGTGAATATAATTAAGAAAGATTGTTGACCACTTAAACAGCTATGTTTCCTAGCAAAGCAGATCTGAGAACCTGTGCTAGCAGCCATCCTTGGTATGCCAGTGTGGTTGCCACGATAGTAACACACCTGTGGGCTTGCCCTGGTTAGAGTTCTGTTGGGTTGTAGCTAGATTCAACTATTTGCCACCTGGAAAACTATGTTGATTTAGAGTGACAGAACTGCCATCTTCCCTTTGGTCGAGTATTCTTGCCCTAGTTACTCCACTGCAGGCTTCAGACTGGGTTGAAAACTGGAACTGAGACTCTGCTTTGCTCCTGGGATCCAAGGCACATAGCTGCTACTTGCTTCTAAATTTTCTCCTTGCTCAGTACAGAATGGAGGGCCTATAACAACTCCTCATCCTGGAATGTCACCTCTAGTTTTTGGTACCCTCCTCAGAGTCTGCCCTACATTTGTGACCCTAAATCAGGTCACGAGCAATGGCTACTAATTGGCACCTATTTCTGTACTTTACCCAAGTTTAGACTTCTCTTTGCTAGATTTGGAACTTCTTCTTTCTCTTGCCTTCATTCAGTCCCTCATAGAACTTTAGGCTTTCTTGAGGAGAAATGTTCGGGAAGCTCTTTAGATATGTGGGGAAAATTTCTCACAGGTGAAGAGTTTACTTCAGACAAAATATTCAACAGCTCAGTGACTCCGAATTTCCTATCTAATAAATTTGAACCCTATTTCTCCTTCCAACAATACCTAGGGAAAGAGCCTATTAGCAAACAACTATCTAAGTCTCCTGTGGACTTTATATGAACTAAGTATAGAATGAGAATAGCGTGCATCCTAATTTGGGAGTTCCCTCCCTTTTCTAGGGATCTCCATCCCCATCCCCTGTTACTAAGCAAGCAGTTCAGAGTTCAGGGCAAATTTCAGCCAGAACTATGGGGAAATGAATTCAGTCTATGATCTTACTTTCCTCACTCTGGTGTCTATAGTTTGAGGTTGGTGACTCCTTGAAGAAAGTTTATTTGGACCTAATCCATGTCCTGTTCTCTGCCATGTTCCCCCCAGAGCCTCTAGTAAATTTAGCCTTTGGCTTTAAGGGTTAAGCAGTGATATGGTTACAGTGATCTATGTCAGGTGGGAAGTCCATTGAAGCTCTCATCCTGTCATAAATTTAGGTAAAAAAAAAATATGCAACTTGTTGATTTAGTAGTTTCATGCCAAAGAATAAGAGGCACATGTTTCTCTAATTGTCAAATGCAGGTGCTTTGTTCACTTGGCATTGATTTATAAGAATTTCAATGGAAATTTAGTCAGTTAACGAGTCAATAAGCACTTAATAAGGCCTTACTATGTTCTGAGCACTGTGTGAAGTGTGATGTGCTGGAGATAGATACAAGTTTAAGGTTAAAAACAGCCCATTTTCTCTAAGAGTTCATATACTAATGTAGGATACAACATAAATATTTGGTTATGTGCAAGATACACACAAAATAGACTAAGGTAATGTTAAAGGGAAAGGCACTAGCATCTGAAGGGAAATAGAAAGATTCTACAGAAAGTGGGATTTGAGTTGCATCTTGATGGAGGCCAGGGAAGAAAAAAGATGAAGAGGAGGAACAAAAGCATTCCTAGCATGATGGAAATCCAATGTGAAGGTAAGAATTTGGGAGATTGAGTGTCTTAGTAGAGCAATTTCAATTAGACTGGTAGGATCCCCTTGTAGACTTGGGTAGAGTACATAGAGAGAAGTAAGCTATGTAGACTGGAAAGGTAGAAAAGGACCAGGTTATAAAGGGCTTCAAATGCTCAAAAGAGGAGTTTATATTTGATCTTGAAGGTATTAGGGAGCCAATGGAATTTGCAAATTTACTGTGAAGTGTGGTCATACATATACCTTAGAAAAATCACCTTGGCAGCTTCTCAAGGGAGTATAAATTGGAATGTAGAGAGTCTTGAGGCAAGGAATCCATTTAGAAAGCTATTGTGCTTACCAGAGAAGTGAGGAGACCGCTTATAAAAAAAAAACAACTAAGTTTTACAAAACATTTTCTTCATCAAAACCAGGTGAGTTGGGGAGTGTGCATATTGTCGTTCTTGTTTTACAGAAGAGGAAATTGAGGTTCAGAGTATTTAGGTGACTTGATTATGCTTACACAGGAAATAAGTGGCAAAGTTTTGACATAGCACCCAGATCCTTTGATTGCATATTCAGCAGATTTTCTAATATATCCAATATCTATTTTTTCTTATATGCTATGATATTCAATTCAGGATGTTCATTCATTCTTCCATTCATTCAACAAAGGGAGCAGAAAATAAGTATTCCTTAACACCTTATTACCTTAGGCATTGTGCCAAGTGCTTTACAAATATAATCTCATATTCTCACAACAACCCTGGGAGATTGATCTTATTATTATCCCCATTTTACAGTTGATGAAACTGAGGCAGAGAAAACTTAAGTGACTTTCTTAGGGCCACCCAGCGAATAATAGTATCCAGCAAAGCAGTTCAAAGAACTTCCAACTTTAAAATTGGAATGACTACCAGTAAATAATGTAACCAAACCTCACTATAATATCACAGAACCCCACTACAGTCTATCAATATAGAATTATATACTTTTCCCAGGCATCATGTTTGCATGGAACTAAATGCACATGTAAATCATATCCAAAGAAGGAGAAACATTCCATAAACATTAAAATTGAGATCTTGATAAAGTGGAAAGTTGTTGTCTCTTTAATCTTAAAACCTGGATTCAACTTCCAGCTCCAGCATGATTTTGGGCAAGTCACTTTACATCTCTTGCACTCAGTTTAATTCATTTGTTTTAAAAAAAAAGTGACTGGTGACTTCCAAGGGCTCTTTCCATCTCTAAATCCCTGATCCTGTGAAGAAAGGCTGAGGTAGTTTAATCAGGCTAAGGTAGTTTAATCAATCAACAAGCATTTATCAAGTACCTACTAGATACCAGGCACTATCCTAGGTGCTAGGGATACAAATAAAAATTAAAAGTCTCTTTCATCAAAGAGATATAGATTTCTGAAGGTTGAATTTTGCTTCTCATGTCTTCCTTATGATTGCTAAATATTTATCATCTTTTCATATAATTGCCTGAGAGTTTTTATCCCCATGTGGAGACATATTGGATTGCTTTGTATTTATTTACTTACTCATTTATTTATTCTGATTGCTCTTTTCCTTCTGGATCCTCAAAATTCATCAACATGTCTACATCTAAATTTTAAAGAGAAAAAAGCTTCATAAACTCTGAGGCTAACAACATTCCACATTTTATTATTGATCAACTTCTTTTTGACCCTGTGTGGTCATCAACACCTTGGCTTACTTTACATTTTTTACAAATTTCTCTATGCCTCAAATAGGACTTTTGACACTCAAAACAATAAAACATGATTTGATTTAAAAAGTACTTTTTGAGGGTCTAGTGAAAGATAAAAGCATGTATCTGAAGAAATAACACTGTTAAGAATGGCAGGAGTAAGATCAATTTTTTTTTAAGTTTAAGGTAAAAACTAAAAATACCCAGTTTTATTTTGCCCAGATGGCATATTCTTTTTTTGTTTTCTTTTGTTTTAATTAACTTTCATGTTTATTTTTAGTTTACATCATTCATTTCCACAAGATTTTGAGTTACAAATTTTCTTCCCATCTTTCCCCTACCCACCATCCCCAAACAGCAATCCCACTTTATACACTCTCCCGCAGTCTACTCTCTCTTATATCCTCCTTCATCCCTGCTCTGACTTTCTGGAAGGGCAAAATGGATCTCCATACCCCAATGCCCGTATATCTTATTTCCCAGTTGCATGATAGTAGTCATAATAATATTTAAACACTTGATTTTAAAACTTTAAATTCCAGATTCTTTCCCTTCCTCCCTCATCACCCACCCTTACTGGGAAGATAAGCAATTCAATATAGTTACACAAAACTTTTCCCTAGGGGATATATTGTGAAAGACTGACTATATTTTGTGAAAGACTAACTATATTTCCCTCCATCCTATCCTGCCCCCCACTTGTTCTATTCTGTACTTTGTCCCTGTCTCTTTACAAAAGTGTGTGCTTCTAACTACCCTCCCCCCTCCAGGCTCCCCTCCCCTCCATTGTCCACCCTTCCATCCCCTTCACCTCTACTCTCCTGTAGAGAAAGATACCCAATTTAGAGTGTATGTCATTGGCTTCCTAAGCCAAATTCAATGAGAGTATGGTTGGCGCATTCTCTCTTTCCTTCCTGTTCTTCCCCTCCATTGTAACAGTCATCCCTTGCCTCTTCTATATGAGATAATTAACCCCATTCTGTCTCTCCTCATCTCCTCTCATTATATTCCCCTCTCACCTCTCAATTTCACCTTTTAAATATCATCTCTTCCTATTCAATTGATCCTGTACCCTCTGTCTATATATACTTGTACATATATACACACTCACATATGCATTCATATACATATATGCCCTCTTATATAGACATATATGTATGCATACATACATATATATATACATCTATACACACACACACACACACACACACACACACACACACACACACACACACAGTTATATTCCCTTCAACTATCTTCATACTGAGAAAAGTTTCCTAAGTTACAATTATTGTTTTTCCATGTAGGCATGTAAATATTTCAACTTTGATAAGTTCCTTATGGTTTCTTTTCCCTTTTTACCTTCTCATGCTTCTCTTGCTTCTTGTATTTGAATGTCAAATTTTCCATTCAGTTCTGGTTTTTTCATCAAGAATGCTTGAAAGTCCTCCACCTCATTGAATGACTGTATTTTCCCCTGAAACATTATACTTGGTTTTGCTGGGTAGGTGATTCTTGGTTTTGATGCTAGCTCCTTTGATCTCTGGAATATCATATTCCAAGCCCTTTGATCCCTTAATGTAAAAGCTCCTGTGTTATCCAGATTGTGTTTCCACAATATTCAAATTATTTCTTCTTGGCAGTTTGTAATATTTTCTCCTTGATTTGGGAATGCTGGCTATAATATTCCTAGGAGTTTTCTTTTTGGGGATCTTTTTCAAGAGATGATCAGTGAATTCTTTTGATTTGTATTTTGCCCTCTGGTTCTAAAATATCAGGGCAATTTTCCTTGAGAATTTCTTGAAGGATGATTTCTAGGTTCTTTTTGTGATCATGGCTTTCAGATAGTCCAGTGATTTTTAAATTGTCTTTCCTGGATCTATTTTCTAGGTCAGTGGTTTTTCCAATGAGATATTTCACATTGCCTTCTATTTTTTCATTTGTTTGGATCTGTTTAATAGTATCTTGATATCTCATAAAGTCATTAGCTTCCATTTGCTCCAGTCTAATTCTGGAAGGAATTATTCTCCTTGGTGAGCTTTAGAAATTCTTTTTCCATGCAGTAAATTTGGCTTTTTAAGGCATTCTTCTCCTCATTGGCTTTTTGGGCTTCTTTTGCCATTTGATTTAGTCTGTTGTTAAGGTGTTATTTTCTTCTGTCAGGTTGTTGACTCTCTTTTCATGATTTTTTTTGCATCATTCTCATTTTCTTCTCAATTTTTCCTCTACTTATCTTATTTGATTTTCAAAATCCTTCTTGAACTCCTCCATGACCTGTAACCAGTTCAGATTTTTCTTGGAAGCTTTTGGTGCAGGAGTTCTGACTGTGTTGTCTTCCTCCTGTTCCATACTTTGATCCTTTTTGTCCCCAAAAAAGGAATCTTAAGTTGGATGGCTGTGCTTGCTTTGGTTTCTTTGCTTGCTCCTGTTGCCAGTCAATTACTTGACTTTTGAGCTCTTTGCCACAGTAGAACTCTGCTTCTAGAGGGGAGAGCATTGTCCCAAATCGCTGGGGTTTTCACAGCTACCGGAGTTATTAGGAGGGTGCTATCTCTACAGCCCCCACCAGCTTTGGCTCACTGGTCATACACCTTAGGACTACCACCAAAGACCACAATCCTGATCCAGGCAGGTTAAGGCAAGAGCACTTACCAGGAGCTCTGAAGCAGCCACATGGAGGTGGCTGCAGGACCACTGCTTCCGCTGCTTCTCATTCAGGGGGTAGAGGCACACTCTGTGCCACCACCCCCCCAAGGTCCAGCAGAGTTCCACTGACCTTTTACTTTGTCTTTGGCATTTATGGGTTGATAATTCCGGAACTGCAACAGCTGCTGGTGATCCACTCTCCTGAACACTCCAACCCTGGCTGGTTGGAGGCCGCCCTTGGGGCTAAAACCGTGGGCTCATGAGGGGCTGGGCTCTGCTTCCAGTGTGCTGTGATGGACCCTTCCTGTCTGCCTGTTGGGCTGCCTTCAGTGGGAGATTTGTTTCTCTCTGTCACTTTGTGGGTTCTATAGCTCTAAAATTTGTTTAGAGTCATATTTGAGGTGGTTATGGGGGGAGCCCAGAGAGTTTTCTTGCTTCTATGCTTCCATCTTCCATATTCTTTTTTAACATTTAAATTTTAATGTTTATGGAATTCTTTACTGAGAAATTGCTTGATTCACCTCCAGAAAACTCATTCAAAAAAACACTTATTAAATGCTTACTATGGGACCAGACATTGTAATAAGTAGTAATTTTGATTTTCAGTTGCCTTCACGTTGTACCAATGTTAGTTTATCATTGGATTTTAACAATTAATACTTTCCTGATTATCTCATAGGTGAAGCTGTGGTATGACAAAGTGGGACATCAACTTATTGTAAATGTTCTTCAGGCAAGAGATCTACCCCCTCGAGTGGATGGACGACCCAGGAATCCCTATGTGAAAATGTACTTTCTTCCAGATAGAAGGTAGTGATTCTTTTGTGGGGAGAAAGCATTCTAGAATTTTATTTAGGGAACACAAAATACCTCCTTTTCTAAAACTTTTAAAACGTAGGTCAGTAGTGATCAGCTTGTCAATAAATGAGGTGATCTCCCCATGGTTCTTGTAAATTGTGTGTTTACATGATGTTTTCTAAATACTTAGTTTCAATGTCCCCAGGTAGCTTAATCAAAATTTTAATTTCTCAGACTTTTCTATTGGTAAAATAGTGAGAAAATAGGTATAATCAAAAAGTTGTCATGCATAGCTCTTGCATAATTAGAGTTTAATTAGAATATTATACTATCTAAAAAAGTATTTAGCTCTCTTATGAAGGCAATTTATATAAACAATATTGAAAATGATAATTGTATCTTGTGCAGATACAGTAGATAGCACCATGTGCCTGTTTTTCTTTACAATTTACAGGCATGGTATCTACCTCCTGTAATAGAAGTGATATATTCAGGGTGCAGAATGAGATACATTTTTTTTTGAAGGGGAGGATATGACAAATGAGGGAATTTGTTTTGCTTAATTATGTGTATTTGTTACAAGGAAATAGTTTTGTTGTTGTTTTTTTTAGTTTCCTCTTTTCTTCCATAATTGGTGTGAGGGATGGGAGAGAGAGAAAATGCATTTGTTTTCATTTAAAAGTAAAAATTTAATTAGAAAAGTTTATAAGGATGTTTATTTTTCAGTGATAAAAGTAAAAGGAGGACCAAAACAGTAAAGAAAGTCCTAGACCCAAAATGGAACCAAACATTTCTCTATTCACATGTGCACCGTAGAGATTTTAGAGAACGAATGTTAGAAATAACTGTGTGGGATCAACCAAGAGTACAAGAAGAAGAAAGTGAATTTCTTGGAGAGGTGATGTATGCTATGAAGATTTGAACACTTTGCCTTTTAAATGCTAAACAAAGTATCTCTGAATGTAAATTGTGTTAATTTGATGGTTAACATTGGAACTGCTTCCTGATTTAACTTAAAAATGTTTCTGTAGATCCTCATAGAGCTGGAGACAGCCCTTCTAGATGATGAACCACATTGGTATAAACTGCAGACACACGATGAATCTTCGCTACCTCTGCCTCAGCCATCACCTTTCATGCCAAGGAGACACATTCATGGAGAAAGCTCTAGCAAAAAATTACAAAGTAAGTTTGAGATCTTTGGATGTTAACCATTTAGCAGAAATATTGGCTGCAGGCTAGCAGTGGTGAAATGATTCTGAAGGAAGTCAGTTATAACTAAGAACAGATTTTTGTTTCTGGAGTTTTAAAAGAGGTAACAGTATTAGAAAGAATTGCCAAGTTATATACTTGAGGTTAGAATGCAATTATACTAAGATTCCCCAACTGTTTTTATTATCTGTCTTTCTGTCTACAATCTATCTATCTATCTGTCTATCAATTATTTATATACATCTTCGTGGATACTGAATGGGGAGCTCATTTAATCATGCCAAACAAATTTTTATATCTGTGACAATTAAATAGTATCAGGAGTATTTTTTTTAATTTAAAATTGCATAATGTTATATTGTACACTATGCTGGTTATATGACAGACCCTTAATTGTGTGGGTTTTTTATAATCGTGTATTTATTTTTAATAACTTTAGTTCTGTGCCTTCCTACAGGCCTAATACATCAGTTGAAAAATACATTCAACAATAATAAAGTTTTAGGTGTTTGTGTCATTTTTTTAAAGTAAGATTAGCTTAGAAACTGTGTGAACATTTGAAAAATTAGTTGATTTGTTAGAGACCTAAAGGGAACAATTTTTGTTGTGTTCAATAATACTCATTCTGTTCAATAATACTCATCTTTGATTTATGTGTATGAATATGTGCATTGTTACCAATTTTAACAATAATAATTCACCTTTATTTAACACATTATATGTAAGCTTGGTAACAACCCTATAAAATAAATCCTATTATTTTTCCTACTTTGTGAAGGAGAAAACTGAGCTTGAGGAAGACTAAGTAACTTCTGTAAGATCACATGACTAGTATATGTCAAAGATAGCATTTTGAATAAGTTGTTTCTGACTCCAACATTATATCTATCATCTTACACTATACATCACGATAAGTTTTAACATCTTTGTAATCACAGGGAAGTTACTCTTGAAAATATGAATCTCAATTGTTTTTAGACAGAGTTTGATTTCCATTTTTCATTTCACTCAAGGGTAATTATTTCTTGAAGATTGTATTGTCTGGTGAATAGACAATCATAAGGCCACCAATTTAGAACTGTAAAAGACTTCAGAGGCCATGCCATATAATCCAGAAGAAGTTAATGACTTGTCACGTAGGCAGTAATTGGCAGAGCTGGGATTTGAACTCAGGTTTTCTGATTCTGAATCTGCCAGTCTGTCCATTATACCACACTGTTAGACTTGGAGTCAGGAACTTTTACTAAGTTCTGCCTCAAATTGATATTAGGTACATATGAAAGTATATTCTTTAGACAACTCTTTAAGGCTCTATAGTTAAAAATAAATTGTTACCTTGTGTCAGTGGGGGCAATTTCCAGGCTGAGAATTACCTACATCAATGAAATCACATGTCTGGACCAGAAAACAAAACAACACACAATATCCTGAAATCAGTGTTATACAGAAAAGTCTTTTTATTTCTTCAATCCCTCTATAAAATGTCCTGGCCACCCATTAGAGACTAATTACCAAAAATTGTTAGTTTAAAAAAACCAAATAACTGTACTATGGAGTCAGAAAACAAGACAGGTATTGTGTTAAGCAATGGAAATAGATGCATGAGGCAAAAAACAATCTCTGCTATGAGAGATCAATCGTATTTTAAATATGGAAGGCATAAAGAACTAGAGGTATACATAACATATACAGAGTATATGAAGGTAATATGAAAGAGGAAAACAGCAGTTGGAAGGAAAAGCTTGTTCAGAAAGTAGGCTTTAGGCTGAGTCTTGAAGAAAGGATACTGTAGATACTGCTCTTGTTTCTTTTCTGATGTTACATGTCAATTGAAAAAAAAAGTACAAAATTGAAAGAATTATATTATAAAAACAAAACAAAACAAAAAAGAAATCCTTTCTCTGCCTCCCTACCATATGGGAACCTCTTCAGTGGGTATGATAAGCACAAGAATCTCAGGAATCTTCTGATGTCCCTCAAGGTATCCCGTATGGTAAGCAATAAGAAGACTTGGGTGTGGCTCAGTACCAGATTGTGAATCAAACAAATATTTCTCCTGTATTGTTCTAAATGCTTCCATAGCTCTGTCATTGGATTTTTAAAAATCTGATAATTTCCTTTGTATTTTACAAGTCAACCAGATACATAGGTATGTATTTGCCTTACTGTTGTGCAGGATCTCAGCGAATCATTGATAGTGACATCTCAGATTATGAGGTTGATGATGGTATTGGAGTAGTTCCTCCAGGTGCGTGGGTGCAGAGCATGTCACTGCTTCTTTGTGCTTTGGCTTATTCTCCTAGTAACACAGGATCCTCCCTAACGCTGATTTGGAGATATAGTATTCCAGTGAAATCAGTATTAGTTATTCCATGGCGACTTTTCTTCTAAATGACCTAGGCAGTTGAAAATGGACGGACATTTAGTATTTAACATTTCCATTTATCCACCTCCATCAGTTTATTGCCTAGAAATAAGAGGAGTGAGGCCAGTTAAATTACTTTGCAATGCTCTAAGCATAAATGAAAAGATGAATTTTATTTAAAAGAATACGGTTCATTTTACTGATAAAAACTCCATTCTCATTTGTTTTGTATGGCATTTTTATGATTTTTCCTTCCTAGGTTTCTGAAAGTAATACGGCCTTCCATGGAATATACTGAAAAATATGCATGGTAGTAGTTAAAACTGCATGTGGCATGGCTATATCTTTTATGCCTATGTGACACATTCATTCTCATTACCGTGAGTGTGTAGGTATGCTTAAAAAGCAGAAGAATGCATTGACATTCATTTTGTCAACATGGTTTTAAATCTTAACATCAATTAGTAAAATGGTTTATGGAATTATATTGTCACAATGCATTCTTTTAAAAGCTTTGATTTTATTTGGTCATAAAAGTTAGAGGTAAAATTAGAGTCTAGAAGCTAAAGGTGAAAAGCTAGAGGAAAGAATAATTTCTAACATTCCATCTCTTGGGCAAGACTCCATGGGTTTCCTTTTTAAGTAGAAAATATTATGCTAAACACGTTGATTTTTTAAAATGTCTGAATGCATATTAAGTGAGATTAATCAACTAATAATAATTTTTCTAAGGTATTATCAGTATTGTTATTAGTATAATATTTCTCCTTAATTCATGTAAGTCTAGAGAAGGAATGCAACCTTAGCATGGAAAATATTTCTAGATACTTCTACCTAGCAAGATGCAAACTATAAATAAATTCCACTGGTTACACTTATGAGAAACATGTAATTTTTTCTGTACATGAGGAAATAAGAATCTAGTATCATAGAGTTAAAGCCTTAAAGGACCCCAGAGGCTATCTATTACAGTTTCTTTATTTTAACTTGGAAGTGCCCAAGCCACATAGGTAGCAAGGGTCAGAGCTAGGATCTGAACACAGGTCCTTTGACTCCAGATCAGTGTTCTTTCCACTGCTGCATACTGCCTCCTTCCAAATATGAAAGAGATTAGAATCAGAGAATTTCTTAGGTGGAGGGGAGCTTAGAGATCACAGGTTATTGAACAGAATGGAATTCAAGAGCATTCATTAATCACTTACTTGCTAAGAGCTGGGTATACGAAGAAGGGTAAGATGACCACTGCTCTCAAAGGGCCCACATTTTAATGGGGGGAGACAACACAAAATTCTCTACCTCCAGAGTCAGTGTTCTATTTCTTCTGTGCTTTGCTGTGTCCATATATAGTTTTTAAATTTTTTCATTGTAATGATGAGAATACTTAAACCCAACCTAACAATGGTTTTCTACCAAGGACCATCATTTCTGGTCAGCCTTAAAGCTGTCCTTATACAGTCAGATGAAACTGTACCTTAGAAAGAACTTCTTCTTGTATGTGGAAAGTTAGAGGAGGACATCTTCTAAGAAACTAATGCAAGACTTCTTGGAATCTTGTAGAGAAAGAAATGTATCTTACGTCTTATCTTATATCATATGCTTGATGATTCTGCCATTATGGTATCTATGCTTTGACAACCTCCTTACCCTGTCTGCCCATAAGACTTTCAGTATCAGAAGTTTACTTGCAAATAAACAAGCACAAAATTGTTCCATTACATGAAGGATTCATGTGAAAACTTACAATAAGATTAGGCACAGTACAATTCAAAAAGCAGAAACACTGGAGAAGGACCAAGTTGGCCTGTTAAAAGAATTTCTAGCTGAATATTATATAGCTCTGTCTTGTACTAAATCAAAATATATTATGTAATACCACTAATTAGAAGTAAATGCTCTTCCCTCTTTCCATTTTAAAAGGTGTTTGCTAAGGTGTAGGCAGAAAACCATTAAAGGGATTAATCTTGCCATTTTGTTTCCCTAATTGGCTCAGTATCATACACACACACATACATACATACATACATACATACATACATACACACACACAGATATACGAGCTTTAATTGGTGAGGTGAGCTCCCAGTAAAGAACCTCCTCTAAACACAGGTTAATACCTTCTCTGCAACATATAGTCTTAGAGAATAGCCTAGGGCATGAAGAGGCTACCTCACTTGTCCAGGGTCATACATCAAGTATGTATCAAGAGAAAGACTCAAGCCTAACTCTCTGTAACTTGAACGGAAGCACTTTCTCTACCATCCCATAAAAGAATGAAGTACTTAGGGACTACTAACCCCCTTCCACTGGGGTACCACCAATTTCTATGTATTTTGTGCCTATTTAGGGAAGTTGCAAAGTTCTTTAGTCCTTTTCCTGTCTGGAAGTATGATTTTATATTCTTAGATGGGAAGCTGTGCCTGGCCTGACATTTCAAACATGGCTAATTTGTGACCTTTGATACTTTGCTGCATTTGTCATCCCATCCATTAAGGATTCCCTTAAGAGTTGCAGACCACTCTCCTCCTATGAGACTCTTGTCATGTTTTTCTGTAGATCCTCAATAGGGGACCTTCATCTAGACTTCTTGATAATAAATGGGTACTGATGAAGCACATGGACTGCCTAATTCTTATCCCTTTGCCCCTTGCTCTTAATATGGGATTGGCACCCCTCTTCTACTTGTACATCTGCTTGATGATGGTATCACTAGAAGACTATAGATATTAAAGCAATACAGAATTTCATCCTTTATATATATGTATTTCAGGAAATGTGTCCATGTAGTTTCCAAACTCTCCTTTTCTAAATGACTCCTCTTCATATTTTAGTCCAGAAATCAACCCTCTTATCCTGCCTGGACTAGATATTCGGTCAGTTTTACTGAATCCCAAAGAGATCATATTCTAATGGAAGAAACAAATACACATAAAATATATTTACCATAAACACAAAGCTAAGAATTAATAAGGCATACACAGTAGTTATGAAATAGTTCAGGACTAAAGATGCTAACAGTTGGAAGAATCAGGAAGGACTTTGTTAAGGTGGTGCTTGAACTGTGTTTTTTAAATGAATATACAATTTATTAATGAAATAAATAATCATAAAAACCAATAATTATTTATGATAGTTCAGCAATGAAGACTACTGCTAAGATCTTTTTGAACTATAAAAATCAACCAATAAACATTTATTAAACTCCTTACTATGGGTGACAGATTTACACCAGTCATTTCATACAAGTTAATAAGTAAAGTATCTTTTCAGAAGTCCTCTGTATCCACTTGAATTGTGTCTTAATACAAAAGACTATGTGAAGCAGAGAGAAGAAAGTGCATTGTAAGCATGTGAGATAGCTAGTACAAAGGATAAGAGATAAGAAATGGAATGGCTTGAGGGATGTGGAGAAGACCAGTTTAGGTGGATCATAACGTGTATAAACTGAAGTTGGAAAGCTAGATTTTGGTCAGGTTGTGAGGGACTTTAAAATGAAAGCTAAACAGAGGAGAATATATACATACATACACATGTGTGTGTGTGTGTGTGTGTGTGTGTATAGGGAACCACTAGAATTTAAGGAGTAGTAGAGAGACATGATCAGATCTTGACTGAAGGAAGATCACTTTAGTAGCAGTGTATAGAATGGACTTTAATGGTGAGAGAGTTCAGTTAGGGATACCAATTAGGAAGCAATTGCAATCATTTGGGCAGGAGGAGATAAGGGCCTTTACCAAGACAGTAGTTGTATAAGTATAAAGAGGGGGTTGGAGGTAAGAGATGTTGTAAAGGTGGAAAGAAAAGATTTGACAACTGCTTAGATATTGTATCAGCAAGCACCCTAGCATACCTAGGGCGGCTACTAGCACAGGTTCTTAGATCTGCTTTTCTAAAGGAAAGCAACTCAAAATGGGTTAACAATCTTACTTTAATCAATCAAATATCATTTACCTAGTTCAGGGGGAACAGTCGGCACCCTGAACTTCAGAGAATACAAACAGAAGTTACAAACAAACAGAAAAACAGATCAGCAGACGGCTTCCAGCATCTGACCATTACATCAGTTACCTATTCAGTTACCAGAGAGGGAAGCACCAACATCTGGGTTTTTTTACAGCCGGAGGGCTCAATGGCTGCCCAGAGTCTTGTCTGGCCAAATCACACAACTCTTCTCAAAGTGAGCCCCAACCAAAACCTCACATCAGGGCGTGTATATAGCCTTCTCCTGGCTTGGAGAATGTCACAGCCCTCTAGACCCACTGCTCAATCA
>CM053584.1:234056312-234078935 GCA_028627135.1 Pseudochirops cupreus
AAGAATGATGGTTAACTTTGATCTAAATAGATATATTTGACAGTGTTGAGTTGGGGGGGAGGGAGAATGAGTTCAGTTTTTGACATGTTGAATTTAAGAGGTTTCTAGGACTAATTTGAAACATCCAATCCAATAGGCAATTAATATTTTGCAACTGAAGCTATAGGGAGACTGATACTATGTGTGTGTGTGTGTGTGTGTACATATACATATATATATATATACATATATATATGTATATGTATATATGAGCCATCTGCATAGAAATGACAGTCATGGGAACTGATGAAGTTATCAAAAGACAATGCAGAGGAAGAATATAGGAAGGCCTAGCACAGAATCTAAGTGAACACTCACAGTAAAGGAGTATAGCATAGATAATGAGCCTGAAAAAGATACAGATTTTCAGATAGGTAAGAGGCAAGCCACAAGACAGTAATGACACTCCTTATACTATATGTGAAAAGTTAGTACCTGACCAAATATCATATGCTCATCTATCACTTCCATATCCCTCAATTTACAGATGAGGAAACTGAGGTTTTGAAAGGTAAGGCACACAGCAGTAATTTATAGGAATAAGATTTGAATCTAGGTCCTCTAATGTTCTTCCCACTCAACAATACTGCCTACTCCAAAGCCAGATGCTCACAATGAGATTTTATTTTATCTCTAGTCTCAGACTTTCTATCAAATGATTTAAGGAAGCATTTGATTTGTCCTGATTCTCAGGAATGGAAAGATCTTCCCTTATGTTCTCCAAAGCCTTTCCCAAACTTTCTACCTGAACTGCCACTTATCCTGCTTAACTCTTTTTTTCTCACTTTTTGTATTTATTCTATATTTAATTTTTCCCCAGTTACATTATTTTTAAGACTTTGAGTTCCAAATTCTCTCTCTATCTTCCTTCCCACCCCCACCTCATATTGAGAAAGCAAAGCAATTCGATATAGGTTATACGTATAAAGCCTTGCAAAAATATATTGATAATATTCATGCTATAAAATAAAACAGATAAAAAAAAACTCAAGAAAAAAATAAAGTAAAAAAAAAGCATACTTCCATCTGTATTCACATACCATCAGTTCTTTCTCTGGGGATGGATAGCATTTTTCATCCTAAGTCCTTCAGAGTTCTCTTGGATCAAACTCTTCCTGAAAGTCTTGAAGTGCCGGCTCCTGGGCTGTCTTCTACTTTTTTATTTTCATTCATTTTCTACTAATTTTAGTTTGACTGAAGCAAATATCTTGTTTTTAATTGCTGGTTTTGCTCCTAGTAATGAAGATGTTTCTTCCTTGGACTGCTCTAGACTGGCTTTCTGCTCCTTGGAGTCCACATTGTTGTTATTGTTCAATTATTTCAGTTGTTTTGGACTCTGTGACCCCGTTTGGGGTTTTCTGGGCAATGATACTGAAGTGGTTTGCCATTCCTTCTCCAGATCATTTTACAGAGGAGGAAATTGAGGCAAATAGAGTTAAGTGACTTGCCCAGTGTCAAATAGCTAGTAAATGTTTGAGTCCAGATTTGAACTCAGGAAGATGAGCGTTTCTAACGTTAGTCCTGGTACGCTATCCAGTGCGCCACCTAGCTGCCCTGGAGGCCCATGACTTTCATCCTTCTCTCAGCACTATATCTTTTTCCACTTTGCTCTTCAGCTCTGATTCTGACTGATAGTCCCACTGGGCTTCCCCTGGCTCCTGCTCATAAGTGAAGCATAGAAGACAAAGACAGCCTAAGATTAGTGACTCCTGATATTGGCCCAAATTCCTCCCCCCTCCACTTTCATTTTGCTGCTTAAGGCTCCTGTTTCCATCCTGAAACTCCTCCTGAAAATAGATTAGTTTACTTTCCCTCCCCGCCCCCCCAGACTGTCATTGAGAAAAAAAGCTTTAGCCAATATACATGAATTAAAATTTTTCATTCCCCTAATGTGAAGACAATTTATTTGGTTGACAATCTATGTAGTTCTTTCAGTGTTCAATTAAAAATTTTAAGGATATAAAATATAAATCCAGTATTCCATTATCTGAAATTCTGATTTCTGGTGACCTCAGTTGTTGAAAACAGATCTGGAAACACAGAAGAATAAAAAAAAATTTAAAAGGGGGGGAAGCTGATATAAAATTAATACTCTGTAGAAGAAGCATAGACATATTCCCTAGAACTTCAGTTTAAAGCCTGTTCAATCTCATCATTTTATGTTATTTCCTAAAGTTATACTGTTTTAAAGAGTTTGATTATCTAGTTTCCTAGTCAGGACAATAGATTGGAAGCAGAGGATTCAAAAGTAATAACTGAGGGGTGAGCATTTATTAGGTTCTGAAGAATGCATGGTGCTATAGTGGAAAGAACACTAATTCTGGCATTATAAATCTGGGTTCAAATCTCTCTGACATGTGCCCTTGCCCAAATTATGTTACTTCCCTGGGCTTGATTTCCTGTCATTTGTAAAATGAGAGGATCCAACTACATGACCTCCAAGGTCTCCTCTAGCTCTACAATTATGAGTGTAAGAGGGTACATGAAGTGCTGTAACATTAAGAAAATGAGAGCCAAAAAGTTGCAAAAGCACAACCTTCTCATATCATTTAGCTTAAGGTCTAAGAGAAATACTCACTTTAATATCCTGTTAGGTCATTAGTGTATTATAAAAAGTACATCAGTCATAATGTTGACTCAGAATAGATTACATTTTCTTTAGTCAACTCTCTTTAAGATAACTGAGAACATGTGAATATTTTCATCAACATCCAAAATTTCAATTCTTAAAGGACTAAGTTTCTAAGGAGATCTACTTCTATGGAAAGCCTTATCACCTGAGCAATGCATACAAATGATGTATTTATTCTAGACTTGGAATCTGAAGGATTAGGTAAATGTTAGAAGGCAAAGACCAGTAAATTATCGCATTTATTTCACAGCTAATAAGAACTATATAAAATATGAAAAACCTGCTTCACTAAATTATTTTTTCTGTATTATGAGCCTTTAGACAAGCCATAAGCTGTGTTAACCTATGTCCTTTTGGCATGAGACAAGATTTTAGGGAAAACCTTCATAACAGCAACACTTAAAATCCTTATACTAGTCATATCTACTTTAACTATTACATCAGAGGAAACATATATGTGTGTGTATGTATATATAGGTATATGCACACACATACACATATATACATATATATATTTAGACTTGCTTCTCTATGGTATTGAAAATCGTAGCCTACTAATTCATAAAGAGGGTAAGAAAATGTACAATTTCTATAAAGTGCTGGATATTCCTTAATTGAAAATTGCCCGCTTAATACCAAGTAGGCATAGTTTGATATCACTTAACCAATATTTCTTTTACGAAACTGCCACAGAATCTTCAGCCTCTCACTTGGGGAGGCTTGAATTACTGTCAGTAAAGTTTCTGACTTGGAATTGCCTTTCTGGACTCCTTTGCCTCTAACAATTGGAATTTTACTCTGAGGATCTCACCCTATAATTTCATAGCTTTGGGATGTTTCTTTAGCCACAGTCAGACTGTATCAGCCAGAACCTGGCTATTTCCTATAGAAAACATTAGGGTCCCAGAATTTTCTGTCTTAGCATTTAGGGTTCCAACAGTCATATATTGAGCTAGGTGTATGCAGGTGATGCATAACATTAATTTAGAAAATGTAGTTAAGTATAATAAATCATTTTAAAGCACAGAAGAAGGATCCTTTGAGTATGTATTGATTACCTGAAGTGGTACTCTGGATCCAATGTCACTAGTAACTTTCCAGTCAAGTTTCCTAGCCACTCAGTAAGCATTTTACACTCGATCCTTCTATCAAATCCTTCTATCTGTGAGATAATTCCATTGTGTCTCATGTTGCAGAAAACACAAGGATTTTAAAACAAGCACTTTTTTGGTGACAAATGAATTAACTTGGTAGGATACAAAGTCAGAAGAAAACTTTGCTTTCCCCCCCCCCAATAAATGGCAGCTATAGCATTTTCCTAAATAAATTATAGAATCCAGCAGTGATACCTTTCTTTATATTTTCCCCTATGCACAAAACTATCAAAATAACAGGTCTTGGCAGTAGCTTTTTATAGCAAGGTTTGTATTACTCAGAGTAAAAACATTAACAACTTCAACTCATGCCATATATAGTTACTATGTTATAATGTAAATAGTGTCTCACAGAGGGACAAAATGGGATATCTAATAAAAGTGGCAAATCCTCATGGATTTATTTTTAGTTGTTGTTGCTATTAGATTTTTATAATAAGTATGATAGAAATACGTGAGATAACTGTAGTGGAATAATGACATTCTGTCTTTGCAAATAATACTTTGTAGGAGTCTAACACTGAATTTGAAAGACTAGGTAAGCAGAAGAGTAGACCTGAGCTTCCCAAATTATATCAAAGCTCTACATACTAGAAATATTTCAAAGACATATATTTAAATACGTGGAAGTGCATTTATGTCATGAAATTTTATATTCTCTTTGTAGCGGAATAAAACCCTGGAAGAAATACTTTATTCTACTCTAAACTGTCACAAATAGTTATTATATTGTCTTCTTATGTTGAACAAGTCAAAAAAGTTAAAACTTTACATTATTAGACACAAGGAAAAAGTAGCTTTGCTTTTATTTTTTCTACTATTTGTGTTATGACACAAATCATTTTGGGATAATTCTATTGTCTTCCATTAGACTTTATAGTTTGTTAATTGGATTAGGACTTTTCCTGCCCAAGTCCTTCAAGAATTGACCAGTCATATACACATATGTGCTGTTTGCAGTGGAAATGCACAAATTGAGATATCGCTTAAAAAAAAAGTTTCAGGTAAAGATCAGAGTTCATCATCAGATTAGGTGTCCATAATTACCTACAGTGTTTTCTGTGGCTTGGACAATTTTTTATTGTGCTTGTTAGGGTCTATTTTCAAAGGTTGAAGATCAATTTATCATTTTGTATAAGAATGTGCTCTTTGGATAATTAAAATTACATTAAATCAAAGGAGAGAGCCTCCTAAGGATTAATTAGTTTAATGACTACCTTTCTATGGCTTCTAACAATTAAAAAAATCTGTAGATTAAATGAAGTGGGAGCAACACAAGTATCCCCAGCCTGTATATCATGTCTGAAGTTTAACTGTCATATTTATGTTTTGTTCCTCCATTGTACCCCTTACCTTAGCCTTAATCTGTTCTAGTGCATGTATATGTTACACTATGTGTACGTATACTTATCAACATTTGAAGATTATGCTAATAATTAGTTCTGATTGCATGGCTCAATGACTCTTTAGTAGGTTAGTGGCTGTTCTAGATCTTGCAAAAACTTCTTCAAGCGATTGCCTTCCAAGTTCTTATTTGCTCCCATGGAATGTCATTGACTAATTTCCATTGCATTTTTGCCAGTAGGTTATAGATCAAGTACTAGAGAAAGCAAATCTACAACTTTAACTGTGCCAGAACAGCAAAGAACAGCTCATCACCGCTCGAGATCTGTATCTCCTCACCGTGGCGACGATCAGGGCAGGCCCCGTTCCCGGTTACCAAATGTGCCATTACAGAGGTAAGATTTGTCATCAGTCTGGGATCTCTGACACCAAAATTGTTGGTGTAATTAATGGCTTGTACACATAAGAAGATGTTAGTAACAGATGTGAAATAAAAAGAAATAATGATTATTTAAATCAGCGATGGTAGCCAAAAGTTGCCTTCTAAGTACTTTTATTGATAATGGTGGCCATGTGGCAATGATGAAGAACAGTGAGGAGGCTTGGTGTAAGGCAAATTTGGAATTATTCATACATGTGGAAGGTTTCATTTAAAGTGTGACACTTTGAAGCAGTAAAAGGCACATAATAATAAAATATACACACAGACCCATAAATATAGATAAACATATAGATGGACATGTATTTAGATATATACATATATGTACATAGATGTATGTACAGTAGAATACTGCTTCCTGTCTTCTAATTCTGAAAAACCATTATTTTGCCTCTCTATAGATAAGTAAAGTTGCAAATTGGCATTCAGATGTGAGCTTCAAACATTGTATCATGATTTTTTCCTGCTGTTGTTTAGATTTCAGTGAAAACACTTCCTAGCAGGTTTGAAGAATGAATCAATCGTCTTTTCACTACAACGTAAAGAAAATACTCACTGTTTTCAAGGAGCTTACATTCTCTTTTGGGAGACAAAATGAAACATATCACTCATTTATTTTCTGACCCTTTCGTTCTCTGTCCTATGTTATACTTGGGACCAAAGAGTCACATGTAGAGTACTGAAAGGGACCTCAGAAATAACCTGAGTATTTTTTTTAATTTCACAAATAAAGAAAGTAGGGTCCAGAAAGCTAAATGGCTTGCCCAAGACCATACAGAAAATAAATAGCGAATAGTCTGTGCATATAGTAGGCTAAAAGTAAATACCAAGCAGATGTTGTTAAGTCACTACAATGACAAGCACATCAGCTCACATGCCTGGGTTTTCATCCTGCACTTAGTCTGCTCTCTATTTGGGAAGTCTAGACATTCCAATATAAAGAAATGAAGCAATGGAAGAAAAAATCAAATTATAACAAATGTGAATGTTTTGTGGCTTTCTTAGGAGTTTAGATGAAATTCATCAAGTGAGAAGGTCACGTTCTCCAACCAGACACCATGATGCCTCCCGAAGTCCAGTTGATCTCCGATCCAGAGACATGGATAGTCAGTATTTATCAGAACAAGAAAGGTACTTAATTTACCTATTATGGTCTGGCGTATTCATATACACTAAAATGTCTTTATATTCTTTAAACATTTGGGAGTGAAAATGTCACCTTGCTTACAATTCACAGAAACAACAAGAAATATTTTGTTAGAGATATTCCACTTAATATTTTCAACTATTCAGTATCCTAGAATGTGAACTTCTAGCAGTTATATGAAATATTCTGCTAAACATAATGTTGGCAACTGGAAAACAAAATTCTAATTTCTGCTGCTTTAGAAATCCTAAATATATAGGTTTTCATTTTGCATGAATAATAGTGAAAGTTATTCAGGAAGTGACTTGAGTCTGCAGTATCCCATATTTTGTTCTTTTGTATCACATGCTGTTTGGAATAAAAGTGATAACTAGCAATCAAAATATTGCTGTCCCTAATGTCAGAAAGTAAGATTGCATAATTACTTTATGTTGAGATTTTGAATTGGGACAATCTTGGAATGATCTTTTTCTTCCCTAAAAGCACTTTGGAAGCAAGAAATTAGGTGTTCTCATGGCTAAAAGGGTAATTTAGCGCCAGTTCTATAGAGACAAATTGTTATTAACACTTACACAAGTACATATTCTTATTGTACTTTTATTATACTTATTATATTTATTATATATTTATTATATAAATTATATCACATTATAATATTCTTTTATTTTTTATATATTTTATATAATTTGTAATTATATAAAATATATTTATTATACTTATTATACATTATACTTTCCCCCCATATGATGGCTTAGTTCCCATTCAAAATAAAATCAGCTGCTGTGAACTAGCAATATTGTTCAGAAACCAATTTTAATTGTGTTATTAAGATAATTAAATATACTTCTTACAATAGGGAAGGATGGGGTTATTTTTGGAAGAGGAAGAAGAAAGAGGTTCTGTACCTTTGTAGTGATGTGAAGGACAGTCTGTGAGAAGGAAAGTTCTTTATTATTCCCCATATGATTTCTTACCTTTTTGCCAAATTCTTGAGAGAAACAAGTCCGTGTCTCTGAAGTCAGCTATGTTATGAAGTAACCAAAATGATCAGCCATTTTGTTTCGAGAAATTGTGGAATAGGATTTATGACTTCTGTTCATCCTGTGTGAGTCAGAGGCACTTTTGATTCTCACAATTTCCCTATGATACCTGGGCAAAATCTAAAGCTGCTTCTTGGCCATGTTACCACTCTGCTCAGTTGACACATCCATGGAAAATATACAGCAGTGAGGTGGTACTAAGCCTTTATTGGGTGGAAGGGAATTAAATGTATCTACCAATGTTTAGAGTATATAAACATAAAGAATACACATATGCCGGATGATTTAGGGCTATGGTCCTTCCTAGTTAGAATTATTCCAGCCAATAAAATTGGGGCCCATGAACATGAAGTGGATTAATTGTAAGGTTTTATAATCCTTCATTTCTTTCCTTCCCCTCCCCTGCATTATTTCAGATCAGAGATTACTAGTATAAGAAGAAAATTGAATTTAACCTTGGTTAATCCTTGCTTCTTTGTTGTCAGTAGTATTTCCTTAAGTTTATAATAGAAAAACAAACAAGAAAAAAGCAAAAATCCTAAATCCAAGATGGATGTGAGAAATGAGATGGAAGCATGTGCTCTCATAGATTAGGTCTACTCAGACATAATTAACTCATAGGTATTTGTGGCTAAATTATCAGGCAGGTGAAGAAAGAAGTATAATAATTTTCCTCCGTGTGGTCTGGATTGCCTTACAACTCTGAATGATCCTCAAAATCACTTCCTTGTGTGTTGTATAAATTTCCATTAGAGGCAGTTTGGTGTAATTGTTTTGTTTTTTTTTTAGTGGGATCTTGTTAGCTGACCAATTAAAAAAAAAAGCTTTGCAAATCAAGTAATCATTGTTACAGAGAAATCTCTTTCTTCTATAAATGAGAATTTGGCCACCATAAAGTACCAGTGTTTCCTTGTTTCCTTGTTGTCAGTAGTATTTCCCTAAGTGAAGATTGAATATTATTGTAATTCCATGTACAGGTGAAATACTGAGATTAAAAAAAAATTAAACAACATAACCAGTATATGCAATTATTCAAAAATCATGACATGATACACCTAGGCATGGGTTAATTGCTAATGGACTCTCTAAGATTTTGATTTGTACATTGTACAATATACAAGCATGCATTGTGTATTTTGATGACAACGAGCTAAAAAATTGTTTTTCACTAAGTCACTTGGTCTGTATTAACTTTGAGTCAATATAGTTGGCAAATGGCATATTTATCAGCACATTCAAAGGAATAAATTTTTATTTGATAATATAAAATATTTTTTATTCACTAGAATAAGCTTTTGTTGATTGTTTAAAAATGTATTAATGCTTTGAGTTTGCAGTGATTTTGTTTAAAAAAAAGGAAACTGGCATGTTCTGAATTTTAGAAACCCATGGTTCCAGTTTTTCTTTTTTTATTGCAAAGCCCAAATTTATAAGTGCTGTAAAAAGTAATAATTCACCTAAATTAATAAAGTTAAACATAGAATCCTACTAAATGCTCATGGTTTTTCTATTTTGGTAACAATATTTTAAAAGATGTAAAACTAAGTGAAAAGCTGACAGGACTTAGAATGTTGAAGTTGTAGTTTATGGTATAAATTTTTAAATATTGTCATTAATTTTTTTTTTTTGGTTTAACATTCAACAAGCAAATATACCAGTGCAGACTATCTGGTTTCTTCCCCTCCTTTTTTTCTGTTTCCATTGACATATCATTGGCATCCCCCCCCATGTCATTTAACGCCACATTTTCTGTGTCTGTTTCACTCATCCCCCATCCTGTCTGTGCAGTGAGCTTCTTATGCTGCCCAGAGCAAAACGAGGACGAAGTGCAGAGTGCCTCCATACGACCAGGTAAATACAGGGATTTGGTAACCATGGCTCTTTGTGATTGGATTCTTTATATCTTGCCTCCCTCTGTATCACCTTAATTATTATTACTGCAGACAGATAAATAATATTTCCAAGCTCTGCTTCATCTTGGGGGAAAATGCTTCAAATATATTCCCATTCGCTTATTAGGCAGAGGGTTTCGGTTCCCATGTAATAAAAAGCCAGAGACTGCTAAGACCCTATGCAACTGCTATCACTTCTGCAGTAAAAACATACAAAATAATTTTGTGAGATATATTGCCTTTCTAGTCACTGGAGAAATGGTATCCAATGCATGGCGATATGATTCTGTCTTTATGATCATCTTTTATGCTGCTTGGCTTTTGAATTTAATTTAAAAATATGTTCTTATTTTTGTTTTCTTTGTTTCCAATGAACCTGTCTTTTTCATTATTTTTCTCTTGTTCTCTTGAGTTGATAGACAAGCCATTTAAGCTCTTTGAATTTCTATTTCTTCATCTGGAAAATGAAGGGTCAAGTGAGATCATTGCTAACATCTCTACCAGCTTTGAAAGTCCATCCTTCCAAAATTAAACCTTCACTTGTGCCCCTATTGAAAGATGAGCAAATTGTGAGTCATAAAAGGAAAAATAATGTTTGCCCCTAAATTAAAGTTCAGAATCTAGCACTTAATCCTTGGTGTGATAGCCATAATACAAATGATGCTAACCTCTGCCACAGATTTCCATTAAATAGAGATCCCCAAAAGTTAGTTGACAGAATGTAGAGATGCAAAAATTGAATGTCTAGAACTAAACATTATTGGTCTTATTTACAAGAAACTATTACAAAATCTAGTACTGGCCTGACTGCCACACAGATGTTCAATTCTGAATTTTAAACTTTTTACTCTTAACCCCATCCTAAGTAAAGAAATTCTAGCTAAATTTATTTGATCAATAGGTAGATATTTTAAAAAGGAACTCAAGCTTTAATGCATGGAAAAAACTAAAATCTGTTTGTCTAATAATTCGATTTTCTCATGTGGGTCCTATTTTTGACAAATGATATTTTAATTAGTGAAGATTAATATTTTAATAGTGAAGACATTTAAAAAACAGAAAATTTTCTAACATGGACACTGATATGGCTACTAATTATTTGGTACTGTTAGACTAAATGCAATACTTAAAGTCTCTTTTTTCTCCATTTCTAAATTTGAAGATAAAAGGAAGTTAATTCAAAGTACAAGGTGCTTTTGAGTTATATTATACTGTAATATCTTTTAAAAAAATCATTGCCTTGAAAATTGTTTAAAAGTCTCTGCTATTAGACACCAGGAGTAACTTAATTTTATGTTTCTTGATTTTAGCACACACACAGACACACACACATACATACCACACAATACTAACATACTGTGCATTTTAAAAATGGTTAAATTTGTACCTATGGAGAATCAGACTGTCACCTCCTCCTCATTATGGCTGCTATAGAAGATACTTTAGTGGAGCCCATATGCCAAAAATTAAACACAAGACAAAGGGAGCACAGGGAAAGCACAGCCAATATCCAATTTTCCCTTTATTCACTATCCTGATCACTTTTTCAATGACAGTAAAGTAACCCAGCAACACATACACTATCATGTTAGTCCAAAGCCTTCAAGAACCCCATCTCTTCCTAATATTTACATTGCTGGAACTGTGAAGAAGCAAGACTATCAGTTTACGTATTCGTGCGCATGTATTAACACATGTCTCTGCCTGCACACACTGTTCATAAAAGTATATCTTCATGATATACAACACGTATGTAGGAAATACATACTTCATATAATTATATCTTTAACCAATACAAAAACATATTTATCTATATTCATGTATACATGTATGTATACATGTACATACATACATATTTTTAAAGGGCCACGTGCCTATATTTTACTTACCTTGGGTTTAACATATAAATTTCCCATTCCTCTTTAATCTCATCCACTTGCCCATTTCTCTCATCATCCTGACTCACTATCCCAGTAATAATGTAACCTCTTCACTTTTGGATAGTACTTTTAAGTTATACTGACACCATCTTGGCAAGAAGAGATAATTAAACACATAAAAAATGAATATTTTAACTACCCCTTTCATCAATAAGCAATTTACTTTCATAAGTGTATCAATACTATTAAAACAATGTAAAAGGACATTAAATATTAATTAAAAATAAAAATAATTTAGATATTAGCCTGATTGATAAATCTGTCTTTGATAATTCAAAGAAATAAATTATGCAATTAAGCCTTTACAGTAAACTAATTTTAAAGTCTTAGTTCAATGATTACTGAATTAGAACATTGAAATTCATTTAGGTTAACTTTTAGGGAACCTGAGAGATGGGTTTGGGAAGGGAAAGAGAAAGAGTATTGTAAAAAATTTGTGTGAACAACATAAAAATTCTGTTAAAATATGAATATTATTTCTTAGAACTCTAGTAAAAATTGCTTCACATGTATTTTTCTGTTTCCTACATGTTTATGTGTTACCCCATTCCAGACATTCTGTTAGGTACTATAAAACTTTACCATCCAAGATGCCTTTAATAGAGAATGGCACTCATTGGAATATTCACAGGTAAGAGACATAACAGCGGTTCCACTCTTTCACACAAGCCCTCTAAACAGGGAAGTTTAGATTCTAATAAGACTATACTATAATCCATTAAAAATCTCTATTAAAATTGTATCCATAAAATAAACATATAACAGGTTAAACCAGAATTACATTAAAAAGATATGTGCTTGGCACTGACTAAAATCATTGTGTAACTAAAATCTTCCCTAAGTATCCAAATCCTAGTTGCCTTTTTTTTCTTTCCTATCATTTAGTTGATGTGTTTGTGTCATATTTTTGTTCCTGAATAGAGGACCGAATTTTATTTTTTTTCCATTTAAGTAATCTTAATTTATGAACCTCAGCTCTGTCTGCATGTGCTAAGACCCAATCAATGGCTAGACAGGATATTTCTCTTCTTGATGATTGCCTCAATGCACAAGAATTGAGATTTCCTGATGAAATATTGGTTAAGAGGAAGTGGAAGTGTCTTCTTCCATGTCTAGTCCAATGTGATTTGGTAGACCAAAATAGTTCTAGTTCAGTTGTAAAATGATTTCTCCTCTGATGTCCTTCATTTTGTTTTGGTGTGGCATTGTTTATTAGTAATGAAGTCATAGACATTTTGTCTTAATGCTTCCTGTTGTGAATTTGCCATGAGGAGGTGTTGTTTATTCCCATTTTCAGTCTGAGAAACTTTTTTTTTAACAATTATGCCAAACAGTCAAGCATAATCTTTGTTTAGTTTTATTTTCTAAACAAACTTTTGCACTGTCATCGTCAGCTCTTTTACATCTTTATGAATTGAATCGTGATGATTCTACATCTTATATGAAGAGAACATTATTTTATGATTTCATATCTAACATGGTATTCTTTTCTTTGTTTTCTTTTTTCTTTCTCTTCTACCATTGGATGCAATGCACTGGCACTAGTGAACTACAGCCCTCCCTTGACAGGGCTAGGAGTGCTAGTACCAACTGCTTGAGACCAGATACTAGTTTGCATTCACCAGAACGAGAAAGGTATAAAATAAAGACTTTTTTTCTTTTCTTGTCATCTATACTGGAGATTTTAAAATCAGTTGATTTTGTTCAAAGTGAAGCTTTTACATGTCTGTTTACTCATGTCTGCTTTGATACCTGTCAACACTTTTCCATCCCATATATGCAGAGATATATGTAGGAGTGCCAATACATATATTTCTCTATAGATGTCACTGCAGAAATGGTGTGATGTAATTTGTAAATGCTTCTGCCTGCTGCTTCCCTTTTTCATTTCAATCCAGTGGTTTCATTTACAGTGACACTCAGGTAGCCTTCATTATGCTGATACCATGGCTGGGCCCTATAAGTTATCTGAAAACAGTCTCGCTGGCCTGTTATAGCCATTGTCAGAGCAACCTAGAATATTTGACTGAGCCAATTTTTAATTGAGAGTTATAACCTAAAAGATAAAAATTCAGAACCCAAACCCTTGATTTTAAAGATTCCTTTTTGTGTACTTATATGTTCATCTTTAGATAACTCATCACTTTCAACTTTAGCTTTAATATGTCATTTTTATGCAATAGATCACAAAACTAGGCATAGATTTTCAGAAAAAATATTATGCAAATAGGTTTTTTTTCAGATTTGATTTTTTTTTGCTAAGATTTTTAATTGGCCAAATAGTAAATTAGGTTTTTCTGAACACATTCAATATTTTTATGAGATCGTTTATGTCAAGTATAAATTGCTAACTTTCAGTATTGGAAGTAAACCCCAATGTTTTATTGAACTTGGTAGTGAGTTTTACCAATTTTATTATGCATCAAAATTCATGAAGCAGCCATTGATTGTGGAGTCATCTTTAAAGCAATTCTAGGTGAAGCCATGATAGTGAGTGAGCTTGCCAAGGAAAATAAGCAAGTGGAAAAAAGACAAAGGGAGATACTTTAAAGGGATTTGTGACATTCAGTTATTTTAGCCATGTCTTCATGAAACCATTTGGGTTTTTTTTTTTTTTTGCAAAGATACTGGAGTGTTTTGCCATTTCCTTCTCCTTATAGATGAAGAAACTGAGGAAAACAGGGTTAAGTGACTTACCCAAGGTCACACAGCTAGGAAGTGAGGCCAACCTTTGAAATTAGGAAGAAGAATCTAGGCCTGGCACACTATCCACTGTGTCACCTCACTACCCTAGTGTAAAGCAAGAATTAATGACAAGACACTAAAGCATAGCCACCATAAATGGAGAGGAAAAGGATACAAGAGGCCAAAAATGAGCAATGAAAGAAAGAGGAAGAGGGGAAGGAAAATCAGAAAGTGTGATGTTTCTCGAACAAAGATTGGAGGTTGGCAGGGCCTGTAAAAAGAGTCAAATATCATTTTCTATAGGGCAAAGAGACGTGAACTTGGCTCATTCCACCCACCTCCTAGTATACCATTATGGTAGTTATAAATGTTTTGGGCTAATGTTAATATTGGTTATACCTTTTGAAAAGAAGGGAATTTGGAGACCAGTTGATAGAATTTAGAGCTGCAAGGGATCTTAAGATCTAATCCAATGCTGTCATTTTACAGATTAATCAATCCATCTATTGGTAAGAATTTATTGTCTTCTATGATCCAAGCATTTTGCTAGGATCTGGGTAGGCAGAGAGAAAGAATGAAATAATCTCTATTCACAAAATGCTTACATTTTAATAGGAAAGATAGCAAGTACACAAATAAACATTCATGAATTAAATATATACAGAATATATGTGAAATCGTTAAATACAGTGAATTTCAGATGGAGGAAGTTAATTACATTTATGGGAATCAGGAAAAACTTTATGTAGAAGATTGTGTTTGAGTAATACTGTAAAAGAAGGAATGAATTCTATGAGGTAGAGAGGAGGAATGCATTCTAGTCATGGTGGATGGCTTATGCAAAGGTACATAGATGGGTGGTAGAAGTCATGCCTGTGTGTGATAGAGAAAGCAGATTATTTTTTTGTTGGGCATGATGGTGAGGAATCACAGTATACAGGGAGGGGAACAGTACAGTGAGGCTAGAAAGATAAATTGCAGCCAGATAATGTAAAGCTTTAAGAGCTTAACAGAGGAGTATGTATTTTATCCTAGAAACAACAATCACTGGGGTTTATTGAATAGGGGAATGAAATGGGCAAATGTATAAGATAAAGAAGTCCAGATGAGGAAGATCACTTTGGTAGAAGTGGGTAAGACAGACTGGAATGGCATGAGTGGGGAATACAATTATGAGACTGTTGTAATAAAATAGGCAAGAGTTGATGAAGACTTGAATTAGATTGTTAGTTATGTAATAGGGAAGGGGTCAGACATGAGAAATGTTGTAGAGGTAGAAATGGCAATATTTGTCAACTGATTGGATATCTGAAATGATAGAAAGTGAAAAATTGAAAGAAGTGATAACGTTACAACTTGGATAGTCTGGAAAAATGGTGGTGTCTTTGATGAAAATTGAGGAATTTCATAAGGGTAGAGAGTTGGGAAAAACATAAATAGTTCACTTTTGGACGTGTGGAGTTTGAGATATCAGCCTCAATTATTCCCCTGTTGAATTTGAGCTATTGAGTTTAAGGAAATCAAGTTTGAAATGTCTGATGGCAATTGGTGACTTGAAATTGAAACTCAGGGAAGAGAGGAGGACTAGATATATTGATTTGTGCTTCATCTATATATAAATCATTGAATATATGAGAATTGTTGAAGTTACCAAAAAGAGAAGATATATAGAGAGAAGAGAATAACCCAGGACAGAACCTTGGAGAGCATTCAGTCAGCATGATACAGATGATACCTTAACCAAGGAGATGAAGAATGAACAAATCATTGAGGGAGGAAGAAAAATAGGAAAAAATAGTGCCACAAAAACTGAGAGAGGCAAGAATTTTTAAAAGGAGCGTGCATAGATGTTGCAAGCAGCCAATGGATTGCCCAGGATGATGAATAAGAAAGACTACTAGATTTGCCAATTAAGAGATCTTTGGTTTCTGTTTCAGCTGAATGGAAAGGATAGAGGCCACATTGCAAAAGATCGAGGCATGAGAGAAGTGGAGTCAGTGAATATAGAAGTCTTTTTGTAGGAATTTAGCTGGGAAAAACAGGAGGAATGTAGGACAATACCTGAAGAAGATGTTATAGTCTAGCTAAAGGTGTTTGTTTGCTTGTTTGTTTTATAAATGAGGGGATTAGAGTGATGGGAATGATTGAGGTCACAGTCTGCTTGAGAAGACAGGAGAGGATGCAATCAAACATGTATGTTGAAGGGTTGTCCTTATTAGAGGCTGAGGGAAAAGAGGCGAGATACAGATAATGTCATGGATTTTTGAAATAAAGGAAAAAGAAAAAGAGAGAACTTACTTTGAAAGGTCTTGTTTTTTGTAAAAAAACAGGAAGTAAATTCCTCAGTTGAGTGAAAGAAGAAGAGGCAGTTGTGGGAAGGTCAAAGACAGAGAAGAGAAGGTTTGGAATTGGATTTGTGGGGAGTAGAATAGGTAATTAGTGAGGAGTAAAAAGTAAAAAGATCTCATTGCTATAATGAAGGCCAAATTGAAATTCCATAACATGAATAGTATAAGTCAGAATTATAATAACCCGGTGTATCACTTTCTCTAACTCCATTCTGCAGCATGTGAATAGGAGTGCACAGAGCAGATGGTAGGAGTAATACAGAGTTGAGATTTGGCAAGAGATGAGCATCAATAGATCATGGAGGTGAGGGATTGTAAAGCAGAAGGCAGTGTAGAGTTAATTTATCTAACTTTTATGACTATTATTTGAAAAGAGAAGGAAATTAAGTCAGAGATGCAGCAATGGCCTGAGAAAGTATTGAGGGATGAAAACATTAGAAGCATTGATGAGAGTAAAGAATGGATTTAAAAGGGTAAACTATAAGGAAAGGTAGAATAATTGAACAGTGTGATTGGATAGAGGAATGCTAGAGTTTTTAATTAAAGAACTGGGACACTTGTGAGTAACTATTAAATCCAAGGTGTTGACATCCTGTGTAGGGTTGAAGTGGGTTGGAACAGTAGCTCATGAGATTTTAAGAACTAGGTTATGATAATTGACAGACTAACAGTGTGGGTATTGACATCCTTTGGTGTAAGGGTAGGATTTGTGGAGGAGATGATGACGGTGAGCCAGGTGTTAAATTCTTGAGAAAGGAGAAAGTGAACTGAGGAGGACCCATAAAACAAGAACCATGATCCTAATTGGATGAGAAAATTGATTGAGAACAAAGGAGATAATTCTAAGCAATGTGGGTAAAAAAAGAATCTAGAAGTGGCGAGGGGAAGCAAGGAGTATTCTGACACCACAACTAGTGTGTCAAGGTGTTTGAGAGAATGTGCACTGTGAGAAAAGATGACCAGATATTCAGTGTCATTAGGGAGGAGCCAGGCTTAAGTGAGGGCTAGTAGATGAAAGAACTATGAAAGAAAAAGGTCCAGGATGAAGGAGAGTTTGCACATTATGGAATCAATATTACAGAGAGCATAATGGAAGGGGTGGGCTGAGTTGGGTTGGAAGGGACATGGGTGGGAGAAAACTGAGAGTGAAGGAGAGGGAGGTGAGAGAACAGGAAGTAGGGACTGAATATAGCTTGTTCATGAGTGACTGGTGATTAATATAAAAATAGGGAAAGAAACAAGTGGTGGGAAGTTATTAGCCATAAGGGTAGTCATGAATGAAGAGTAAAATAATTCACAGTCAAGGGATGTTGTTGCAAGGCAAGAACCAGTACTTGGTGACTATCTCCTGTGTGTGTGTGTGTGTGTGTGTGTGTGTGTGTGCGCGCGCACGCTCGCGCATGAGTATATGTTGAGGAGAGGAGTGCTTCTATGGTTTCTACTTAGGAAGAAGGATATTCCTTTTCTTCCAGGATACCAGGGGAAGGACAATGACTGATAGTGGTAGAGTTAGATTCTCCCCCTTTTAGAAGAAGGTGTTGGTCACCCAGACCAAGGTGGGAGGATGGCATGAAGAAACTGAGGCCCATACTACTGAAGTGATTTGTCCAGACAAGTGCTAATAAGGAAAAGTTGGATTCAAACCAGTTTCTCTGGGGAATAAGATAAGAAGTCATTAAGGGTAGATCAGAATGATTATAAAACAACAGTGAAAACCCAACTGAAGTTAAGCTCCATAAATTTGTAGTAGATTACCCAATTTAACTATATAATGTTCTTGTTTGTTGTTCAGCATCCTAGGAGAAAGAGTGTTAGAAGTTGAGAAATAGGTGGGAAGTTAACCAAGCTTATAGATTAGCAGGCAGGAAATGTCTGAAGACCACAGACTGCAGGAACCTGAATTCTGGACTAGTGGTCACTGAAATAGTATATACAAGGATGGTAGAGTAAGGGAAATGCAGAGGTAAAATAAAGATACTTCAAGCTAGGGCATTATTAATTGAGGGATGTTGTAGAGATAGGCTTAGTATTAATGATGGAATGGGAGAGATTAAAAACAGAAAGTTGTGATCAGATAATGTGATTTCATACTTTAGAATCTTGGCTAGTTTGGGTGCAGTGGTACAATTCAAAAAGATCATAAGGAGTCACCTCATCAGTGTATAACCAAAGCGTTACAGAAAAAGAATTTTCTAGATTTATGTCATATGAATATTAAAGCCCTGGTCTGTGAAGTCAGACAATAATGTCAGAAAACGGTAAGATAAGGACCTAAAAGCTAGATAATATCCAAGAGACATAGGGTTGTATAAGCAGATTAAATTCAGAAGGGAAAAGATAAAAATGATAGAAGTGAAGGAATAGTCTGGAAATGACAGAAAGATTATGCTATGCTAGCATTACCTTCTGGTCCTTTGTACCACAGAGGTGGAATGAGTGGTCTTGGAAGAGTGGGTTACAATTTGGCTCAAAATGAGCCAAAAGGAACTGGTTAAAAAAGTCAAGAGTGTACAGAGATGGTTGTGAGTAAAATTAAGATTTGAAAGGGATTCTATAACATTGGTTAGGAGAAGAGCAAACCAGACTGGAATGGGTCTTAGAGAAGAACTGTTTACAAGAAGATTCAAGAACCAAGAATCATGGATATTCTGTTTGAATAAAATGAAAGTTTGGAACTGATGACCCAATGCAGTGTGGGATATAGATTAGTGTGGCCTTCTACATAGAACAACAAAGGATTTGCGTCAGAGTTTGACATCAACTTTGAAATGATGTTTTAAGAATACCTACATGAAATCTTATTTCTGTTGGTTTCCTATAAATAATAATAGCACTATTCAGAAAAAAGTTTTTTAACCCCTCAAAAAGAAATTCAGGTCCTAGGTTTCCAGGCAAGGAGAACTGAGATGGATGATTGACTCTGCATGAAATTTTATGGTTTAGTTGGTTTTTTTCAGTCATGTCTGACTCTTCAAAACCTGTTTTGGGATTTTCTTGGCAAGAGTATTTAAATGGTTTGCCATTTTCTTCCGCCTGCTCACTTTACAAATGAAGAGACTGAGGCAAATAGGGTTAAGTGATGTGCCCAGGCTCACTTCAGTAGTAAGTGTCTGAGGCTGAATTTGAACTCAGGTCTTTTTGACTCCAGTCCCGGCACTCTATCCACTGCATCATTTATCTGCCCCTATGTGAGATAGCAATACTCAGGTCTTCTTTGTACTTTTGCCTTAAAAACAGACCTATTTTGACAGAAAAACTAGGTCATATAAGATGGAATAGCAAATTTTTTTCTAAGGAAAAACCAAAATCATTTAGTTACTGAGTTTGATTATAGAGTGGAAAGAGCGGTTTCAAATTCTGTGGATGACACTTAATACCTTTGTGACTTTTGTCGAGTAATAGCTTCACTGGTCTTTGATTTCCTCATCTTTAAAATGAATAAATTGAACCAGATGGTTCTTCTAGTTTGATATTATCCTAAATATAAACTGTGATCTCATTTAAATAGTGCCCACTGGTACCAACAGTTGTTGGAATACACTTAAGAACTCTAGATACATTTAGAGCAGTTGCTTTTAGAAATAAATGAATTTCAGGAAGTTTAGGGGTATTTTTCTTTAAATTTTCTGGGTTCTTAAATGAAGCTTTCAATTAAGAGCTAATTTTTCAGAGTTCTTTCCCATGTATTATCACATTTTAGCTCTACATGAGATTATATGAACTAAGTAGGGCAGGCTACATTATATTCATTCAACAGATGAGAAAACCAGTTTTAAAAAACAAAACAAAACAAAACAAGGTCACATAGCTAGTTAATGTGAAAGATAGGACTAGAACTCAGATGTCTTGATACTTAGCCCTGTGTGCTTTCCACAGGAACATAATGCCTATAGTTCTTTCTGATTTTCTTGGGTATAAATGCCTATAGGATACCAGTCATTCTTTTAAATATAAAGCTTAGTTAAGCAATTTCCCTTATAAAACCTCAAAAAAATCAATGAAGTAATCATTATAAATGATGTTAAAATAATATTCTTTTCCCTCAAGTATAACATTTATTATTTAACCCAATCCTCTTTATTGCATAAAATCACATGGTCTCATAGTTTTAGAACTGGACAACTTCTTGATTGGTACTATCTAGACCAGTGATGTCAAACCCAAATTGACCCAGGCTTCACTGATTCCTACATAAGGATCGTTATGTAGCTGCATATTGATTTAGTTTTAAAATGCATCATTATCTGCATTTTATTGTATTTTTAATTTGTTGGATTAAATATTTACCAATTACATTTTAATCTGATTTAGCCCATAATCAGGAGCGTTTGACATTTCTGACTGAGACCAATACCCTCAACTTAAAGGAGAGGAAACTAAGACCAAAAAAAGGTTAAATGAATTATGTAATGTAAAATTGCCTGGAAGATGTAAATCTGGGATCAGAACCCAGGTCCCCTAGATTACACATTCAGAATACTTTCCATGAACCATGCTACATCTCTAGGCCATGTTAAAGAAACATTGAATTAGTATGGCAATTCCAGTCTGAAAACAGGAGAACCATATTTGGTCTGCTTTCTCAGGATAGAAGCAATTAACTTAGTTTAGGTTTGATTGCTTCTTTCAATATATACCATTGCTGTTCAGATTTTTTTTTTTTACATCATTGATTTTAAAGACACTAAGATGTATTTACTTTCTGAAAAGGTTTTGTCTAATGCTTTGTTTCTTAAAAACATTTGGATCTTCACTATTTTTAAAAACCCTACAAACTTTCCTTTTACATTTCTAATGGGTACATAGGTGTATGACCACTCCTACTAGTAGTTCCTCCTACTTCTCCCTTGGGTATGTGCATGCTTACTTACTCTCTGGACTGGGTGATTCACTGGTAGTTCTAGGTTCCCAGAGAAAAACTGTAACCAAGCAGTTGCACTTACATTCTGTCAAAGGACTTGGGTAAATTTTTTTAACAGGAAATGAAGTGCTTAACAATCTAGTATTTGAGCTACCACCAGTGCATTTCTAACTACACAGTCACTCACAGTATTGACACTTTTAGGTCATAAGCATAATCGCCTACTTAGCAATAAGGTAAATGATAATGATATTACATGGCTCATTATACTATAACATTATAAATAATGATAAATACATCACAATATACAAAACACATAAACTTGGGTCACACCACAAATACATGTATTATTTGTGGGTATAGCAGACATATACTTTCACAAGGCTGTCAAGGAGGCACATGAGTGAAGAAAACCCATAGGCTCAGGTTAACTCACAGCTCTGGAGATGTAAACTTCAGTAAACTCCATCCCATAAGCTTTCCTAAAAAGATAATGTGTATAGCTTCTTTGTGGATGCTTCCACTGTTAAACTGAGTGGATATCCACCCTGTCCTTAACTAAGATCAACCTCTGTAGGTTGATCATGGCATCTCAGTCAAACTAGTCAATTGATTGGCTTCCCTTGTTCTCTGCCTTCAATCTGTTCCTTTGTTCAATTAGTTATACTCTTTGAAAACAAGTATAGAACCAAGCATTTCCAGCTCTCACTTTAGTAGGCACAGTTTTGAAATCTGTCCTTTCATCCATCTCTCTCTCTGCCTCTCTCTCTCTCTCTCTCTCTCTCTCTCTCTCTCTCTCTCTCTCTCAGAGAGAGGAGAGGAGTGCTTCTATGGTTTCTACTTAGGAAGAAGGATATTCCTTTTCTTCTAGGATACCAGGGGAAGGACAACGACTGATAGTGGTAGAGTTAGATTCTCCCCCTCTTAGAAGTTATACTCTTTGAAAACAAGTATAGAACCAAGCATTTCCAGCTCTCACTTTAGTAGGCACAGTTTTGAAATCTGTCCTTTCATCCATCTCTCTCTCTGCCTCCCTCTCTCTGTTGCTCTCTCTCTCTCTCTCTCTCTCTCTCTCTCTCTCTGTCTCTCTCTCTCTCTCTCT
>CM053584.1:234079435-234162107 GCA_028627135.1 Pseudochirops cupreus
AAGGGAAAGCTCTGTCCCAAATCACTGGGGTCCTCCCGGCTGCCGTAGCTCTCAGGAAGATGCTGGGAGTCTTCCTAAATACTTCTGGCAGACTGGATAATAAAGACTCCAAGACGGAGGCCCAAGACGGCGATCCGGATCCAGGCCGATCCAGGCCGCTCAACATGAGAGCACTGGCCTGAAAACAATCGCTAAGTCCCCCTGCTGTCTGCAGGCCGCGGGCGGGAAGCTACAAAGCAGAGGCGGGTGCAAAACCTCTGCCTTTCACTTTTCCGCTCTCGAGGCCTTTCGCCAGACTGCTTATGTCCCTCTTTCGCAATCCCCACTCGCAGCTGCTGCTAATCCGCTCACCTGAGAGGCTCCTCCACTCCTCGCCAGTCACCCCCAGGGCATAGCCCCGGCTTCAGGACAGTCTGGTTTCGGTTCGCAGTGCTGATATGGTTCCTCATAGCTGAGCTGACTTTAGTGGGAAGTATCTTTGTGTGCGTTTTGGAGTTCTAGGATTGGTTTAGAGTCCTGTTTTATGGGTATTTGGGGGTGGCTATGTGAGAGCTGCGATATGTTGCTGCTGCTATGCCGCCATCTTGGCTCCACCCCCGTGTTTTGTTAAGATCTTTAAGTCATCAGGGAAGTGTAAAGTTTCACTTCCGTTTCAGAAAAAATACAAGTTGATATAGATAGTTCCCAAGATGCTAAGACTTGACTTCTGAACCTTTATACGTGAATGATACCCTTAATCATTTTACTATGTAATTAACTGGAAGAAAGCTAATGAAAAAGAACAGTACAAGGATTTCTCTTAAGTCAGAAGTGAAAAGGGTTAATTTATCACTTTGATGGATTGTTGAGGGATGTTCCTAAGCAGCCAGGAGTCTCTTTCCCTTTGCCAATTCTGTCCACTATGTAGCCACTTCCCTGGGACTTCTTAGGTGAGAATCTAGGAGGGAAAAGATGGCATAATGTACATAATGCTGGACTTGGAATAAAGATGACCTGGGTTTATGTCCTAGATTGGGAACCAGGCACATTATTTAACCTCTTTGAGTCTCAGTTTCCTCATCCCTAAAATGGGTGTGAAAATATCACCACTGTAACAGGGTTGTTGTAAAGGATCAAATGAGATCATTAAAGGATTTCAAAAGTTTTAATGCACTATAAAAATGTGAGTTGATATTATTTTTAATAAATTCTATCACACAGCTAGGCATAAGGCAGGATAGAATTATTCTCTTCCCCAACTCCCCCAATAATAATGCATCATCAGCAAGGCATTAGCCTGGCGCTGCCAGAGCAGCTAATGACTGTCAGAAACTGACACGTTAAAATCCAAGTGGTCACCAGTTTCAGGTACCAAGTTCTCTGGTGCCTCAGTCCTCCATGGCTCCCTACTTGGACAACAGGAAAGAGATGAGTACAGTGATGTCCCTCTGGTGTTGATGAATGGTGGCAGAGAGCTTGTAGTTCAATGAGAAATAGCAGGAGAACATAATTGTCAGGGCAGGATATCCTAGAGCTAAGACTGGGGGGAGCAAATCCTGACTGGGGTGCTAGAAAATAAGGCAGAAGTTTAAGTACTAACATTCACATATTAAAAAACCAACAACAACAACTAAACAACTAAACAAATCTTCATGTGTTTTTTCATTTATTTATTAATGGTTTTAACTACATTTCATTTGCAAATGCATACACACACACATATGTAATAGGGTAGCTCAGTTGGATCAAGCACTAAATAATCTTTTGTGGGCAGGATGTGTCCATATCTGCAACCCAATCTAACCTGTTTCTGTAAGAAAACGAATTTGGAGTTCCAAGATGTGATGTTAGAAATTTTTGAGAAACAAGATCCCTGAGTTGTGGAGAACCTCTATACCAGTTCAAAGATTTTATGATATTTGAATTTTAAAAAGTCTTCAGAAAAGCTACTCGATTGAATAAGCAACTTCGGGGATATATAGGACAAAGGGGGAAGCAACAGCGTTACTAATTTGAGAATGCACTTTATTTCACTCTGATGGAGCATGTTTGACTGTAGCACTTTTCTTTCTTTGTCATAGATCCTTCTTAGAAAGCTATTGACTTTTAATGTAGATTTGGTTCTATTCTCACTACTCTTAAATGATATATATTAACTCTCATATCACTATCACTATCATCTTTCCTAGCATTGCTTTTTCTCACCTCATTTTCTGCTTGTCAATGGAAAAAAATGGTTATTCAGGGATCCACCTTCAAGTGTTTTCACATGGAGCTAAGAGGTGGCAATGAGCCCCTTTCCTTCTAGTACCAGGTGTTCCCACTTGACAGCTCTTCTCTTCCATATTTCCAGTTTCTAAATGGGTTTTAATTGGAAAACATTGATTCCTAAAACTATTTGCTGAGAAGAGCTACATAGCATTTTTCCATCTGTCAGTTTATTTTTTTTATCATTTTGTTATATGATTATGGCTTTATTTATCACATTTTCTGTACTTTTCAACATCTCATTTCACAGGCAATCTCGAAAGTCGGAAAGATCTAGCAACCAAAAACAGACTAGGAAAAGCAATGCATCTGATGCAGAAAGGTAGGCTTAGCTTTATGCTTTTGTTCATGGCCATTTTTTAATTTTAACATATGCATACATATATATTGTATATTTTAACATATATATACATATATATATATATATATATATATATACATATATATATATATATATATATATATATATATATATCTCCAAGAATGTTTCTTATGCACTGGCTCTTGTTTGAAGTGTTCAAATATGAAACTAATTTTGTAAAATTAAAGGTGATTTATGGGATAATTGCTTATTTTCTTATGTGAGGATAAGAGTATGACAATTTAAAAATAATCCCCTAGTCACAGGGTTCTAATTTCTAAATCTTGCACTGACCATTATTGATTTTATTACTCATTATAGTAGGCTACACCTGCTTCTCATCCATACATTTAGGTTCATGGACCCTGAAGCATTTGAATTCAGTTTTAGGTTTTTGAGTTCAACCCACAAATTCAAAAGAGGTCCTGGACCTGATATCATTGGTTAAGGGAACCCCTGGATGAAGAAACTTCATATTACCAACACACATCAACAGCTTCTCTACAAATTATACTCTCATAAAATTGTCAGGAACACCAAGATATTAGGTGACTTCAAGGTCACACCACAACTAGATATCAGAAGCAGCACTAAAACCCGGGACCTTATGGCAAAAACCAACTTGCTATCCACTATAACCACACTCCTGTCTCCCTGTAAATGCATTAACATTCAACATTTCTAAGTATTAGCATGACAGCAATGTTAATATTGTCTATATTTAGCAAGTGCCACTATTTTCTCTAGGTTCCATGAAGATCATAGGCTCTTTTAATTGGTAGGATGTTCCTCCACTGTTTTTCTCCCAGCATTACCTTGAATTTAAAGGTGGGCAGGACTTGGCATCTCCAATGCCTAACATTCTATCTGGTACATAGTAGGAGCTTCCTAAATACTTGTGCTGCCTCAACAGCAAACCAATTCTAGTAGCCTTCACTTGAATGTATACCATGATTATAGTTTCCTATTTCTTTGAAAATATCAAATATTTACTTTCATTAACTTTTCCAGTTGAATAATATTAAACTGATGGTGTACCTGATCAGAATGAATACAAGTAGTCTAACAAAGTGAAATGCAGTGGCCAAATTATTCATTTTTTGCTAAAATTATATCTATTCTAAAGATTAGATATTTTAGACAGGCCCACCATATTTTTCATTTAGCTTCTGAGCCTCTGGGTCTCTTTGATTTCTGTATGGGCTCTCACCTTGAGGGAGGAAAATGAGGTATGATATTTTTGGTCACTCAATTGATAATACTTTTTTCTTTTTAAAAAAATGTATTTATTTTTAGTTTTCAACATTCATTTCCATAAGATTTTGAGTTACAATTTTTCTCTCCCCATCTTTCCCCTACCCCAAAATAGCAAGGCTACTGAATACCCCTTCCCCCAATCTGTTCTTTCTTATATCCTTCCCCTTTACCCCCCTAACTTTCTGTCAGGGCAAGATGGGTTTCTATACCCTAGTACCTGTATATCTTATTTCACAGTTGCATGTCAAAAAAAACAACCAAAAAACAAATTTTTAAACATTTGTTTCTAAAACTTTGAGTTCCAGATGTTTTCCTTTCTTCCCTCCTTACCCACCCCCACTGGGAAGATAAGCAATTCAATATAGATTGTACATGTGTAGTTACCCATATCGACAACACTTTTTCATGGCAATTGATATAATATAAAAGCATCTCCTCATTGTAAAGAAATTATCATCTTGGAGTAGAATCATACAATTCATATATGTAAAGTGTCTTAAACAACTATATAAAATCATCAATCAGCTGGTTGCTTTACCAAGCAATTAATTTCACATTTCAGTAACATTCAGCTGATTGGTAAACAGCCACAGGAAAAAAAATGAGTTTTCTTTACATTACATTTATCCAATATTATCATGCTGCCAATATCACCATACTCCAATGTTTTAATCCCATGGGATAAACAAGATCTCCTTGGTTATTTGTAGAATTTAGAGAAACAAACTAAACCAATCAGGTTCTTGAGATTTTAAAGTAACTGATCGCTTCATATTTCTGAGAGTTATTGATTTCCTGGGGTCAGTGAAGCTAAGCAACACCAGCTTATTTGTAAAATTAAACTCCCAAATCTACAGTTCTGAACATTTTCCTCTCATTTCCAATTTCCAGATTTTTAATATGTTCTTCCCCTCAGCCAAGAGCATGAGTTAGTTCTATATCAAATGTATATGTGCATACACACACACATATACATACAGATACATACACATGTATATATATATATATACACATATACATACACATAAACATACACACACATATATAATTTGCAATCATTTGGTTTTGTCTAGATCTGTGATTTCATCAGTATATGAGACCCTCAATGACAAAGTCCCTTTGTCAATGGAGATTAGCCATTCATCTCTAGAACTACTAGTCTCAGTGAAGTGAATGGGAAACTGAGAGGTTAGATGACTTGCCTGGGGTGATATAGTCAGTATGGGTCAGTTGCAGGGCTTTTTATTTTTTTGCTTCTTGGAGGGGGGAAGGCAGGGCAATTGGGGTTAAGTGAGTTGCCCAGTATCACTGGGCTAGTTTTTGTGTTAAGTGTCTGAGCCGGATTTGAACTCAGGTCCTCCTGACTCCATGGCGGGTGCTCTATTCACTGCACCACCTAGCTTTCCCAGTCATAGCACTTTAACCCATTTCTTTCTCATTCCAAGACCAGCCTTGTATCCACTTATACTGCCTCTCAATGCAATAGTAAAACAAAGGTGGTTTTTTTTCTAATTTTTATGGCAAATGATATGCAATGGAAAAATTCAAGACTTTGCAATGTAAATCCCTGTTGACTCACTCCTTGAGATTCTTAAGTAGCACATAAAAAAAAACTGTAGAATTAGCCATAAATGAATAGGGATAATGCTTCTTGACTTAAGAGTAAAATTTAAAGTAAATGAAACCAAAAAACTTTGGAAGTAACCTAGAATCCATTTTTTCCTTTTTTTGGCTGGAATTTTGGTATCCATCCACTTTAAGACAGTGGCCTAAATTCCATTCTTCCCACCTACTGATTTTAACAGCCATACAATCTTTGACATTTCAGCATAGAGTTCAGCCAAAGACCAAAAGCTATGTCCTCACGAATGCATTGATTCATTTGCTGAGAAACTCTTAACTTTATCATTTCAATGCAGTGGGTTTTTTGTTTGTTTGTTTGCTTTGTTGTTACTGTTGTTGGTTTTCCTTTTCTGTTTTTCCTTTTTTTTTCTTCTTTTTTCTTTTTCTTTCCTTTTCTGTTTTTCCTTTTTCCTTTCCTGTTTTTCCTTTTCTCAGTCATGTCCAACTCTTCATGACCTCATGGAGTTTTCTTGGGAAAGATACTGTAGTGTTTTACCATTTCCTTCTTAAGCTTATATTACAGATGAGGAAACCAAGACAAGCAGGGTTAAGTGACTTGCCCTGGATCATATATCTAGAAAGTGTCTGAGACCACATTTGAACACAGATCTTCCTGACTCAAAGACAGGTCTGCTGAGTCATCTAGCTGCACCCTCACTCTGCATAAACTTTTGCTAACAAGTCCTGAATGGCCTACTGTATCCCTTTTTGCTTCAAGCAAAATGATTCCAACAAGTTCCCTTGTATTCTTCCCACATAATACTTAATCAACATGGTATATAGGCAATACACACTGTTTCCATGAGAGTTTCCTCTCCAACTAAGATTAGGCAGATCATGGTTTAAGCAAATGCTTCCCTTCGCTAACAGTTCTGCATGACTATAGGGTTACATTTCCTATGTATCTCATACTTTTGCTCATGTTCCCTCATTTCCTCTCTTCAATTCATATAGACTGAGCAGAGTAGTTGTCCTGTCAGCCAAATTCATTTCTAAACCAAAGTCTATTTCTGAAGAGGAATTTCCGAGGGAAACATTCAAACTAGATCATAGAAATGATTTTCAAAGATTTGCATGTCAGTTTCCCAGACATGAATTTATTTATTTCTTTTTTTGGTATGGTCTTTGTCTATATTTTATAATAACTAAAAGGAAACCTTGAGAAAGGGGAGAGGTTACCAAAATGCTTAAGGAGGAAAAAAATCAACCCAAGTCAGAAAAATAGGGACTTTAAAAATTTCTGTGCTGATTGATAATGGAATTGGGTCTATGAATGGTTGCTATGCCGACCACCTGGGTAAGTTAGAGAGAGCTAGTCTCAAAAATCAAAACAAAGCAAGCAAACACATACACAATACATAGCTATACATACATGCGCAATACATACAAATATATATTCATTAGATAACTCACTGTTTATAATTTAATTGCAAGAACATATTTATTTCTTCTTGAAAGTTTAGAGAAAACAGATTGATTGTGAACTTATATTTCTACTTGTTTCATTTCTCGTTAATTTAATTTCCATAAAGGCATACGTAATTTAGACAGAATTCAGAACTATACATTTAAGTCTTAGATGGAGAGGTAATGCAATGACATACAAATACAATGTTTGTTATATTGAAAAATTATTTCAGCTGGTGAAGTTTTTTTTTAAATAAAAATATAGGGGTGGCTAGGTGGCATGGTGAATAGAGCACTGGCCCTGGAGTCAGGAGGACCTGAGTTCAAATCCAACCTCAGACACTTAACACATACTAGCTGTGTGACCTTGGGTAAGTCACTTAACCCCCATTGCCCTACCTTCCCCCTCTCCAAAAAGGAGAAAAAAGCAAATAAAAATTAAAGTATATTAGTACATTACAATAATAAAAGATCTATATTATGTAACTGCAGGCCAGTTTTTAAAACTGTTAAACAAGCTATTCAACTTGTGTTCTTTGATTAAAATGATGACTGAAACTCACAGAAGAGACCTACTTTGACCTAGGGAGTTCTTGAAAACTAGTAATTACAGCTGAATTACTGAAGTGTATTTGTGCAGGGAACTTCCACACTGAGAGTTCTCCATAAAGGAAGCTACATATAACTGACATGTTGACATTTTGACTCCTTATTGTTCAATATTTAAGTAAAATATTTATTCTCTGTTAATTATCCTTATTCTGAAAATGCTCTTTTGGCTCTTATTATAGATCTAGGTTATAATTTTGGCACTGAGATTCAGGAAATAATGGCCAGATGTTATGAAACTTCACCAAAGAAAGGATTCAGTATTTCACCTTGTCCTTTATTAGTTAATTCTTTATGTTGCCTTCTCTGAAGACAGATTAGACTATACTGTATAGCAATTTAGGAGATTTCAAAATTGCTTAATTAAATGGTCATTACTAATAAAGATTTTGGTGGTAAATGTGAATTTTCCCACCCTGGTAGTTGAAATACTAGCAATCTCCAGTATGTGCCTTGCCCCCACACTACCAGTCTAAGATTTCTGCTCTGTAACTAAGATCCATCAAAATCCAAATCCCAAAGTACTGGGTTTGGATTAATATTTGTTAACTGCCTCAGTTATATTGTCTCAGTTACCCAAGTATGACATTGACTTTTTGTGAAATTAGATAGTTCTTAAATCAATGACAGTTCAAGAAAATAGATCACTTTGATTGTAGAATTAAAGAAAAAATTGTCCTTTTGAGTACAAATTGAATGCTTTACTTTCTGAAGTTTTCTGAAGTGTACAGTCTATTTGAACAAGGTGTGCACTCACTCATTTCCAATTACTGAATAAATTGTTAGAATAATATCTGAATCAGATGTCCCATGCTTCTTCAAAAAAAGGAGGAGGGTCTAACTACATTGTGTCAGTCAATGAAAAGCATAAAATTCAACTAGTTTAAAAGAACAGCTATTTGAAAGGTGAGTGGTATCCATACAGTGTACTAGGGATGTCAGATCAAAGACCAGGACCTACACTCAAACATCCTAGAAACAACAATAAGTACTATGCTCCTTTTATTCACCCAAACTCTTGTTTTAGAAATCAATTTCACATCCAAGTTTCTGGCTTTCTCTGTTGATGTTAGGAGAGAAGACATACAAGCTACAATATTAGTATGTTTTATCAGACTCTTGTTGTTAAGAGGTTAAAGCTTTGATCTGCAAATACTGTTTCACTTTTACAAAATCATTTTTGTTGATTATCCCATATTTTGAAACCTTCAAGAATTTATAACGTGTAAGACCCATTGTAATTAATACTATGAAAATACCATATATAATGGTCTTTGGGTGTTTATCAGTACTAGGTGCTGAGTATAAATATTGTGAAAAACAAGGCAGGTTGTCATACTGGATAGAGGACCAGACAGGGAGTCAGGATGTTCTGGGTACATGTCCTGCCTCTGAGGCATACTGGCTTTTTGACCCTAGGCAAGTCACTTAGTATTTGAATTCTCTAGTCAACTCTCTAGGACTTCAAGTGACAATATGGAGATATGCCTGATAGAAGGAATTCATTCATCAGGAGAACACTATCCTACTGACCTCATAAGGCTAGGCCCATTCCCATCTCCATCTAGATAATCATTCTTTAAATCTTCCACACCCTATCCATTTTCTATTCCTGAAAGAAAATATTTGAAACATCCTTAAGCAGATTTTTCTATGTTAATCTAAAGTTCCTTTGAATAAAGAGGAAATCCATTTTATGAATTAAAGGAATTCAGTTAATCACTTTCAAACTTACATGGCATGATCCTTCTCAGTGCTAGGTTGTTCGTTTGTACTCATTTTCACCTCAGTATCTAGCAGCCAAATAATCAAGTTTTTCTTGTTTCTGAGCATCACTAAACATTTACATTAATTTAATGTTTTCCTTGGGCAAATGGGTGGCGGGAAAGATAATGTGGACGTGCTGACTGAAAAATTTTTTCTGACCCTAATGTTTTAGGGTTCTCCCACAACATCTTTCTAGAAGGGGACACCCTACCCCAAGAGCAACTGATCAGCCAGTCATTAGGGGAAAACATCCCTCTCGCTCAAGGTCGAGTGAGCATTCTAGTGTCAGAACACTGTGTTCTATACATCACCTTGCGCCAGGAGGGTCGGCACCAGCTTCTCCGCTTCTGACAAGGTTGCTATTCCATGTACAGCCCCACATTCATGTGCTGCCTTCCAGGTGTCAGTGTGGTGTTGTACCTTCCTGAACATTTGATGCTTTCGCTCATGGCACTATACTTAAGAGTCCTTTTTCCATGACACACACTTCTCCCACCTCCTCTAAGACTTACATCTATTTTCTTTGTATTGATGGAAATTCTCTATTTCCTACCCCAAAGCTACCATTAAGAATTAAATCTGGCTGTGTTGTGTCCTTCCATCTGTTTGTGGCATATTCATATGAAATGGTTTTAAAATCGGGGAAATCGGTGTATAGAGAATTACTTGGAATAAAAGCTTACACTGCATTTAGAGTGTACAGGAAATTATATCCTTGATTACATTTAGATAAAGGTTATTTTAGTTATTCTTAGCTTAAAATATGTGACTATCAATATATGAATACTTAGAGTAAGCCACAACTCCTTTTGCGATAATTTAAATTATTTCTCCTATTTATCATACAAAATAAAATCTTATGTAATGAGGCAGCACAATAATGAGCATAGAAAGTCAGTCTCAAAATTAGAAAGATTGAGGTTTATGTCTTACTTCTGATATATACTGACTCTGTGACGATGGGCAAGTAATTTACTCTCTCAGTGCCCCAGGCAACTCTCTAAGACTTTGAAATATATAGAAGATGCTGCCCTGAAGCGGTGAAGAAAGTTCTTCTTCATCAGGCGCTCCCTATACCAATGAGATCACAGGTCTCATCCTGTTTATCTAATTTTTACCTTTGCTCCAAGTCCTGTGACATTTGTCCAAAGTTAAGATTCTATTTCAATTTTAAAAAAGTTTCAATACCCATAATGGCAAATTTGAGGAAACATAAAAAAATGATGAACATATCATTAGTCTTTAGAGTTGTTTGGAGGTGGTGTGCCTAATTCTGGAAATATCCTTTTTAGTCACAGAATTGTAGGTAATTTGCAAAAATCTACTTAATAGATATGTTGTATATTCAAATTCTGAAGCCTCCACTTATATTGTTTGGTTCAGAACTAGCAAGAATGAATCATCCATAGAATAACATCCATATAATCAAAATATTTCAATTGCAAGCTGCTAAATTCAGAAGTCCAGTCAGTCAATTAGCATTTTTAATACACTTACAAAATGCCAGACACTGCACTGAGCACTGGGGATACAGAGAAAGGCAAAGGACAATCCCTGCTAGGCTCAAGGAACTGATTCTAATTCTATTAAGTAGTATAAGTATATTCACAATCCATTTCCATGCTCTTTTGATATTGCTTTTTTTCATACATCTAAAAATGTGCTTACTTTTTTTCCTTCAGTAAGGATCAGACAGGCATTTTAATGTTTGGCTTAGATGAAAAAGCAAAATAAATCAGATTTGATAATTCACTTGTGTTGAAGTTGCATTGGTTCCTTTTTCCCCTCATTTCCCTTGCAGAATACACCAACAAGGAAGTCCTGGACAGTCTCCTCCTGCAGACTTCAGCAGTCGTAGGGGAAGACAGCTTCCGCAGGTTCCAATAAGAAGCGGCAGTATAGAACAAGGTATCACTTAATGAATGAGCTATCATAGTCAATAAATTCTGGGTTTCAAAGTATACCTTTTTTTTTTTTTAGAATCTGTCACTTGATTTTTAGGATAAAATAATTACTTTTATGCTGGACAGAATTATGTGAATGGTAAGAATATGATTTATTCAGATTCTTGGATTATCAGTCCAAAATACTAATTAAGTGATTAAAAAAAATCTTTGGGGAATGGCAAAGGTTACAATGCAAAAATGGTAAAGCAAAAGCATAAAGATTCTTGCACTTTGCAGTACCTCTCAAGCATCAAAGAAAATAAGTAGCTTAAAGTGACTTCTTCCACCAAATGCTTGTGGGGTACTTTGCTGACCCAAATGTCAGCTTAGTACTCAATGGCTATTTCCTTGAAAGTTTCCTTTATTAGGATCATGATTTACAAGTATTTACTAGAGTCAAAAAGTGGACATGACAGGATTTTGAATTCTATTTTAAAAATGCATATTATTTTATTATATTCTAATGTGTATGTTGTATTTTATAATGTGCATAGCTTGCTTTTTAAAGTGATGTTTTGAAGTCACAAATATTATCCAGGTCAAATGGTTTGTATAAGGAATATAAAGTTGCTGGTGCCTGAGGGGGGAAAAATACATGGAACCAATTATTGTTTTAAATGGACAGTGTTTGCTGTTGTTATACAGTGTTAAAAGAATGCATAAACTTAGACGCTTTTTCTTGGAATTTGTAGGTATTTAATAATTAACTTACAAAAACTGTGGTTGGGTATCCTTATATGGTAATAAATGCAATATCCTTGACTAAGTCAACATAGATTTGACAGACACTGTGTATGGTCAGTCTTGAAATGCTGAATATTTTTCCTTTACCAGTATCTACCATAGCTGAATTTCACTTTATCTTTCATTCTATGTTTAGGATTTCTCCTTTTCATTTAAATGCTAACTACAATGTGGGTACTAGAGCTGTTATATAATATTTTGAAATATGGCTGAAATTTTGCATTAGACATTTGGAAACTATCAGTTCGCGGTTCAATTTCTGGTCTGAATAATGACATTTCTTGGTATGTCAGCTTTCATTATATATATATATTTTTTTTTTAAATGAGGGGGGGATTTTCTTTCTAAATACTACATATTTTATTTTACCTTGAGCTATTTTGTTGATCCTTAAGAGGAAAAATGCCTTACTTAAAGCATCATGACACAAATGTGAGTTGAACTAGATAACTTTTGGAGTTTTCTCCAACTTTGAGAGTCTGTTTCTAACTAAAAATCAAAGGCTTAATGAGACATAAATTGATTTTTCAAATGGATATCATAATACATATGAGGAAGTGTAATGGGTGAAGAGCAATGCCGGTTCTAAAAAACCCTAGACTTGTATGTGGTGATGCATCATACTTTCAGGTTATATATATAATGAATTCTGTTCACAGACAGGGCCAACAGGGTCTCCCTTGGAAATGATTGATTTTGTGGAAATTTGGCTTTATTTTCTGAAATAATTTTAATTTTTATTTATCTCTTCATAGTTTTATCTAATGTCCATTGTTTGTTCTGCTTTCTAAAAGATTATATCAGAAGACTGTTCAATATTGATGACCGTTTAGAGAGACTCACCCTTAAAAAAATAAAACTAGCTATTCTTTTATATTTACATTAAAAAACAAGTGCAGGCTTGATTTGCCATATCTATTCATGTTTTCCTGTTGCACAATTAAAGATGACATTAAATTTGGTGCTTAACTACCATCATGAGTTGTCAGCTTTATATTATCAGATATCTGGTTCTTAAATGACATTCTTGTTAGAAATTCTTTGCATTTCCTCCACTTGTAAATCAAGCACTCTGAGGGTTTGATACCAAATAATTTACTACATATATGACGAGACCATTGCTACTTTATTGCCATAAAACCAAGATTTGCTTCTATAGATTCAAGGGGGATATATTTCAAATTTCCATTAGAGGATAATCACATTTTTTGCTTAAAAACTGAATATTTACTATTCATGATATTAATATTCACAGATGTCTTGCAGAGAAATTCATCAATTTGTCAGGTTTGTGCTGAGTGGAAGAACGAAAGTGAGAATGAATTGGCCATGGTTTTTCTTCTAATATTTAGTTTTACAGGCTTATCTTACTGTACTTAAAAATTTTTTGTTTGCCTGATGTTACCAGTTATTTTTTCAATGATATATGTGTTTGATATTCATAGAAATTTACCTGTTCTTAAATTACAACTGCTAAAAATATACTGTGGTATCAGAGGATTTTTTAACATCTGTAATTCTAATTTTGTTCCCATATTTGATATGTTATAGATAAATGTTTTGAAAAAATAGTGGTAGACAATGTCAAAGTGCTTAAAACAGTGAAACCCCAAGAATACCCATGAAAAACCAAAAGTTTCTTGGCATGTATATTTATGAGTACATTGTTGAATGAGTTTTTAAAATCTTTAGTTTATATGTCTTGATAATGCATTTTTTTAAAAATGAACCCAAGTAATTGATTCTGAATCAATTGCATTTTGTTTTAAGAATTTATTAACAATTTCAATTAATGAAAAAGAATGTGTTAGAGTAGTATCCACTATACTTTCCTGTGAGTACACTTTATTCTAACAAATTTGCTTTATTTTCTAATAATTTTAATATAATTATATATGTATATACACACATTCACATATACATACATACCTATATAGATATTCAGTTTCTCAAGGAGAATAATACTGATTGAGTTTCCATGTTGAGAGTTAGTATGACAGTGGATAGAGAGCTGACTTTGACTTTGGTTCAAGTTCTGCCTCTAACACATCCTGGCTGTGTGACCTTGGGCATATCACTTAACTTCTCAGTGCTCTAGACAACTCTGAGTTTCAGAAAAGGTGCTGATCTGTTGGTAGAAAGTTTGTTTGATTTGGTTAGGCATTTCCAATCAGTGAAATCGTGGATCTGTATGAGTCCATTACACTTATTTTAGCCCCTTCTGCACTAGAAATTTTTCATTTTTTCCTTCCTTCCTTCCTTCCTTCCTTCTTTTATTTCTTAGAACAATTTTATTTGATAACTGCACTTAGTTTAGCTTTTCTTAGATTCACTTTTTATAAACCTCCTGGAACAAAGATGGCAGTGTTCCTGATTTTAATTCCTTACTAAAGCAGAGCATAATCTCATTCTTACATTATTTTCCCCTATACTCATGTACTATGTTGTTCAAAAAATTTTGAACAATCAGAATTTATGGCAATCAGAACATGTCTATATGGTTATTTTTCTTGAGTGAGTCAATCTACTGTATATTCTTTCTTGAACTTCAGGATAAATCTTTATTATTAGCTGGACAAAACTGAATAATTTCATTGAAAGTGCACAAATGATTCCTCTAGTCCATAAAATTTGTTTTGAAGCCTCTTAAAAATAATTTGATCAAATAGGAAACTATATGTACTTTATGGGATTTAATTTTTAACAATTTGATTCAAATGCTATTAATAAATGACTTGTATATATATAAAACACTAAATGGCTGCTATATGCAACCTGGTTTCCAGTTAAACTAGGTTCTCCAAGAAATTCAGAGTTGAGATGAGAATTGAATCCAAGGGATTTCAAACATGCTGGTCACACGTAGCCCACAACACTCCTTAGTGAGGCCAACGTCAGATTAAAATGTCATTGGGAAATATTTGACAATGTACATAAAAATACAATAAAACATAGTAAACGTTATAATGTGATTTTATAAGTCAATATGCAACCCACAAGGATTCTTATGTATGCTTTAGTGGTCCCAATTTTTAATTGTTTGGCACCATTTGTCTATAACATAATGAAAACTTATAGTTAGTAGAAAGTAGACTTGAAAAAAAAAGAGAATAGGCATGCATGTAGTTTCTAGAGATGATGTTAAATAAAGCTTAGCTACATAACATAATCTTATCATATCATAGAAGTGGGCAGGGGAAAGACAGTCAAGAATTTGGTCACCTTCTTTGATTTATGTAGACATTGTCCTAATGCAAAGGATTGAATAGGATACCACAATACTTAGTTTCTTCTTATAACATCTTAGGAGAATTTTCTGGGCCAGAGAATAGGAAGATTTTTTTTTCCTGCACAATCATATGCTTTAGGTAGAAAGGAGGGGAGGAAATGGGTCATTAATATAATTTAGAAGCCTACACAAAAATATCACTTCAGTTTGGAGGTCTCGTCCAGTAGATCTGCACTAGCAGTTCTACTGTCTTTGAGGCACAGAATATCTATGACCAACTTTTTCATGGATACACTGGTGAATCAAGTATAAGTTTATGAAACTTGATTGCCACTGCAATCAGAAAAGACTGAATAAAACAGAATTCCACCACTTGCTACTTTATTCAGACTGTTTTTCCTTTGGAAATAATATTAAAGAATATTCTTCATAATGCAGAGATATTTATAAAGTAAGGAAAATAGAATTTATTTAGAAAATTGTTTATTGAAGACCAGTGGTACACATTTTAGATGAGCTGGAGTGATGCAGTCTCTAAACTAGAGGATAGGAATTGCTATTAATATGAAAAAATATAAATAAAATAATTTCACAAATAATCACCATTATAAAAATTAACAAATATATTTTCCCATGGACAATCTGACATCACATTGCAAACATATCTAGAGATATTAGAAAATTGTGAGTTTCCCCAAAAAGTAGAAGCGAGATACCATGAACTTTTTGTTTTAGACTATCTACATTTTCACTTCTTCATTTTTGTGATTTCATTTGACATCTTCTGAGGACTTTACTAAAGTCTGTTTGAAGACAATAAAGATTCCATCATCCCTTCTTTGATTATTTTAACACCATATTTGATCCTGCCTCAACTTTGGCATCTCATGGTTTGTCATTACAACTTATCATATCACTTTTATACATTATATATATTTTATTGTTCATGTCATTGTCTTATTACACATTTACTTGTCTAACTATAAATTTGCTGATTTCTTTCTTTTGTTTCCATCATTATGTGCATTTAATTCATTGAAGAACAAGACAAATATAGCTCTTCCTCAAAAGGTAAATATTAATGTACCTTTTCTAACCCTCTAACATTGTTACCTTTCCATTAGAAAATGTAATAGGTATTTGTAACGTTGCTCTCTTGAATTCGAAAAAGTCAAAATTTTAATTTAAAATGACAATTATTTACTCAATTCGTTATTGTTGCTTTTGAATTTTAGATACCTTTTAAAGGGCTCTAATTTCTTTGAAAAGGGCTGAATAGAGTTTTCAATGTTAATTGTCAGTGTATATGAGTAGATTAGGGGAACTCTTGAAGAAAGTTCTATTACTTAAGGAAATTAATATCTGTGTTTCATAAATCTATATTTATTCATACAGACAAATTAGAGAGCATTCAGTGTAACGAGAAGCTCCTTATCAAAGTAATAAAAGTATCCAAGTTAATTCCATTTACTCTTCTGCTTTTGATCAAGAACTTGAGTTTCACTTTTTCTTCAAGAAGGACCTAACCATATGATCAGGTACAGAGGGGGAATAGAAAGTTGTCCTAGTTAATAATCCAGGTATGCACCTAGGAATTTGCTAGGAAGATAGATGTTTCTATGTCTAACTACAACCTATCTGTAATCACTGCCTCCAAAGGGATGCAATGGTTGTAAATTATTGAATATCCGCAAAAGAGTGGACTACCACTTGATATTTGATCTTCTCTTTAATCTTCTCTGAGGTAACATCCTATTTCCAGATTACTCATTTGGTGCTCCAAGATATATGGTTCTCTCACTATCCTTGCACACTGTCTGGGCTTTTCCTATATAAACAGAAGAGTCAAATGTTTTGGTATGGATTTTCAAAATGTGAAAATTGCAACCTACCATTTTGCAATTCTCATTGCACAGAAAAGACAGTTGCAAATTTTCCAGCATGTTACAATAGCTAAAATGAGGAATATATTGGTGAAGAGTATGCTCTCAGTGCTATTATGAAATCACTGTTTTACCCTAAAGACCTCCAGAAATGCCTGCATTATGAATGCATTGCTGTCCTTATTTGAATGCTTTAAATTCTGTTACACCATACTTCTTATCATCCTGGTTTCAATTGTATCACTAGATGACATGTTCTTTTTATTCTCATGGTTTTGCACTGCTTTCTGTGCATTCTGCTTTTGCTATTAAAGTATATGCTACATGACTACATGGAAGGAACACACGTCCTTTGGGTTCAGAAGGATTAAAGTGAGGCCCAATGCAACTAAAAGGTATAGAGTCCTTTAATTATAGTTAATCAATAAACTTTACTGGAGAAATGTGAGAATTTAATAGTTGACTTCAGAATTCCACAAAGCAGTTTAAAAAAAGTAATGCTCTATGTTTAGAGCAACAAAGTCAAGCTGCCTTTGTAAATAAATCTATTACCTACTAACTGAAGTTTACAATGGAAAATGTGAAAAAAAAAAAGGTAAGCAAGGCAGCATAGTACAGGTGAAAGAAGACTGAATTTAAGTCAAAGGACAAAGGATATTTAAATACCTTGTATAGTCTTGGGCAAATTAATTCACCTCTATGGGCCTCAGTTTTCATACCTCTAAAATGAAGGGGTTATACTAAATCTTTAAGCTCCTTTGAACCATAAACCCTATGATTTCATGAGTCAGTTTTGAGATCCAAATTGACTTGAAGCAGCAAAAGTTTTGTTTAGCCTCCAATTCCTACAATAAAGATAATCTCCCTGCTAGGCTATAGTGAGCATGGAGAAGTCTTCCAGGTTGTTTTAGAATGATTGATTCCATTTATAGTCAAGATTATGGACTAATAGTGCTCTGTGGCCAGTGCATAGAGTAAAGCATGTCTCCAAAGTCATCATTCTGGTTTTCAAATTGCTCAGCATTTCTTAGGGAGACAGTTAACTCATAAAGCTATTGCCTAAAATGCCCGCTTCAGCCTTGCTGTGGTAATAAATCCTATACTTATCCCTTGGAGGAAGGCCATGAAGGACTCCCTCATAATGGTCACTGCTACACAATTTACAATATTCTCACTGCAAATTGTAATAGGGACCTTGCTCCAGAATATTTTGTTCTACTTGGCGAAATATATCCAATGTATATGAATGAGGTCTGTCATCTGCTGGAGATGGGAAAGTGGGAGGAGGAACTAACAATGTCCCTATCTCTGTTTCCCTTTTAGCAGCCTATAGCATAATAACATCAAGGCTGTGAAAGACCAAAATGTTCTGATAGGTAGGAGTTCTTTAAAGTCATCACTTAAAATATATATAAATATTTATCCTTTACAACCCTTGTATTGTATTCCCTGAAAAACTGGGTAAAATTACTAATGTAATTTTGGGAATGCTTCACATTGCTGGGAAGTGCAAAGTAGAATCAGAAATGGTTTTATAGATGACTTTTCCTTGTGACTTAAGGGTGAAAGTGAATAGAACTATCTCCTCAAGAAAGTGTTAATTTTTAAAATCATATCAAAATTACTTTTAAAAAATCAGTCCTAGACTTATAGAAGCTTATTAAAATAATCAGCTTCATTTATGGGATGTTGTGCTGGGCTAATTTAGAATACAGTGTATATTGTGTTGTAATTACATATATAGAGAAAATTAAACTTCACATGGTTAAAAAAAAGACCACTTGGGAAAAAATGATCAATAAACAAGTACTTATTAAACACCTACTATGTGTCAGGTACTAAGCACTGAGGATACAAAACCATAATAGTCCCTCTCCTCAAGGAACTTCCATTCTGTCAGGGAGACAATATGGACATATAAGCATACGTAACAAAAATGGGAAGTAGTTTGTTGGCTGGGGACATAAGCAGAAGAGGTAATCAGGAAAAATTTCATTTAGAAGGTGGTGTTTAAGTTGAATTATGAAGGAAAGGGGGCATTTTAGGAGGTGGAGGGAGAGGAGAGGAGGCTGTATATCCCAGTCACATTCAAAAGACAGTGAAAAGACACCTAATGTGAAGGAAGAGAGCTTGGTCAGCTGAACCATAGAATTTAGGAAGGGGAAAAGTAGGTGGGCCAGGGTTGTGAAGAATATTAAATGATAAATAGTTTATATTTGATCCAGAGGGGATAGGGAACCAATTGAATTTATTAAGTAAATTAGAGACATTGTCAAATATGAACTCTGCAAAATCTAATTGGTAGTGGTGTGGAAGTTAGACTGGAGGAAAACAAAGACTTGTGTCAGCAAGACTAAATAGGAGGCAATTGCAGCAGGCTGGATGAAACATGATGAAGACCTGAATTAGGTTAGTAGCCATATAAATAAAGAGAAGGGGATAGATGTCAAAGATGTTTTTGAGTTGAGACATGACAAGATTTGGCAATTGATATTTAAGGAGAGTGGCAAGCTAGGATGACACTGAGGGTCCTAATCAGAATGATTGAAAGGATGTTAGTGCTCTCAAAAGAAACAAAGACTTAAGACAGGATTGTTTGTATGTTTCCACTTTGAGAAAGAATAAGTTGTAAGAATTATAATCACAAATTGGCTTTGTAAGGAGAGTTCTAGGCCTACTCAATATAAAAGTGCAGCTTATTCAGTACGGGACATTTTAACAGATTAGCTGGTCTCTCTTTCATTAAAGGCTAGCAATTTGAATTAGAATATATGCAAATAAGCATATGATCAGTTAATGAGATTAAATTGATGTGAACAAACTGAAAAGTGTTTTCCTCAAATAGTCCCCTTGGACCATCTCATTGTTAGCTGAATCCTTCAACATACTCACTATTACTATGATAACTGTAATCACATTGCAATTATGCATAGATAATGAATTTTTGCTGGCTTATGTGCAGTGACCTTAGTCTCATCATGGAGGGTGCATTATGTCAAATCAGCAGACTTTCTCTGAAATGCCTGTTAATTGGAATATGCTTTGAAAATAATGGTTAATAAATAAGCATTTATGAACTGGAAGACTTTTAAGTTGACTCCTATCTAAATAGTTGTCTAGTGAAGGAAAAAAAAGAGGAGGGACACAAGGCTCTTTCTCATTCCACTGAGGGCATATCCAGATATAACAGAAGTTGCTTAAATTTCTTGGACTGGGGTTTCTCATTTATTGTGTGAAGCTGATGATAGGGTACTAGCATGGATGTGTTTAGGGGTAGTTGAATATAGTCTCTGTCTTGTTTGTCATCACATCGTTGATATATTTATCAATTAAATTTTCACTGCAACTTTTGGGGATGCAGAAGATACAGAAATTCCCTGAAAACTATGGGATCCCTCTCTCCTTCTTTACAGGTTTTTCTAATTTAAATAGCATTATTTTGAGGGGGTTTTTGTTTGTTCATTCTTAATCTGGAACTGTCATGTCATTGATGCAGCTAGGTATCACATTGGACCTTGTGTCAGAAAGTCCTGAATTCAAATCCTGCCTTGGACACTCACTAGCTATGTATCCCTGAGAAAATTATTTAACCTCTGTCTGCCTTAGTGTCCTCATCTGTAAAATGGGGATAATAAACTACTGTGAGGATAAAATAAGATACTTGTAAATGCACTTTTCAAACCTTTAAATGCCATCAAAATGCTAGCTTTTATTTGTAGCTGTGTGTGGTTTGTCCTTCACCCTCAAAGAGGATCATTGACATCAGGGAGATGACTTTTGAATTGGATTGTGAGGAAGGCCTGTGCAGTCACCAGACTTACTTTTTCCTCCAGAGCCATCTGGGTCCACTAGCCAGATATAGATCAGGATAACTGGAAATGATCCAGGACACAGTGAGAGACTTTGGCCTTTTTAAACTAAGGTGTTTTCAGGTACTTACTTTGAGGGAGGCAACACCCATTCAGGGATTAGGCCTCTTTAAGAACTGAGTCAAGGGATGGCCTTTTTAATGAAAAAAAAAAATCGAACTATGAAGGGAAAATCCTCTGGATTGCTGGCCAAAAGAGAAACAATTTACATTCACTCTGAGCCAGGAGGTTACAAAAAATAACTATTAAGTGGTGCTTTGGCAGAGATCTATTATCCAATCAATGAGATCCAAAGTAAACTGAGCCATTATTTATCATTATAGGGAACTCCAGATAAAGCTGCTGTTTACTCCCTTTAGATCAGTAGCTTCTCTGCAACTTTTAATCTTAGGGAGTTTCCTGGGCCACTGAGTCATTAAGTAACTTGCCCTGGATGACACAAATAGTTGTATCAGAGGTGAGAACTAAAAAAGGAGGTCTTCCTGACTCTAAGACTATTTCCTTATTAAGCCATGTTGCCTCTAAAAAAAAAAGATTAGATTTACATACAATATGATTTCTGAGATGTGTGTATGTGTGTGTGTGTGCGCGTGTGTGTGTTTGTGTGTTAGAAAAACTGCATGATGTCAGGGAGAGAAAATTGGAGACAGGAAGAGTCTTCTATGGCGTGCAAAAGTTGCCAATGTTACTGATCTGTCATCTGCATTTGTGAAAGAAATCTCCACACTGAGAGTCCTTTGATACACTCAAAGATATATACTTCCCAAAAAACGGAACCTAGCAAATCCTCAAAACTTTTAGGGGTTTTATAGCCTCAGCGAGTAGTTTCTGAGTCTGTTGATTAGCCATTTGTCTCTCTTCAGCATGGGTGAAATAGCCTTAAGAGCTGATATTTTTTGCTGTCTCTGTGAATATCAATATTGTCCACATGGTCTCCCTTTCTGTGGGAAGTGGAGAAGGATTTAAAAGGAATAATTTATTCAGAAATTAACAGAATTTAGGAATAGAAACAGGCAGGGGTATTCTAGCCAATGTTTAACAAGCAGCTCTCTGAAAAAAATGTACATTAACCCCCCCCTTTTTTTTTTAAGTTTAACATGAAAATTTTCAACAATCAACTGGCTCTCTTGAACCACCTGGCTTCAGCACAATCCTGGGTAGACAGGTTCTAAAGTTGATTTTTAGGGGGAAACAAACAAAAAAACAAACATTTGTCTCATAGAATATTTACAAGCACAAAAGTCCTAACTGCCTAAGCAAAGAAAAAAAAAATGCTAGTGCCCTAGCAGAATAGTTATAGAGGAAGCAATTAAGATCAAAACGAAATGATTACTTCTTTTTCCCTCCCTTCAAAGAGAGTCAGTTATAATTTAAAAAACTCCGCTCTCTCGCTCTCTATGTGCTCTCTATTGTTAATGGTCCAAACATGAGTGGAGCGCAGTAGTGTCATAAAAAGATGGCATAGTACCATCCCAGAAGGTGGCCTTTTACACAGCTCACTTGCCCATGAGTGCTTCAGTTATCCTTAAACAACCTAACTGTATCATCTGATCAGGGAGTGATATTTTCATTGGTGCTCATACATTTTTAAGGTGTTTTCAACTCTTGAGAAGTTTATGTCCTTGTTTAGGAATTACATGAATTGATTTAAGCAGCTTAGCAAAATAGATGTAATAAAATCATTAGTTAAGACAAACCACAGATATATAATCTAAAATTCTAGGGTTATTATGTAAATGTATGGGAATAAATAGGATATCTTACAAGGTGAAAATCTTCCATTTAAAAAGATTCATTAAATTAAGTTTGCGTCTTTTAGAGTCTAGAAAAGGATTAAGCATCTCTAGTAAACATATATTCATAATACATTTTTTATGCTTTCCTGGTAAGAGAGGTTTATTACTTTTGGCATTTATTTAAGTTTCTGGTTCAAAGTAAATATTCATCCACATAATGGAAAGAACTTAAAATTACTTTATGCTCATGAAAATTGAAATATCTTTTTCAAGGAAATAAACATTGACATTCTGCAATGTCAAATCATTTTTAAGCCCTATTTGTATATATATATCTGTGTGTTTTCACCTACATGTATACATGTTAGAGTATATAGGCATATTACTTTAGACAATTGTAGTCAAGAGCATTTGTTGATATGACAGTCTTTGAATCATCTAGACAACATTAAAAGGGCGCATGTTAATTAAATTCCTTTTTATGGAAAAAGCAACCTGAAGACTATGACACTGTGGTGTCTGTGGTGAATTCCTTTTACCTAATGATTTCTTATATTTGGTCATTTATTATAGAAGAATAGAATTTGTCAAGTGAAACAATAATAAATGAGTGAGGAGAATTAGTGACTACAATTTTCCATTTGTTCTACAAATGGGAAGATCCCAATCATCAACTTTAGTCATCAATGTATCTGAAAACTTTGCACTCCGATTGGGGAAAAAGAAAAATATGGTCATACTCAATTGCATATTTCTGTTAATGGACATGATAATAGGATATTTTAAAATTCAGATTATATAAATATTTTTATTGCTTTCTGATTCCTTTTGGAGGTTTTCAATCTATAACTTTCGCCCCTATTTTGCAAATGACTACCTGCTATTTCAGTTCCATACTCATTTAGTTGCCTGAGCCTTCTAATCTTTGAATCCTGCTTAATCTCTGCTTATTTCTTCTTAAAAAATCATTTATTATGTTTACTTGTCTCTGGCAATGCAGATTGTGATGATAGTAAAATTGCTATAATGAATAAAGTGGAGAGGGAAATGGCAAACCACCCCAGTGTCTTTTGCCTAGAAAACCCTAAATGAGACCATATAGAGTCAGAGACAACTGAAATGACTCAACAACAAAAACAGCAATGTAACGAACGAAGGGCTGGCCTCCAAATCGTTGAAATCCCACTTTTAACAAATACTGTCTGTGACCCTGGGTAAGGTTTAACCTCAGTGTGCCAGACAATAAATTGTAGAAACTATAGAAAGGTGCCTCCATAGAGGGATATTCTATAGGGAGTTATCTAGATAGATCAGATAACCATTCTGGATTCCTTCCCTCTTAAATGCTACAACAAATGAACAGGATAATCCTTGCAACTATTATTTACTATATACTGGTTTACATTGTAGATACAAAGCCACCAGTTTGGGAATCAGGAGACCTGAGTTCTAGTCCTCTTGACTCATTGCAACTCCATAGTTCCTAGTTTCCTTCAGCCTGTAAAGATTCAACTTACATGGCCTTTGGATCATAGTGTCATAGATTTGGATCTGACATGAACCTTATAATGCCAATGCGATATTCACAGCACTCACAGTGACTATGAATATGCTGGTGTAGTCCTGAATCACAAAATGTAACAGACTCTCCACACAGAAGACAAAACCAAGACATTTATTCAAATACCAGAAAGCTGAATCCTAACACCAGAAAGCCAAATCCATCATAGCAACCAAGATGTTGATACACATAACCAATGCAGCAAGCACCAACATCCCCAAGCCTTCCCTCTATCAGGCCTTCAAAACAAAAAATTCCCCTCTCTCACTTACCCCAACTGCTCACTTCCAGCTCTGCTAGTGCTCTCCCCTGCTCCTTCCTGCTCCACCTTTCCTGTTCCACCCTTTCAGCAAGCTCTTCCCACTGTGGGCACCATGTAATTACATTTGACCTATTAAGGGCAGGGAAGGTCTTAAATTCCCTTAGGCTTATTAAGCAGCAGGAAAGATCTTCAAATTACCATTATCATTACAAAAGGTCCTTTTACAGAAGAAGAAACTGAAGTCAAAGAAGGATATGTGACTTATCCAAGTATTGCACAGCTAGTGTCTGAGGCAGAATTCAAATTCATATCTTTCAGACTCCATGTCCAGTGAGTCTTAATAGCATTAAAAGAAAAATATTTCACAAATTTGTGCCATAGCATCATAGCTTGAAGAGGCACCACAGGTCATTGGTTCAACACCAATTTACAACATGGATCCTCATATTTGTAAAATGAGATAACCAGAGGTTAAATAACTTGTCCAAGATTATAAGACTATTAGGTCTGAGGCTATATTTGAGCTTAATTCTTTCTAACTACAGATCCAGCATTCCTTGGACTGAACCACCTAGCTACCTAATAGGATCTAATGGAATAATATATGTAAAGGACTTTGAAAACCTTGAAGCTCTAAATAAATGGGAACTTATTATTATTTTATCTTTGCCACTATTGGAGGAAATTTATCTCCTTTCTATTTTGTGGCACAGTGTATAGAGTGCCAGGCCTGGAGTCAAGAACACCTGAATTCAAATCTATGCTCAGACACAACTGAACAAGTCAGTTAACGTCTGTTTGCCATAGTTACGTCATCTGTAAAATGGGAATAATAATAACACTTACCTCTCAGGGTTGTTAGATGATATGAGATAATAATTATAAATTATTATCATAGTGCTTGCCATATAATAAGTGATACATATGAGTTAACTCCTATTATTATTATTATTAATTATTAAGGGATAATTCTCAAAGGCCTACTCCTTCATTCATTTACTCCTTTACTCATTCAGCAAAGATTTATTCCATTTTGATGTTCTTTAACACTTTTAAATACTTTTGCTTTCATTGGGTTTAGGCATTTCCTCCACTAAAGCATGTTTCTATGTGTCCATGCCTTAATAGATTGTTTTCATAAATTGGCACAGTCAAAAATAATGTATCACTTTTTGGCTAAGCTTCCGGAGATGTTGAGATCTGACTTTAGTTAGACTTGTCCTTAGGACAAAAATGGATACCTGCTGATCTCAAACACAATACTTATTTCAGCTTGGAGGCTCTCCAGAATTTGTTTTCCAGTGTCATAGGCTTTCAACACTGTGACTAGTTATTAAAAGAGGGCTTTGAGAGGAAATGGTAGTTAAATTAACATTACATTAATTAATCAATGCTGTCCTTGTGGTGTGTGTGTGTGTGTGTGTGTGTGTGTGTGTGTGTGTGTGTGTGTGTTTTTCAAACAAGTGGTACAATATAAATTTTCAACATTGAACTTTCACTCAGCATTGAAATCTCTATGGTAAAACATTTTATTGACTTCTTTACCCAACATAAATTTGAACTGATTTGAGAACATTTATAAAGAAAGAGATCCATATATTCAAGTAGGAATAAATAAAGATGGTGTTAGTGTATTATGAATTCATTTTAATGAATTGCTTGGTCCTTTGAAAAAGAAAATTGTTCACTGTCAAAAAAAAAATTCTGAAAGCAGATTTAGAGAATGAAAGTTGATAAAACTACATCAGACTGGTAGATAGACAGACAGAGCAAGCCCAGACCTGTATTTTTTTTTATTGGTGTGACATAGGACTTTCTGCCATAATGAATATTAGGAATTCTTATCTAATTTTATAGTTTCAAAGAGTTACCTGGAAGAACAGAGAGTTGAAGTGATTTGCCTATGGTCACTCAAGTACTATGTCAGAGACAGAGTTTAAACTGTTTTTTCTTGATTTCAAGCCTATCCATTCAGCCACAATCATAAAATTCTACTTTAGTATTTCTGTAAGAATTTGAATGTTATGAGAAGTATATATTCTAAAATGAATGCCTTTTTTTCATAGTTACGATCAAAAATGAACTTACATGAGAATACCAAATAATCTTTGAGTACCAAGAAGTATTTTTTTAAAGTCCAAATAATTCAAATGTAAATATATTTCTTTTTTGAAAAGTAAAGTAGATTTTAATAGTTATGTGTCGAGTACAGGGTAGTTTAATTATGAAGTTATTGTGATTTTCAGTTCCCTGTAACTTCTGAAAAGTTATTTGTAAACTGTTAGTTATTTGGGAGATTGATATGACTAAGTTAGGTAGGTGCATGTTGAGAGTCAGCAGACAGTAACATTATCACTGGGAAAATATTCAGGAGAAGGAATCTAAAAGTTGGTATTAGAAAAATGAATGACCAGGAGAAATGAGGAATCTATCATGTAGCAAGAGTAAAGGTCAACCAGTGTCCGGTCTATGTGCTCCATTGGGATGCATGCGTAATGTGAAGAGAATGGAAGAAGGGCCCTCAGAATATTGGTTAGATTTTCTATGGTGAATGTATTAGAAGATATAGATGATAAGTTATACAAATTGGGTAGCTATCGATGGAATTCTATCCCTGTTGTTAGAAAGAAGAGTTGAAACTTCTATTAGAGCATTATGGTACTGGAATCCTTTTTGTTAAAGATGATAAGATTATGAAATTTAAGTTTAATATTAGAGTTTGGGGATTTTTTTTTTTTTGCTTTGTCTTCATTGAAGACTGAATCTTGAAAAAAACATTTGTATGCATATATACATATATATAAACATATATGTACATATTAAATTAGCCAAATTTTAATCTTCTAAAAATTTAAAAACGCTAGAGAGTATTTTATACATTGAGATAATTTTACTTATATTTCTATTATGATTGAATATCTAACCCTTTTTATTTCAATAATTCAATGTTAAATGATTACTCAATATATTTCACTTTTTCCTTGAAAAATAAGACCTTTCTTCAAAATGTAATAAGCATTTTTTTTCCTTTTCACAGACAAATTTAGATATAATACTGTAATTCTTTTTTCATCATTCCATTTGAAAGGCAGTATCATGAACCTACAATAAATTATTATTACTATCTTTGAGAACATGCCAATACATTTGTGTAACTGAAGTAAAGCAATAAAATTATATAAACCATTATACTTACTGGGTCCATGATTCACACCAACATTCTTTTGAAGGGTAAGCATTACAGTCTAATAAGAAAAAAAAAATTATAATAGTTTGAATCTAATGAAAAATGATTGTAAAATCATTGGGCATATTAAATTAGTATACAACTAGGAAAACAATTTAGTTACTTATACCAGTTACCATATTGAAATGTACATCCAAACAGAATTACCACTATATTGCTTCCATCACTAGTCAATGGTGCCAAGTATAGCAGTTTTCAAAATAATCAAAGCATAGCGTTTAGTGACCACAGGTGCGAATTTTTCAAGACTGAAACAAACACTATGGAGAAGCTTCTCACTTTTATATATCCACAAAGGGTCTAAGATAAGATTCATATAGCTATAGAAAGTTGAGAGATTAATTGAAAAATACAAAATTGGCAAGATAATGGAGGTAAACAAGGGATAATCATTGAAGGTTGCATATGCAACTGAAAGGGTGAATTTATTAGAATATTTTGAGAAAGGGTAAAATATTTTGAAAATGAGTAAAATCAGCCATAGCAAGTAAGACAAGCTCTTTCATTTTTCTTAAGAAACTAAAATTTCTCATGGTAAAGGCCATTTCTATGGTCCTTTAGAATAACGATATATAATTTGACATGACACCTTCCCCCAAATGTAAACTTCATACTTCAACCACAATATTGTTTGTCACATAGCTCTTAGACCTAGAATTCTAATTTCACAAAAATCAGGACTAGATTCATACCATTTATATTGCTCTTAAAGATAATATAACTATTTCCCAAACCCTATTTTTTTTCCCTAAAAGCATATAGCATAAGTATTTATATTGTTGTATCAGTAGAGCTACTTGTATTGATTTCAGAATCTTAGTTCTGATTCTGAAATATGTTGTCTTTGTAAATAATTCAGTACGTCTCTTCATTTCTCTGGTAGTAGGATAAACTTAATATAACTAATTTTCCATTTGTTCAGTGAGGAATTCCTTAAAATGATTGTGGATATGTAAAGTAATGGGATTATTGTCAGTTCTATCTTTCTTTTGCTTGAAGATCATTTTGTTAGTCATTATATGAAATAATAACAATTTAAGGTTTATGAAACATTTCACATGTAATATTAGTTGATCTTCATACCAACCCTGAGTGGTAAATTATTTGAATTAAACACAAATTTCTTTTACAATTAAAACCAATTTCAGAGTGTGAAATTGAATTATTTCACCCAAACTGATTGAGGGTCCAACTGGCTTGAGACTCAGTAGCACACAGTAACAGAAGGGTTTGGCTTAGAGTTAAGTACATGAAATGACATCCAAATCATCTTTCACCTACATAACTAGAAGCTATGACTTAGCAGTATTAAAAGTTTTACAGTAAAATATATTGGGCTCTGAAAAATATTTTTATGAGATATTATTTTAAACTATTCTGATCGAAGTTGAAATATCTATTTTATGTCATTTAACTGCTCTTTCCAGAGCAGATAGATGTCTAACTGAATGCTCAAGTGGCATGGTCTCTCATTTAGAGGAAAGAGTTTATGGGCTATCTGTACATTTTCCTTTTGTGCATCTATGCTATGATGTTCACCTTTTCTCCTTCTCTCACCCATCACTGGGATCTTCAGAATATCTATAAAGTCACACTGTACATCCTTCATTGTCAATGCTCATAAAATTTCAAGAAAGTTATTTTGTTCTAAGTGTTTTATATTGTTAGCTATATTAAATATATTATATTACTGAATTTATTCATATTTCACTACACCTTGTCATCATTTGGCTTAAACAAGTTGAGATCATTACTTTAACCACTTATCAGTATTGTGAGATGGGCAGAGAGAACTTGCCTAATTTACCAAACTGTGATAATAGGCTGAAAACTTTATTAAAGCTTCACCATTGAGTCGGTGGCCCAGACATGGTTAAGATTCCTATTTAATGCCCATTAATTTTATGTACTTGTTGAATACTAATTCTTAACAAAACTAATCAAGGCACGAAATTCTTATGTTGTGCATTAATCTTGAGTTTCCTTCTCCACTTCCACAAATGGGTGGTATACATACCAGTGACCCCTGTGCTGTTGCTATTTGACTATGGACTGGAGATCCATGAAATGATGAGATGAAGGACACAATGATGACACTGCTAATGTCTTAATGATGGTCCTAATGATGACAGTGCTGATATTAAATTCTCTATTCACATGGAAAATAGGAGTCTGCACACATGGTAGGCATGGAACACTTGCCTTTTACAGGTATGATCAGAAGAGACAGTGTGGCATCATGTATAGAGAGCCAGTCTCAAAGCCAGGAAGACCTGAGTTCAAATCCCAACTCTGACATATATTGACTGTGTGACCCTGAGCAAGTCACTTGACTTCTCAATGTTCTGGGAAGCTCTCTACAAGACAGTAAATTGCAGAGAAGCTACTGACTTGACTTAGTTGCAGTTTCCTTCCCTAAGAGTATTGTATAATGATAGAATCATAGGTCCAGGACTTATCTGTATCAGAAAATCAGAGATTTAGAGCACAGGGTTATCTAGTATAGATCAGTCATTTTACAAATAAGGAAACAGATCCAGGAAGGTTAAGTATTAGAACATAAGCTCTTCCTACTCGATCATAAGCCTTTTGAGTGAAGGGGCTGTCTTGCTTTCGTATTTCTATTTCTAATACTTAACACAGTGCTTGGCACATAGTGCATGTTTAATGAATGCTTTTTATTCATTCAAATAACTCATCCAAAGTCATGCAGATAGTAAGAGGAAGAGCCAAGACTCAAAAAAAAAAAAACAAAACACAAGGAGAGGCTACATGGTCACATGTTGGGTATGTTATAGTAGAAATTCCTTCAATAATTGGATTGGATAAGATGGCCTCTGGAGTCTCTTTTAACTCTCAGATTCTATAATTCTGTAAAATTTGGTCGTCTTTCAACTGCATAGATTGTAACCTTAATTTGATGGGATTATTGAGGTCATAATAGTTGGCTTTTATAGAGTTCTTAGAGTATTAAAACCCATTTTATCTACATTATCTCATTTGAGCCTCACGACCACCCAGTGGGGGAGTTACAACAGTCATTTTTCTCTCCCTTTTATGCAAAAGGAAACTGAGGCTCAGAGAGGTCCAATGGCTTGCCCATGGTCACACAGCTGGTCAATGTTAAAGGTGGGTTTTGAACCTAGAACTTCCTACCTCTAAAGCCAGATTTTTGTCTAGAGTGTTGGCTGCTGTAAGATTAACTCAGCAGTCAGTTGAATCAAACGTGATAAAAGCTTCTTTGTCATTCTGAAGTGTCTGGATGTCTTTAAAATAAAAAGGCTTCCTGTCTAGTCACTTAATAAAATCAACAAGTACTTGTTAAGTGCCTAGTATATGCTGGGTGCTATGGAGGAGATTCAAAAAGAGATCTGAGAGAGAGTTTCTGCCAGAGGGAAAGTAGTCTTCAAAACTGGCATAAATTGAATCATAGAACTATACATAGATTTTGAACAAGTGAGGTATGAGTCTTTAGAAGAGTGGAATGAATATATAATCATGATTTTTCAAGCCTGTACCTTCATTTGGTTAAAAAATGGAAGGAGAAGTATGTTCCTATAGTCAGTATGCTTGTTGATGATTATAAATATTTTTTAAGAGGGGCAACCTTTCCCCCAAATTTCAATGACTTGCTACTTTAGAAGGGAAAAAAATTTAAAAAGGAATGCATTTCAATACATGTTGTAATTTAAAGAAAGGAAGGCAGATTTTTTAAATTAAATTTTTCATACACCTGAAGGGGTGTATGAAAGCTCTATAGAAAAAAATGGACTTTTTTCATTAATGATCCTATTCTTAGCAATAGCCTAAGCTGGTGCATGTATACACAGATGTGTACACAAACACAAAGTACTAGAAAATGATCAAGTCACAAATAGCTACTGTGATGAATAAATGATTTAAGAAAGAATGTCTCGGAATAGTAAATGTTTTTTTACTTGATGGAGTTTCCGGGGATAAATGAAATGATCTATTGTATGTGTTCATGCATGTTCACATGTGCATATTTGTATGATGTGTCATTATCTAGACTTACTCTTTCTCTATAATGTCCTGATAGTCAGCTGATTAATAGAACAACAAATTTAAAACTAAATTGTTTCTATTTAATCATTTTAATGAGAATTTAGAGTATATCCCTTCAGACAAAACTTAGGGTATTTAAGTTACTAACATGTGTGTCCAGTCCTGTGCGATTCAGATTTCATTCATTTCTAGACTGACATTGAATAGTGTTGTAAATTCTGCATATTGTCCAGCTTATTGTCATGTGAATTATTTCTATATTTCATTTAATTGGAAGATCATTAACATTGAAGTCTTAATCCATTCAGTTCTTAAAAGGTGTTCTGCATCTTTTAATGGACTTCCATTGTGTGTTTTTACAGCAAGCTTAGTAGTGGAGGAGCGAACAAGACAGATGAAAATGAAAGTACATCGCTATAAGCAGACAACAGGGTCTGGTTCTAGCCAAGAGCTTGATCGCGAGCAATATTCCAAGGTAAAATAGCAGTAACAAAACCGTGATTTTCCCACTTAGAAAAACAGTATTCATAGTGGGTGGAGGGACACATATCTGATTGCCATTTTAAAAGTAATTATTGTTTTATAAATTATCTTTTTTAGTCACCCTTGCTACAGTAGTGTCATGCTTTTGATGGTCATTGCTTCCTTGTATTTCACCAAAACACAAATGCTTTTGTGCAAAGCAAGGCCAGCCATCAGTAACTGGGATCCATAGTTGCACAGTATTTGAAAAAGAAACACTTAAGTATTTTAGGAATGCTTTAGGCACATTCATGTAAATAAGCAGTAATTGTGAAAATAGTTTGCTATCTTTTCATGTTAAAATACCAAACAACCAAATCACAATGTTTATACAGAGATTTTGAAAAGTAGGCTTTTGATCTGTATGTTTACATATATATATATATATATATGTGTGTGTGTGTGTGTGGGTATATATTGATGTTTGTTAATGACAAAATATTGCTCTTTGTAGCTCAGATTTGTCATTGATTTGTGCCTGTATAGTACGGTTTGGAACTTTAAAGAAGTCATACGTTTTCTAAATTACCATAATTTATCTATTTGTATTATAACAGTATTTTAAAGGAAACCCTAAAAAAAGTTTAATTATAGGTAAATGCTAATTGTTTTATTAAAAGCATGTTTATTCAGGCATAGTTTTCAAAGAAAATGCAGTCATGGTTACAGAGATTATTTGAGGGCCAATTTATTATCCAAAGCAGCACATTAGAAACAGAGGAACATAAAAAAATGCAAGGTGCACATGACTAGCCCCTTCATTAATTTCTTTATGTAATATGGACCAGCACTGAAACATGCCTTTTGGTAGTGCAGATTTTCAGTCATATACCTGTCTATTTAGAAACCGCTACAGAGAAAACCAAAGTATTTGGGAATTGTATTTGATTGAATGCCCTTTGGAAAACTGAGTTACTAGTTCTATTAAATAGACTAAATAATTATCTAAAATCACACTTATACTTCCTCCAACCTAGAACATGTTCAAGGAGGGATGCTACCATAGGTAACTGGTAATATTGCTGTATAGTGCTACCCAAATTCCTAAGAATCTGAGCAACCTTTGGAAAAGATTGAATTCTAATCAAAGACAGGTCAATAAGCAACATTCTTTTATGCTTTAAACTAGTAGACCTTGAGTCTAGCTACTCTTCTTAGTTTCTCTTCTGATGACTCCTTCAAGCCACTGTCTCTTCCTTGACTTATTTAACTTCTTTTTGTTTTTCTTTAAATTGGCAACATGATTTCCCCTCAGTCTTACTCCAAATACATCCTAGAAGAAAGCAGAAGGGAAGGGAAGTTGAGCTCTTTCTCTTCCTTTGGGATCAAATACGAACCTCAAAGATCATAAGATCAAGGGAAAATGTCAAAAAGTAACTTTAGGGGAGGAACCTTGTTCATTTTATGCTACTACTTTGCACTGTTACAAGTGAAAAGTGGGGAAAGGAAGTAAGGAGTCAAGCAAAGAGGTATGGTTGGGACAGTGCTTTCCAGTTCTCCCTGAGTTGTCTTTTCCAATAGATGAATAATCATGTGCATGGTGAATAATGTTCTGAAACTCTAGAATATTACACCCATTGCTTTTCAAATGTATATAAAGATTTTTTTTTTGTCTACTATCTGGACTCTCTGGAATATTAGAATACCATATGACCAAATTTCAAAATTTGGGGATATCAAAATGTCACATAGAATTGTAGAGTTTGGAAAAGATCAGTTAGGTCCACATTTGATGAATAAGAAATCCAGGGTAAAGAGATTAGTTAACTGGTCAAATTCACTTGTGTGTGAATACAGAATATGGGAAAGAATGGGAATAGAGAAATGGGAATAGAGATCATATATTTTGACTAATTGGCCAGCTCCTTTCTCACTGCCCAACATTAATATATTGCTATAGGCTGTAAGAGCAATGGACCTAGAGAGTCAGCAAGACCTGATTTCAGATCCAGCCTCAGATACTTACTAGTTGTGTGAACATTAGTAAGTCTTAATTTACACCAGTCTGTTTCCTCAACTGTAACATGGGACAAATAATTGTACCTACTTCCCAAGTTATTTTGAGACTCAAATGAGATAATATTTATAAAGCACTTAGCACAATGCCTAGCATATAGTAAATACTTAGCAAATGCCTGTTTCTTTTTATCTTGTATTCCCATAAATGTACCCTAAATAAAATATGCTAGCATGCTTTAAAATTAGCATTACCTTATTTTAGGCATACTAATTTACTTCTTCCTAATTGATTGGAAATATGTTTTCAAGTCATATGACATCTGATTATATTAATACCAATCTTGAAAAGCATCTTGTGATATGAAATATTATTATATTTGAGTGGAAACAGTTGTGTGATCTAGACTTGCCTTTTTAATACTCTAGGTCTCAGTTTTCTTGTTTGAGTAACTGTGGAGGGTGTCTTGTTCCCTTTGAGCTCAAACAGTCTATAAATTCATGACTCATTATTTGAATGTAATAAAAAAAATTGACAGCTCAACATAATTTTAAACCAACATATTTTTAAAAAGTAAATTTTATTAATTCATACAGCTTATGTTTAGATTCCATACCATAATAGAATCTCAATGATAGAAGGGACTCTAGAAGCATTTAGTTCATTCCTTACCCAGTACATGAATCTCTTCTGCCATATCTCTCAGGGCTGTACAGAGAGCTACCACTTCAAGTTCTCTGTATTAGTGGGGAATTCTCTCTTTCTTGAGGCAGTTCTTTTTTTTTTTTTTTGACAGGTCTCTTAGAAAGTTCTTTCTTATACTGCTTTGTAATCTGTCTCCCTGTAACTTCTACCCATTTGGTCCTGGTTTTGCCTTCTTAAAAAAGAATTGGTTTACTTAATTAAAGCTTATCCATATAAGAACCAATCAAAACATTTGATGATAGCTATTATGGTTCTGCCCAAGATTTCTCCACTCCAGACTGAATATCCCCAGGTTTTTCACCAGTTCTTATGTGACCCCAGTTACATGGCCTTTCAACATTCTACTCATATTTCTCTGGACTTTCTCCAGCTTTTCAATGTACTCCTTGAATCTGACCCATGAAAATGAACATTATCCTCTAACAGACTGAAAGCTCTTTGAGGGCAGAGACTTTTTCTTTTTTGGTCTTGTATCCCATTCCCAGTATAGGACCTAATTTGGGACTTAGGACTTAGAAAGCACTTGTTAAATTGAACTGAATAATCTGTGTTCCCACCAAAGTACAGAGAATCAATCTTGCCTTGGACACTAATGCCTCAGAGATCCCATAACTTTCTTTTTGCTATATTATTGACTGATAGTAAATTTATAGTAAATGTAAATTCATAGGCTATTTTAACAAAGCTATACCTCTCCTATACTATATTTGTTTATGGATTTTTCAAATCAAATTGTAGAACTTTTCATTTGTCCAAGTTGTGTTTCATCTTTTTGATTCACACTTCCCATTGTTCAAGCTTCATCAATATCTTTTTTTTTTTTTTAATCCAAATACTGGCATCTAACATTAGTTGTCACTCCTAGGTTTTTGTCATTCATAAATATGTTTTTATCCCTACTTTTAACTTTGTCAATCATGTTGAATAGAGCCTGGCCAAGGAAAGAGCCCTGAGATGACCTACTAGAGAAGCTGGATTAATCAATACTTTTTGATCTAGTCAGTCGATCTAAAATTTAGCTACCTATGTGATCATGTAATCCATATCATCCATCTTGTCTCCTAAAATATCAAATATCTTACAGAAATATATTAATATCATTTTTTTGCCATTCTGCAGATCTCTCATTGCTTACTGTTATACTTCAGTATACTTCAGATTCGTCCAACAGGGCCCATTCTCATCTGGTACCAAATGTGTACTACTCATATTGTCTTGCCCTATGTGATTCTCATCTGTGCCCTTTCATAATTTCACCATATCTACTCAACACGAGTGAATTCTTTTTATTTTTTTAATTTCTTAATTAATGTAAGTGAATTCATTTTAAGAAATATGTCATGTATACCAATGTAATATTTGGTCTGTCCATACATCATTCCCCTTGCCTACTATATGACCAGCTCACATAGACTTCTCATTCATATTTTTGAAGAGATCCATTTACTCACTTGTTGCATGTGAGACTGCTTATGTCCAATATGCATCCTTCTATTTCCCTTTTGTTTACCTTCAGGTTAACTTCATCTTTTTTTTTTTACATCTTCTGATTTAATTTACAGTAAGATTGCCAATGAAGGTATAGTGCTATTCTTCTAGTGAGATATCAGCTCACTTGTCAAATAAAGAGTGTACATTTAGTGAACAGTGAAATTCCTATTCATTGATAGTACAATGACTTTTGTCATTCTTATCACCCTCTGCCACTCTACAACTATTCATTGTAGAAGAATAAGGGAGCTGCATCTGCCTGGGTGCTATTTTGTATTTTTCTTTGTTTCATGAGTTGCCGTTGCCAAAGAATTCATCACTTTGTAGCCAACATGCTAATGAGGAGCTCCTCCATGCTTAGCCTAAGCTGGCATGGTTTGTCACTGGCACCATACTAAAAGCCTTACCAGATTATCAAAGCCTGCTTTGCTTGCATTCCACTGACAAAGGCTTCAAGAGCTACAAATCAACTCAGCAGCACAATGAGGCACCAGAGTAGGACTTTTGTGGAAAACCCTTCTAATAACCCTTTCAAAAAGATGAGATCAGCCCAGCATGAATTGCTCCTGAGGAGCCCATTCTGAATTGTAGTGGTTTTTGTTTGTTAGTGAGAAAGAAAAAAAGTTATGTAGAAATTCTTGTACGAATAGTGATTATTATATCTGGATTTTGGGAGGAGTAAGGATTTTTGGGGGCTAGTTTCATGGTTTTGCCAGTGACATAAAGGGTTTTGGCTTAACTTTTATAAATATTTTTCATTCCACATGTTACATCATATGACAGTAGTTTGAATTCAAAATCCCCATTATCCACAGTTTTAAGATTCATTGTGTTGTGTAGATGACCTCTAAGGTTCCTTCTACCCTGTCTTTTTAACAGCATAGTTTCAATAGCATGCTTAGTTTTTCCCACAGTTTCATGAGCTCATTCATTTGGGTTTTATTGATCATCTAAAACTTGAGAAAATATGTTTTCTCATATTATACCAATTATTTACATTTGATTTATTTAAAATAAGTCTAATCTCTTCTCAAGAAGGCAACTAAGTACATAGAATGTTAGCTTTCAAGTCAGGAAGTTATTGGTTCAAATCTTGCCTCTGAAACATACTTGGCTACTTGATCTAGAAGCAAGTCATCTATTCTCTCAGTCTTCCAGGCAACTTTAAAGAGCTGTAAGTTGCAGAAAAGATACTAACACTTTCTTAGCAAATTCAGCTCCCTTTCCTGTGATATATTAAACCAGTGAAATAACAAGTACAATGTTTATCCTATCTAATATCAAAGAGATAGAATTGTAAAGTACTTTAAAAGCCACCAAATCTGATCCCCTCCTTTTACAGTGAAAAAAACTGAAAAACAAAGAGATTGAGTGGTTTGCCTAAAATTCCACGACTAGCAGGTGTCTGAGGCAGGCTTCAAAATCAGGTCTTTCTGGATCTAAACTCCATGTTTTATTAACAAACCACCTCTCTGTCCCTATTGTTAGAACTACAACTAAGAACCAATAGAATGGTAACTGTTAGATATATTGAATTTGATCATCATCTCTTCCCTTTAGCTCAGCGGCTCTCAACCTGTGGGTTGCGACCCCTTTTAGGGTCGAACGACTCTTTCACTGGGATCACAGGGGTCGCCTAAGACCATCGGAAAACACAGGCGGGTCCACCCACGTGCAGATACACCCACATACAAGTATTAAAGGGTTGCGGTATTAGGAAGGTTGAGAACCACTGCTTTAGCTGTATCTTAATAGTTTAATGAATATGCCTGATGGAACGGTGTTGTCTTTTTCTAAGAGAGAACCAGAGATTAAATGAGACTTTTTATTTGCAAAATAATGATAATAATAAGGATAATAGTAATAACCTAAAGGATATATATTTTATGGCTATTGAATACGGCATAGATTTTCTGAGGACAATTTCGGAAATCAGTGAAGACATACTGCTTCTTTAAATAAGCTGATCTTGTGAAGATCCACAGATGAAAAAAAAACAGCAGTGAATTTCTCTTTAATACTTGTACAAGTGTATTATCTTTGAAGTCTGAATGCCTTCTAGTCTTTACATCTCTTTCTTTCATTTCTTTTATTGATTTTATATCCAAGTAACAGTGTCTGGGATCAATTAACCATAATGCCTAGGTGCCGTAGTGAAATTAAGGGCTGTTCTAGGCACCTTTTACTTCAGATATCTCATTTTAAAGAGTATATCTATTTCATCTAGGAAAAGGAACTCAAGCTAATTTTCACCATGCTTTTCATATATTACTACTGTACATTAATTATTCTTAACTATCTTTAATGGACGACCATATATTATAGTAGAAAGAATGCTAAAACCAGGTTTAAGAATCCTCTCTGCCTCTTAGAAATTGTATGATCCTGGGAAAGTCTTTTCACCTCAGGGGCCTAATTTTCTTCATCTATAAAATGAAAGGGTTGGATTGGATGACTTGTCCAGGTGCTTCTCATTCTGAAAACTTATACACTTAGATATATTAGAATTCAAGAATGTCTGATATCCTGTGAATTCTTAGACCTCTGAAGTAAGCAGTATATAATTCTGTTAATAATTCAGTATATAGTATAATATATGGAATATATTATATTATATAACATATAATTCAGTATATAATTCTTCAAAATATGTAATTCTAAAGTTTTTATGGGACCTTATATGGCTTAGAGAAAAGGAAAATAATGAAACATGCACTGGTGATAGATGATATTTCATGTATTTTATTTAATGAATATATGTAACAGAAGTTAAGAAAACTGAAGTAAAGCCAATCATTTGACATTTTGCATTAGAATATCTTTGTCCCTTTTTTTCAAATTTTCAGTAAAGAAGAGATATATGTCTAATAAAAGACTGAAGTAGTGTTATTCAATATGCTCTTTGGTAATTTTTTTTTTTAACCAGACCTATGAGTTCATCAGCACAGGGAACTCCTTGGTAGGATAACTCCCTCTAGAGTTGCATATTAGCAATTCTGTGACCAAGAGAACAGCCTAGGAATACTAATGTGCTAAGTGTCTTCCCCAAGGTCACATAGCTACTGTGTCTGTGAGGCAAGATTTAAACTAACCTCCTAACTCTAAAACCAGCCTTCTAGGCATGATATGGGTGACCAATATCCCAAAATTCTATAATTAAAAATGATAAAAATGAGTCAGATGTTATTTAACATCCATTTTCCAGAATATTGTAGACTTATCTGGGACTGTTGGGGGATTGAGGGCTTCTATAAGTACTATATTTTTTTCAAGGAATGTTTCTCCTTCACTACCACATACCTCATTGTGTTGTCTTTTGAGTTTCAAAAGCCATACAGATTAGTACTAGAGTTGTCAAAATTAGTAAAGTGTTTCTGAATGAGATATTACTAGAAGTCATAGTATGTATTATACATAGATATTGGGGTCTTAGTTCCCTTTTGCCTGAATGAACGTTAAGGGATTTGTCAGAGATAGTATATGTTGGTAAGTGAACACATTGCAGCATCACTGAATAACTCTTAAATTTGAAGCTTCAAATTATATCCAATTCACAGCTGACCAACAATAGATTTTTTTTAGAGGATATTTGAGCTTCATTTTTAAAGGAAAAAAATGTTTTGTTTTTTAATTGTATCTGCTTGTTTGTGTGTGTGTGTGTTTTAGTTTTAGAAAACTAAGGTGGGTGGGGAGACATACATGTAACATATAGGATTTAAAGATAATAACTAATTTGAAAATACAAGAGAAAATTATCATAGGACAGTTCCCAATTCTAGGGATTTGGCTTTCCTTAAGTTCAAGCAAATGCTTTCCATGCATATATGTGTCTAGATGGCATCCTTCTAGCATGAGAGCCTATACAGTAGGTATCATCCAGGTTCCTCAGTAGCCAGGGATGGATTTTGGTTACATTGTGTGCAGTAATCTCTAGAGGCAACTGGGGAAGGGGGAGAAGGGACAGAATAGTTATAGCAATGGACTGAGAGTCAGGAAGACCTGGGTGTAAATCTGACCTCAGATATTCATGACCTGTGTGTCCCTTGACAAATCACTTAAGAGCTTAGCCACAGTTCCCATCTGTAAAATGGGAATATCTCCCAGGAATATTGTGAGGACAAAAGAAGACATATGTGTGTTTATGTATATGTATGTATATGTTTATATAGATTATATACCATATAAATAGTAGCTGTTGTTACTATTAATATTATTGAGAACCCTACTACAGAGACAGGATAGTAGCAAATGATACACTTTCAAAAAAGAAAACTGATGATCTACACCCACAATGCCTATCCTTTCCAAGTTTTGATCCAATATAAATTTTTGAAAACAATTCATCCATCAGACATGTGATATGGCATTTGGACTGCTATCTCTCTTACATGTAGCTTCTGGATACATATCATTTCTGTGTACACATTTAAAAAGTAAGGTAAAGAATTATAAAAAAAAATCATGCTAGTCGGAAAAAATAGGTTTAAAATGTTCAGCCTAAAATATTCAGATACCTAAGACAAAAGTACATTTTTTACTTGAATTATTTTATTATGCATCGATAGCCACAGGCTCAAACATCTGTGATTTAATTGTTTTACAACAGCGAAAGAGTTATTTACAAGACTTTTTAAGATTTTCTAAAGCATTAAGTTGATTAATATGCCTTTGAAAGGAATTAATCATTCTAGTAACAGCATGGATGTTAAATTTTAAAACCACCCTTTTGGACCACCCTGGATATGTCTTTCAAACACTATCAGTTTTATACTCTTTTGTGAATTTTTGTGATATCATCACTGTTATGAAATTCTGATGAGGAGCTCCCTTTACCCATTCCAGCAGATGTCTGTTCTGCATCCTTAAAGAGTTACCTGGGGTAGTTAGAAGTTTGACTGTAGAATCCAGCTTTCCTTGACCCTGAGGCTAGCTCTCTTTCCACTACACCATACTGCTTCTCATTTAAAGCTGAAAATTTTGCACTTAAAAGATGAAAACAAGTAAATGTCTAGAAGATAAAACTAATTACCCAAGTACAAAGGGCCATGAAAATTGTTGGGTTTTAGGTAAATGAATCAGTGGTATCTTTAAGGAATAAGGTATAAGTAATATTTTACTGATAAAGAAAATGAAAAGGAGAAGGAAGACATATTTGAATGGGGGTTTTTTTTGTAATGTAGATTTTGTCATGTAGATTTATTTTCTACTTAAGCTATTTTCCAAGTTTTGATTAAACCAGCGGGGTTCTGAACCTGTGGGGTATGTTCAATTTGTAACAATGAAAATACATCCTGCATATCAGATATTTACATTACGATTCGTAATAGTACAAAATTACAGTTATGAAGTAGCAGTGAAAATAATTTTATGGTTGGGGGTCACCACAACATGAGGAACTGTATTAAAGGGTCACAGCATTAGGAAGGTTGAGAACCACTGGATAAAACCATAATATGTCAATATATGTGTGCATACATTCATAGCATGCTGCGTAGAATATATATCATACTCTGTTTTCCTAAATTATAAGGCTTTTGGGTCAGACCTAAAAAACATATGTTTAATTAAGATGTAATTATGGCAGGCCATTCCAATGTCCTTGCCAAGAAATTCCCCAAAGGGGTCACAGAGTCAGACACAACTGGAAAATGACTAAATAACAACAAATCAGATTGTTCAAAGTCAAAGTTTTTAGATATCCCTTCCTTTTAGCCCATTATTTATTGTAAAGTGGAATATTTTTACAAGAATAAAAAGAATAGAGGGTAATAGTTTGTAGGAGGAGAACTGTTTCAGAAATGCTAGGAGCTGAAAAAAACTTTCAAAGGGTATATTTCCTTAGTATGGATGATGCCCTTGTTAGCACACATTATTATTAGCATGTGTGATGTTTCAAATAGTATAGATTATTATTATCTTGTTCCATGTTTAAAAATTTGCCATGACAGAAGAAAAATGGTGGCCAGTCTTCTGGGGATGAGCCTGTCTGAACAGCAGAGGGCAACCTTTGGTACAAGATCAAAAGGCTTTGAAGATCTGTATCTAGGACAGGTGACAGATTTTGGTAAATTGACTGAAGTCTAAATGAATTTGGAGAGATGCCTCACCAGTTAGTTGGCCATTAGCAGTTGAGACTTTTTGTTTCTTTAGGGAGTGGGCGGCATCAACTCCCTATTCAGTCTGCCACAATACAGAAATGCCATAATCTGCATATTTGGAGGAAGTGCCCCAATTCATGCAATGAAAAGTTGTGGATTTGGAGTCAAAGGACATGAATTTGCACTGTGGCTCTGCCTTTACTACCTGTGTGACCTTGAGCAAGTCATATAATCTCTGTGATCCTCAGTTTCCTTATCTGAAAAATGAGAAAATTAGGCAAAATCACAGTTTGTTTTCTTTCCTGGTTCAACTCATTTATTTTACAGATGAGGAAAATGAGACCCAGGCAGGATACGTTGTTTAAAATCACATACATGTTATGTAACAAAGTTGAGATTTGAACTCAGATCCTTAGACCAAATCAAGCACTATTTCCACAACACCATGGGGATGAACTCAAGGTCCTTTTTCTTTTTTTTTTTTATGTTTATTTATTTTTAATTTTCAACATTCACTTCCATATGTTTTAATTGTTCTCCTCCTCTCTCACCTCCATACTCCCCAATATGGTATGCTATCTGATATAGGCTTTACATATACATTTCTATTAAACATATTTTCACATTAGTCGTGTTGTATAGAAGAATGAGAACAAATGGGAGGAACCATGAGAAAGAAAAATAAAGGAAAGAAAGTTGTCTGCTTCACTCTACATTCAGACTCCACAATTCTTTCTCTGGATGTGGGTTGCACTTCCATCATGAGTCTCCTGGAATTGTTTTAGGTCTTTGCATTGCTGAGAAGGGCCAAATTCATCAAAGTCAGTCATAGCATACTGTGGCTGTTACTGTGTACAACGTTCTCCTGCTTTTGCTCACCTCACCCAGCTTCAGTTCATACAAGTTTTTCCAGGTTTTTCTGAAGTCCGCCTGCTCATCGTTTCTTACAGCACAGTAATATTCCATTACATTTATATACCATATCTTGTTCAACCACTCCCCAATTGACGGGCATCCCCTCAATTTCTAGTTCTTGGCCACAAAATCCCAGGTTCCTAACATAACAACTGTGAACTTTAAAAAACAAAACAAAACTTGGTAACTGTATTTTACTGTAATTGTTTGTAATCATATTTATTTTATACATTTAAAGGGGTTAATTCTGACAAGGGGTTCATAGGCTTAACCAGATTATCAGAAGGGTCATAACAAAAAAACAGTTGAAGAAACCCTAGATTAGGTGATTTGTAAGGCCCTCAACCTCTAAATCAATGATAATTACCATAGAGCTTTTAAAACATTGGGGAATAATTGAGAAATAGTCAAGGGCAGAGAACCAGGAAGAAAATAGACAATGAGAAAAAGGATAGGTTTAGGAGATATCTTAGGACTGAGAATTAAAAACATCTAGAAAAGCTTTTAAAATGTTGTCAGCAGTATCAGTGATAAGTGAGAAAAGCCATTTTGCAGTTGTTAGAGTATAAGGGTTTTATTGGGGTAGAAGGGGTGTTGGAATTGGTTGGGGAGGGGAACAGGAGCTATAATTTCATCAGTCAGGGAAACTCCTTGTACTGATGTATATTAGAGTCAGGTAAGTAATTTATAGGCTTAAAGAGTTGTCTGGGGTCATTGAGAAATAGGCAATGCCCATGGTCATTCAGCTAATAGGTGTCGGAGACAGAACATGAGCCCAGTTCTTCCTGATTATAAGACTGGACTTTTCTGTCCCTTACACTGAACTACCTTTCAGCATGTTTATGAATTATTTAATTCTGATACTGTGAATTTTCTATCTAAGCAGTCTACTTCTGAATGCCTACCTTTTCATTCAGTCTTGACAAGTCCTTAATTAATATTCACTTGTAAACATTTCTAAGATCTGTAGGAAGCAGCTTTTGACAATAGTATTACCATTTGGAGATCGCTATTCTCCATTGCTTATTGACACGGCTCTAGATTGTTTCAAGAACTTTTCCCAATTTGTCTTTCCAAAAGTACCTGTGCATATATTGGGGTTTGGCTAACTCATCACCTTGTATATCTGTGTTTGCCCTGAGATGTGATAATGGTGCTCACGCTTTCTTGTTTTTAATCTTTAGTATAACATACATAAAGATCAATACAGAAGCTGTGATAACGTCTCTGCCAAATCATCAGATAGTGATGTCAGTGATGTGTCAGCCATTTCCCGAACCAGCAGTGCCTCACGCCTCAGCAGCACAAGCTTTATGTCAGAGCAATCTGAGCGCCCCAGGGGTAGAATCAGGTGAGTTGGCAATTTTTGCTCTTTGTATGTGTTGGATCTTCTTTTTTGGTTGAAAAAGAAAAAAAGAAAAGATCTTATAAGCTCTCAAATAGCCGCTCAGAAATAGATTCAGAGTTCTAGTAGTTCTCACTCACTGTCTTTAGAGAAAGTTTGCATTTTATTGCTCAGCGATGCAACCTCAGACCCTGAGCACTTGAAAATGGGAGCATGGGTAGGCATAAAAAAAGGCATTCCAGTTGAAGTAATGGGATTGAGATCGGATGGCCATTAACTGTTTATAGTTATTCAGGTTGAATGGTATTCTATTTGCTAGTAACTGATCAATTTGATCAAACTTCGCCCATCTTAAATCCCCTCAAAGAGGGCAGAATGTTTTAACAGAGAGAAAGGACAGTCTGGGAGTTAAGAAGATCTGAGTTCATGTCCTAGTTACTATTACTGTTACCAAAACCCCATGGTCAAAAACTTGGAGAGAAGAATGAGGAAATTGGAACATAATGATACACCAATGACATTTATTCAATGCACCAAAATGCAACCACTCAGTAGAGAACAATCCCGTAGATCAAGTAACTTCATTTTGGGATTCACCAATGGGTGGCATATTGAAAAATCACCCCCCTCCCATTATCATTTCTGTTCATTTTCCCTTTGTGGGAGATATGTAGAAAGATGGGTTTTTCAAGCTTAAGCACTGGGACAAAATACATGGCCTGCTATTCTTTTATAATAATAGTAACTTTCTATCTGTAACTATTTATTATGTACTTAATGTGTTCAGTTTACTGTATTAGATTCTAGAGATACAATAACCAATAGAACATGACCAATTCTTATCTGAAAGAACTTATAAACTAGTTTATAAAATAGTTTTATTTTTGGTCTTTGCCAAGCATCCTGGCATAGGATAAAGTGTACTGAATTTTGATATGAAGGACCTGGTTTCAAATCCTAGCTTTTTTACTTTCTGTGTGATCTTGGGCAGGTCACTACAGGTCTCTGAGCTTCAGTTTCCTCATCTGTAAAATGAAAGGTCTGGAATCAGTGATCTCTAATGCCCCTTCCAATCCTAAACCTATGATCTTGCCTTCCAGAGTGGCTATAAGGAAAGCTGTTCATAAATCACAAAATGCCATATAAATTGAGCTAATTATTTAGCCTGCTCAGCAATGTGTTTCCATTGACAACTTCCCTAATAGTGTGCTAAGAAAAAAAAAAGTTTTTGTAGTATGCTTATTTTGACCGTAATTTCTCTGATCTTTAAAAAAGAGAACTTCACATTATTGTAAAACATCTGCTTATAGGTTGTTGAACACAAAGCTTTTAGATGCAGATTAAAAAAGGGATCCCAGTAATATCCTAGACTTCTCTCTCTGAAGACAATGTGTGAGAGCAACCTTTATAAGCCAACCTAATCCTAAGCTTTTGAACTAGACCAATCCATCCCAAGGATTTATTAAGCGCTTTTTATGAATTAAATTCTATGGTAGCCTCTAGGAATTAAAAAGAAAAAATTTCATCCTTTAGGAGATTATTAGGTATAATAATTTACATATATCTAGAATTTTAAAGTTTAAGAAATGAATGCTTTCTTCACAACAACTTTGTAGGATATAGGGTAAGTATCATTATGCATTCTAGAAGCGTGGTTGACAAGATTGAAAACTGATTCATTGGCAAAGATTTGCCAAGGACTAGCCAAAATGAATTTAGAACAAATCTGAAATTTTATTTAGATAACAAAGAGTTTACTGTATGTAATGGGGGCTTTTTTATTTTATCTTCTCTTTCCTATAGAGAGGGCTTTCCCCCTTCAATTATTTTTAGAAAGTTTCTAATTTAAGTATAAATTTAAAATCATAATTAAGTATTATAGTTAGATATTTACTTATGTTCATATTTAGCTGATATCTACACTTAATGTTATGATAGATTTTCATATATAATATGACAATTATTAGTTAGACTTTTACTTCCATTTATAGTTCATTTTTTATCTATATTTAATATCATGACGGATTTTCTACATCATATTTTAAGTAAAAAAGTAGAATACAGTAAAATCCATTGTTTGCTTGATAGTTTATGAACAAGTGTGCACCAGTAAAGAGATGATTTTTTCTTCTGTGCATAGACTGCTTATCTCTAGTTCATATATTAACCTCTTTTTCATCGGAACTACAACAATTATATCTATGTAGGAAGCATCATTAATTCTTTATAGTATTTCTCTTCTCTAATACATGGTTTAAATCTGAGAGAACAGATTGATTATGGGCTAGCACCAAATGGTGTGTGTGTCATCTAGGGAACAGCTCAACAATGGTCAAAAAGACCTGTCCCCAGGACTTGGATCAACAGGTAGTGAATAGGCTTTTAGTTTTCATGTTTTGTTTTGTTTTCAATCACAAATAATGTCTACTATGGCATGGAGAGGGACTTTAGTGGAGAGAGTGTCTTGATGACATCATAACTCTTGTCAATCCTCAGGGTTTTTTTTTTCATTTTTGAAATAATATTTTATTTTTCCCAATTACATGTGAGGGCAGTTTTAAACATTTGTTTTCTTTTTTTATTTGAGTTCCAAATTTTCTTCCTCTCTTCTTTACCTCTCAACTCCTTAAGATAGTAAGCAATTTGAAACAGGTTAGATGTGTGCAATGATGCAAAATATATTTCCATATTAGTTATGTTGTGAAAGAAAACACAAGCAAACAAAAAAACACACCATGAAAAAACTAAAGTGAAAAATAGTATGATTCGATTTGCATTCAGACTCCATAAGTTCTTTCTCTGGAGCTGGGGTGCATTTTTCATCATGAGTCCTTTGGGAACTGTCTTAGATAATTGTATTGCTGAGAATAGAGAAATCCTTCTGTTGATTGTGATATAATATTGCTGTTACTGTGCACAACACTGTCCTGGTTCTTGCTCAATTCATTTTGTATCAGTTCTTGTATGTCTAGGTTTTTCTGAAATCAGCCTGCTTGTCATTTCTTATAACACAAGAGTATTCCGTTATAATCATGTACCACAACTTGTTCAGCCATTCTCCAGTCAGTGAGTGTCCTCTCGATTTCCAATTCTTTGCCACCACAGAAAAAGAGCTGCTACAAATACTTTTGTACACATTGGTCCTTTTCCCTTTTTAAAAAACCTTTTTGGACACAGAGTTAGTAGTGGTATTGCTAGATCAAAGGGTATGCACAGTTTGAGTTCAAACTTAAGTTTAGCAAATCAGGGATTTCCTTGATGGCCCTTTTAACAGATTTATTTTTCCTTTCACATTTATTTATTTTTAGTTTACAACATTCAGTTCCACAAGTTTTTGAGTTCCAAATTTTCAGTTCCAAGTATGCATATTTTTATAATTCTTTGGGCATAGTTCCAAATTACTCTCCAGAATGGTTGGATCAGTTCACAGCTCCACCAACACAACATCATTAGTGTTCCAATTTTCCCACATCTTCTTCAGCATTTATAATTTTCCTGTTTGTCATATTAGACAATCTGACAGGTGAGATGTGGTACCTAAGAGTTATTTTGATTTGCATTTCTCTGATCAGTGGTGATTTAGAGCATTTTTATATGACTGTAGATATCTTTAATTTCTTCTCCTGAAAATTACCTGTTCATATCCTTTGACCATTCATCATTTGGAGAATGACTTGTTTCCTTGTAAATTTAGCTTAGTTCTATGCATATTTTAGAAATGAGGCCTTTATCAGAGATACTGGTTGTAAAAAGTCTTTCCCAATTTTCTGCTTTCCTTCTAATCTTGGTTGCTTTGGCTCTGTTTGTTCAAAAACTTTTCAATTTAATGTAATCAAAATTATCCATTTTGCATTTTGTAATGCTCTCTATCTTTTATTTGGTCATAAATTCTGCTCTTCTCCATAAATCTGACAAGTAAACTATTCCTTGCTTTCCCAGATTACTTATAGTATCAGCCTTTATATCTAAATCGTGAACCCATTTTGACTTTACTTTGGTATATAGTATAAGATATTGGTCTGTGTCCAGCTTCTGCCTTGCTATTTTGAAGTTTTCCCAGCAGTTTTTGTGAAATAGTTCTTGTCCCAGAAGCTGGATTCTTTGGGTTTATCAAATAGTAGATTACTATAGTCATTGAATATTGTGAGCTGAACAGATTTATATAACAAGAAGGGGTTCACTTAATGAGCTTATGTTTGTAAAGCTATGGTAGAATAAAGTTGATATTTCTGATTCTTATTTACTGATTTAAGCCAGAGAACCACTGATTTGGATCATCCCACAATATTGCAAACACATGCCTAGTACTGGCTTCTCATGAGGAAAACAGAGCAGTTGGAATCAGAGAGCATAGACTCAAATCTCAAAATTATTCTGCCATTTATCCCTCCTTGACCTTGGACAGGTAACTGGATCTCTCTGAATCTCTGTTTTCTTATTTACAAAATAACAGGTTTGGCCTCTGTGACCTGACATCCTTTTTAGCTCTCAGTCTATGATCTTTTCATGTCATTAAGTTTTTCTTTATATGAATTCATTTTTTACATTAGAGACATCAGGACTTGGATTTAAGACTTTAGGACATTTGGAACTGTTTTAAAATTTCTACTATTATGTAAATCACAATGATTTTTTATTAAGGTTCCATTTGCTGACTATAGTGTTAACAAGGAAGCCCAATTATTTGCCAAGCAGCCAGTTATCCCACTCTTATTTTGCTAAGGACACTAACGTTCAGGTAACTGTTTTTTGAAACATAACCTGTATTCTAAAATGAAGCACTTTGCGAAGTTAAAGACTTGACAACCATCTTTCCCAAACATATTTTAATATCTGACACTAATCTTTCAATGTCTCATAACTTTTCATCTAGTACTCAGGATATATAAAGTGAGGATTTAAGATAAGACATTCTTATACTTGTTCTTTATCTGTTACATCAAGTATGACGTATTCAAGTCTAGAATAAAAAAAATAAGTGTACTTTTGATAATAAGTACTTTATTCTTACTAGTCATGATTATTGATATTCAAAACCATATTAAGTTATCTTAGTATACCCCAAAATAATCTAGAGTGAGCAACGATAATTTATTATCTGCTGTTTGAGTTGTCTGCATTTCATTTTTCATAACTACATATTATGACATTGGAAAGGTTAAAGTCCTTAGAAATCTGCAAAAATGTAAAAAGAAAGGAAGGAAACAGACAATAGGAAGTATAGAATCAGGAAGAGACTGAGTCATGGAACAATAAAAAGAAATTGAATTTTGAATACCTGAAACGAAGACATTCATTTGCTTATGATTTGAGGTAAAGGTTAGCTCCGTCTTTTTTGTCTCCACTCCTTTCTGCTGCTTAACGTTTGTAGTTTGGAGGCTTATAGTCCATTTTAACTAATACTGTCTGCAAGTGTATTGCCTTTTGCAATGAGAAGGGACTATGTTTACTTTTGTCCCATGTAATAATCTAATTGATTATTAGAAATGTATTTTTATTTGAATGAGTTGCTCATGAGTCCAACATTGACTCATTATTTTTTAAAAGACCGTGTAGGTATAAGCATAGAAAATGTGGTTTCCTATCCATCAATTTCATCACCCTCTTCCACTGTGATATATGTTTATAAGTGCTGTTAATGACTTTAGGGAATTTTCTGTAATAAACATGACTTGGAGAATTCATATGAATTCAAAATTAATGAAAAGACCAATCGTGGAAGGAAAAGGTAACATGAAATTGATCTATTGTCCTTAAATATGTAGGAGAGTATCCAAATAATAACACCAGCTAGCTTATACATAGCACTTTAATGTTCAAAGAACTTTAAAAATATGATCTCATTTTATTTTCACAATAACCATGGAAGCTAAGTGCTATTATTACCTTTATTTTATGGATGAGGAAACTGAGACTGAGAGACATAATAGAACTTTGCCAGGATCACATAGCTAGTAAGTATCCAAGGCTAACTTTGAAGTCAGGTCTTCCTGACTCAAGGTGTAGCACTCTAACCATTCCACCACTTAATTCCCTAGAAAATACTATTGTAACAAAAGCATGACTAAACCATTATAATAATTATTCAATAACGTATAACATGTAATTAAGTTAGTGTCTCCATTTCAGAATGGAGGCAGTATGGTGTAGTTAATGGAGAGCTGACCTCAGAGTCAGGAAGATCTTTCTTTAAATCCTCCCTCTGGCACACATTAGCTGTTTGGCCCTGGGCAAGTCATTTACCCTTTCAATATTCTAGACAACTCTTTAAGACTATCAGTTGAAGAGAAAATGCCAATCTTTACTAATGAAATCACAAGTTCAGTCCCTATCTAGTCTTTCTGCAGAATGGAATCATTCATAAGAGCCTTCTAATTGCCAAACTCTAGGGTAGCATTTCCTAGACAAGTCACTTGTATTAGATCAGCAGTTCTCAACCTGTGTGTCATGACCCCTTTGGGGGTCAAACGACCCTTTCACAGGGGTCACAGGGATCTCCTAAGACCATCAGAAAACGCATATTTCCGATGGTGTTAGAAACCGAGACACCACTCCTCTATCCGTCTCCAGGTGGGTCTGCCCACATGCAGATACGCCCACATACGAGTATTAAAGGGTTGAGACATTAGGAAGGTTGAGAACCACTGTATTAGATAATTCAGTAATGCATGTTTTCCCATATCTAGTTAAAAAATGTTTATTGTTCAGTTATTTCAGTTGTATCTGCATCTTTGTGACCCGATTTAGGGTTTTCTTGGCAAAAATATTGATTAGAGTGGTTTACCATTTCCTTCTCTAGCTCATTTTACAGATGAGGAAACTGAGACAAACAGGGTTAAGTGACTTGCCAGGGTCACATAGCTAGTAAGTGCCGAGGACAGATTTAAACTCAACAAGATAAGTCTTCCTGACTCCAGGCCCAGCACTCTCTCCATTGTGCCACGTCGCTGCCCCGGTAAAGAAATAGATAAGAAGAGAAGTAAGGTATACAATGATAAAGTAAGGAACTTCTAACTTAGCATTTTTAATCATTCAGGTTATATATGAAACAAAATAAAAGCAGTTAGTTTAAAAACAAGTAACACTAGAAATGATTAATTAAAATTGCCATGGAGAAATTCCTAATGACTGTAGTTTCAAAGAAATGTAGGTGGAATAATAAGCTTGATATTTGAAAATTGTAAATGGTGTTTCATTCATTACTGATCTTCCCTATGGCTTCTATCCTGCTTTGACTTTTAGCATCAATCAATCAACAGAATCTTACTAAGTTCTTACTATGTGCCAGATACTGCGCTAGGAACTGGAATTACAAAGAAAAGGAAAGTTTTGGGGGCAAGCTAGGTGGCACAGTGAATAGAGCACAGGTTCCTGGAGGCAGGAGGACATGAGTTCAAATTTGGCCTCAGACACATGATGCACTTACTAGCTCTGTGACCTTGGGCAAGTCACTTAATCCCAATTGTCTTGCCTTCCCCTCTCCAAAAAAAGAAAAAAAAAGGAAAATGAAAGTCTTACAGAAGCTTCCATTCAAAAGAAGGAGGCAACATGCATGTGTAGGTATATACAAAACATTTAAAAATGTGATGCTGGGTAACTCTGAGGAGAGAGAACAGTGGGACTCCAGCACTGGCTGCATGGGAAAACCAAGAAAATTCTCCTACTTGCAGATTATGCCATTTGAACAAAATCTTGAAAGAATTCAGGGATTTTGTGAGGCATAAATGAAGAGATAATTCATTCCAGCCATAGGGGGCAACTAGTGAAAAGGCATGAAGGTGGGAGATGGAGTGTTGTGTGTACAAAACATCAAGAATAGTGTGACTGGACTATAAAGTATATTCAAGAGAATAATGTATACTGATACTTGAAAGGTAAGAGGGGACCAGGTTGTGAAGAGCTTTTTGTGTCAAACAGAGAAGTTTCTATTTGTTCCTAGAAGTAACAGGAAACCACTGGAATTAGTTTATTTAAAAAGGATGTGATAATGCTAAACCTACACTTTTAGGAAATTTACTTTGACACATGTGGAGGATGATTGGTATAGGGAGAGATCAGGCAGAAATAGTAATTAGGAAATTATTGTAATAGTCCAGATCAGAGATAATAAGGACCTGAATGGACTGTTGATAAAGAAGTTACATGCAAAATATGTTTTGGAGGAGAAATGACAAGAGTTGGTGACTGCGTGTGTGTGTGTGTATATACATACACATACACACACAAATAAAACAAATTTGTTTATGACATTTTGAGCTTGAGTTATCACTAAGACATCCAATTTGAAATGTCCAATAGAAAGTTAGTAATGTGAGACTAAAGCTGAGGAGTAAGTCTAGGACTGGATATACAAATTTGAGGGTCAGCTGTATAAAAATGTACATCAAATGCATGGAACTTGACTTAATAAGACTTGACACAAAAAGAAAAGAATAAAGAGAAGAGGAGAGAACCTTTGAAGCATCTCCTTTGAGGGGGCATGATATGGATGATGAAAACACCCTCTTCTTATTTCTTATGTCACAACAGTACTTCATTATATTCATATACTGTAATTTGTTCAGTCATCCCCAAAACTGATGACCAACCCTTTAGTTTCCAAGTCTTAGAATAAGAATCTGTTACATTCTTGCCCAAGGTCTTCCAGCAGCTAGCTGAATGACTCTGGACAAATCATGTAACATAGCTAGACCTTAGTTTCATAAAATAAATACATTGGACCAGATGGCTTCTAAAATCCCTCTCAGTGCAAACAAAATAGAAACAGCATAGCAGAGAAGTCACATAAGAGAGGAATCACATCCAGCTGAGGTTAGAAGAAAAGGTTTCATTGAGGATTTAGCAGTCGAATTGGGCCAATGAAGGATCAGTAGCATTTCAACGGGTGAAAATATGGGAAAGGCTAAGTATGTTAGCAAAGGTATATTTGGGAATGTTGAAATATGTCCACTTTACCACCAAGTAACCACAAAGATCATTTAAAACCAAAGCAAAAAACCTACTCAACTTTTGGAGTTGTAATTTTGATGAAATAATAAAGCTCTGAATTCTCTTAGCTTTTTAAAGGTCAGAATGTACTAGGATTAGACAGATAATTTCTATAATTAATTGCTTGAGGTCTTTTTGTGTAGGGGGAATTGGGAGAACTGTAGTAAATGTCATTGTATTTTTATGTAACCATAATTCTCTCAGTGCCAGGAGGAATGAAAGCTTAGTTTCTGGTCCTGTTTCCAGAATAGTCTGCCAGTCGGCAATGCTTATTTAGCATTTTTTTTTCTCCAGTAGAGTTTAGAGACTAAAACAGACCTCAGTGTGTCTTAACTCAATCATTTCAAGGTACGATTTTGGTTTAAGATCAAAAGCAACAGCCTACTTGTTTATACCTTCTCTCTAATGTAGCATGATGAATGACCTGTGATTACTAAGAGGAATGTATTTCTTTTCCAAGTTGACAACATCAGGAGCCTGTACTGTTGACACACTGCAGCTCATAGTGCTTACTATTTTAAGACATAATAATAATAAAATTCATATTTAAGAACATGATGCATGCACATCTACACACACACACAAACATACACACACTTCTCTATATCTTCGGGAGATTCTTTGATAAGTTGGAATTTTCCATTACAAAGTATTTTTGTACTATTCAAAGTCTTGCTTTTTCCATTTATTCTCCACCCAGCATGCTTATGTGAACTTATTTTTAAAAGCCCAAGCTTTCAAGTGACAGGAAAACGTCTGATGCTCATTTCAAAAGAAATTGCACTTGGGTATAATTAAGCAACTTTATTCAGTGTCTATGTTTTAATCAAGTACCAATAAGATAACAAGTATTTATTGAACACCTACTCTTTGTTCAGTTATTCTATAAATAAAAAGTCATAGATTGAACCCAATAATCATATACTCTATGTCCCAAGAAAGGAAATATTATTTGATATAGGTGCAGTGATTCTCTTTTCTTTAGTTTATATAGTGTAAGTGTCCAGAAAGCAGTCTTTTGGCAGAAAAAATGTATCTTTAGTTCTGTTATTACATGTTTCATGAGTGAACAGATAAATAAAAATGTTTGCATCTGAGAATGGGGATGTTTTCCTCTGTTTTAACTTATGCCTAATATGCTTATATATTGATTCTATACATCATATATACATTTAATACATATGTCGTGATCATAAATCTTGCCTGAATATTGTTGTTGAGATCCACTGGCAATTTATTTTTAATTAGGGAAATAGCTACATGCTTCTTATGGGATCCCAGAAAAATAATTCCATTCTGTGTTTTTTATTCAATTAGAAAAAAAAGAAAAGCTTCCTTCTTTTTTTCCATTTGTTCTCTCTAAATAGTGTGCAAGTTGCAATTAGAACTCTAGTCAATTCTGAAGATAGCTGTCTTTAAATTATGGTGATTTTTACAATGAGTATAAAATATTATTCGCATAAAGATTTAAAGCTATAATGGGCCTTAACAATCATGTAGCTCAACTTTCTAATTTTAAGAATAAGAAAACTGAAGTCCCAGGAGGTGGCATGATTTCCCCAAAGTTACACAGATCCAGACTTTAAAATCAAGCTGTGACTTTAAATCTATTCCAGTATATCACCTGACTTGATGACCCATCTTGTTTTGTAGACATACTCCAAAATAAATTTTTTTTAAATCAGATACATCTTCAAAAGACCTAGATTTTTGTCATTATATGTCATCTTTCAGTCATGTCTGACTTTTTGTGACCTCATGGGTCATTGTATGCCAGTACTGTCCATGGGGTTTTCTTTGCAAAGACACTGGAATGGTTTGACATTTCCTTCTCCAGTGGAGTAAGGCATACAGAGATTGTGTGACTTGCCCAAGGTCACACAGCTAGTAAAAGTCTGAGATCAGATATGAACTCAGCTCTTATTGACTCCAGGTCCTGTGCTGTATCCATTGAACTATCTAGTTGCTAAAACTTTATGTATGTATGTGTAAATGAATAAAACTATTCCAAAACAGAAATTAAAAATATTTTGAACAACGGTAATGTTGTGGGTATAAGTATATTGCCTCCTGTGGAGACAGCTTTTAAGGGACAAAACTTATTTGGATTTTAGTTCTGGTATATTCCTTATAAAATCAGCTAAATTCTTTTATAGCCATTTATTGAGGAAATACCAGTCAGAATTTAGACTGGCTGGAAAAAATACATAAATACTCAAAAAAAGGCCATTTAGCTAAAAGTTTGCATGATTTTGAAACAGAATACATTACAAATGTACAATGTCACTTGATTTTCCAAGGATTTATCTAAGTTAAATAACCTATATCAAACTAAAATCCCATTGAATACAGAGGAAGTAAGAAATTAGACCCTATAGGCAGTGAAGAAAAGGGTTGATGAGGTAGAGAGAAGCAGGAAGTTTATTCCAGATGGCAAGATCCAGAGAGCATAAGACTGTTGAACCAGCAGCATCCTAATTTTGTGAAAGAGTTGGTCTTTGTGAAAGAATTGGTCTTGGTAAGGTAGTTCAGTAAGTCCATATTCATTCAGAACCACACTAATCTGTAATCTTTTGACCTGGATCTGTTTGCCATTTCCGCCAAATGTTGGTTTTCCTCCCAGTTAACTCTATCTCTTCTAAACCTAGAATCTGTGTTATTTGCTCATTTTGAAACAACAATCATCTCTACATGTTAAATGCATCTGCTGGTTCTTTCAAAAATGACTGTAGTGGCTTCCATCTTATAAACATGCTAATGATTCATCCTGATAAGCTGAAAATTTCCAGCTATGGTCAAAACATCACTATGATGAAGCCCATTAAAATGAATTTGCATTAAAATGTGTTTTTCCCCCAGAGCTATAAAGTGTCTTTTCCCCTACATTTATGTAAACCCATGGAAGAGACTTGAATGGTCAAAGGGTAGAAAAAGTAAAGGGAGGGATCAAAGTTTTCAAAAAGGTTTTTCTGAGGCGAGGCAGTGAAATCTATAGAAACTTCTAGGTATTTCAGAAATATCTGGGTAAAAGAAAAAAAAGGGAGGGGAAATAAATTCCATTGTTTCATCTTGCATTCATTTATGAAAAGAGTTGTTAATATCTACACTGTGTGCAACATTATACCTTTGTAAATAGTGATAGTCATAACCTGTATTGCATTAGGCTTTTGCATGCTTCTTTCAGACACATTGTCATATTTAGACCTCACCATAGTTCTGTGAGGTAAGTTGAGAAGGTGGTATTATCCCCAATTCACAATTAAGGAAATTAACATCTATGAAGGATAATTGATTTGGTTCAGATAACACAGTTGTAAGTGCCAAAGATATACCACTAGTCCAGATGTTATTTCTTCAAATCAGTGCTCTTTTTACTATACTACATGGAATTATTTAGGCTTGTCTCCCAACTCTCCCTTGAACAATGATTTTTATTACCATCTCTAAGTCTTTTCTTCGTTCAATTCAATTCAACAAATATTGTAAAGTGGCCAAAATGTGCCAAGACTCAAACCTATGCCTCTTGGTTCCAGTCCTAGTTAGCTCTTTTGTCTATGCCATATGGGCCTGGCATAGTTATGGTTCTGCCTTCATCATGGGAATCCTTGCTCCAGTATACACCATATACACCATATTGAAAGAGTATTGGATTTGGAGTCGGAGAAAATAGACGAAGGTTTTGGGAAATATACTATACTTGAAGCCTTTCTGACAAAATAGAACTTGTCAAAATTTGTCTTTCATTGGCAAGACCTTTGATAACCCCTAGATCAACTCCATCAATGAATCCATAGGTATTTATTAAATTGCTACTAAGTACTATACATGATACTAGACACTAGAGGTATAAAAATAAAAATGAAACAAGCTGTGTCCTAGTAAGATCTGCATTTCCTGATCATTTCCAAGCAATGCTAACTACTCTGACCATCATCCTCTTCCTCCCTCTGGAATTCTAATTTCATGACTCTGAGCTATGAAATGTTATCCCTTACCTTATCTTTCCTAAAAGCATGACACCATAGCATTCTCTTATCATTCCATATCACATTATCTTACCATCCCCTTCCACAAATATCCTTCTTTCCTTTCCATCTCTTGCTTCCCTGTATATATTATCTTCTCTATTAGACATTTAAGGAGCTAAAATAGAATGTAAGATCCAGAAGAGTTTTTTATTCATTCATTCATGTACACATAAAAGTTTATGTGTACATAAATATGTATGTGCAAAAAGTAAAAGGCATAGGAGTCCTCATCAAAGTTATAAATTGTGTCACTATGACCTACTAAGATACTTCTTTCATTTTTTTTATGCTAGTCTACTGAATTGAGCATATTCACAAATTTATGGAAAATTTCAGTAGCATAAATTTTTAGATATTGCATATGTCAACAAAACCTTGGGTCATGGAAAAATGAATAAGTATTTTAAGAAAGAAAAACATTTAATTAGCTATTAGTAATAAATATATGTTTATGATATCAAGTATGATAGCTCACAATAATATAGTGCTTTAAAGTTTGGAAAATATACATTATACATTATTTATTATCCATATACATTATATATGATAATTATATCTATATTATATACATTATTTCTTATGATCCTCATAACATTATGTGAGGTAGGTATTATTATCACAATTTTACAGTGGAGGAAAATGAGGCCCAGAGAATTTAAGCAACTTGCTCAAGGTCGAATAAGGAATAAATATGAAATTTAAATTCTGGTCCACCTGACTCCATGCTCTATCTACAACACTACCTTACTGATTTTTAACTCGAATGATTTGAATTAATCATCAAGTGATGGTTTTCATTTGACTTCTGTCCATGAGATATTTGTAAAAATTATTCATGAATCTGTAAAGAATTCATGGGGAGAAGTCATAAGTCTTCAAAGTTTGTAAAATATTCCTGAGTTACCAAAGGTAAGGGCATTATTATCTCTTTTTATATGACTTAACTTTTATTTAAGACATTCAGAGTTTTGCTTTTAAGTTAACACACACATGTGATAGCAGGCACATGCATCATGTTTATATGGTGGAAATGTGAGTCACCTGACCTGATTGCAAATCTGACACTTAGTACTTTTGTGAAATTGATCAAGTTACTCCAAGTCTCTGGGTCTCAGTTTCCTCACTTGTAAAATGAGAAGGCTGGACTAAATGATGTTTAAGTCTTCCACTATCTTTATATCTATGACCATACTCTGAGCATGATATATCTATATAGGTCAAGTAATACAAGTATTATAAAATAACATGTATGTAAATTAATTTTATCTGAAGCTTTTTAAATTTTCATTATATTTTCTATTAATCTAGCATATCATTTCACCAAACTTTAGTACAAAAATATTAAATATTCTGACACTTTAAGATTCAAACTTTATGTAGGGAAATGGTTACCTATGTTGGTATGTCTCTTGTCAATAATTTCTTAGTCTTAATAATCAAGGGATGTGATCTGGTAACTAATAACAGTATTTTATTATCTAATATATCACTTCATATAGAAAATATGGTTCCTCATGCTGTCCATAAATGAATACCCTTAAAAGTCAATGTTATTCTCTTTTATCCCTTAAACTTCTTTGCCCCATTACATCAGCCTTTCCAGTGAACTGGAGAAGAACAGAAAAAGCATTGCAGGCTCCTGTTATGGCCAAATTATATGATTTAGCCTTTGGCCCAAGAAGAAAAGGGAAATGAGATCATAGTCCTTGATATCTTTAAGCCGTGACTTAACTACGTCCAGTGTGTTCCCACTGGCTAAGATACATCAGGATCATGGCTCTGCTAGGGTTTGTCTTCTAACTGTCTCCTCTATATACTTGGCATTAGACAAGTTGTGTGGTTCTGAAGAACAGTTCTTGTGGTATGAGTTAGCCTCCTGAGCCACATAAATCAGACAGATTATTGCAAGTAATTAATCTCACAAAGTAGTCACATTATTCATTTTGTGTGTTTCTATTTGATTTGAATCAATTGTCATATTTTAAGTAATTATAACTTCAAATAGTGCAACTGTGAATAAATATGACCACTTCACAGGATTCATTATTTGTACTAATGAGGACCTAGCTGTATAATAATCTTGTGATTTGGTTGGATGTCATGAATGAAAATTTGCTGTTCCAAAGGCAGATGTACAGTCTCTAGTCTCAAAATCAATAGATTTTTAAAAGCTTTTATTGCTAACAGGGAAAAAGATGAAACATTAGAAAAATTTATGAAGTGAAAAGCATGTTAGATATAATATTGTCACACTGTTAGTGTCTGAATTGGGCATTTATAAAACTCAGATAATGAATTGTTATATTTATGTCAACTTTATCAGAAGCTGTACCACAGAAGTTATGCAGGATATAGCTTATCAAAGTATAATTTTAGATTCAGGTGACTTTTAGCTTCTTTACTAAATCAAAATTAAACATTGCATTTAGTATTTCTTTAGATTTGAAAAAAAAATAAGTTTAATTAAGCAAACATTTATTAAGAGACAACTATTTATAAAGGATTGTGTTAAATGTTGGAAATAGAAAGATAAACATGAATTGTTTCTGCCATCAAAGACCTTTGATTCCATTGGCAGATTAGAACATATACAAATGTAAGTTGCTAGTAACTATGGGATTGAAGAAGGGACTTATATGGGAGGTGGCATGGGAGCTGCTATATTTTGAAAGAAGCAAAGGATTCTACATGCTGGTCATAACTGGTGAATACATTCTAAACATGGGATGGTTTCGTGCAACGCATGCAGTTGAGTGATAAAATGGCATGTACAATGGCACAAGACAGATGGGCTGGAACAGGAAATACAGGAAGAAGAATATTATGAAGAAAGACTAAAACGTAAAAGGGAGTGGTGGGCTTTGAGTGTCAAGTAAGGACTTATACTTCATTCTGGAGACAATAAATGTCCTAATCACTCATTTAGAAGATTAATTGAATTTTTCAGTCTTCATTTGGATGTTTTTTATGTATGAACAGTCTGTGTTTTAGATTCTGTTTTAGATAAAAACACAAAGCACATCATATAGAAGTGTAGAGAAGCTTTAAGCATTTTGTCTCAAACAAAAACAATGAAAATATCTATTTTTGCCAGAGGACAAAAGATGTGTGTGTGTGTGTGTGTGTGTGTGTGTGCGTGTCTGGATGTGTGTGTGTGGATGTCTATAGGGTAAGGGAGGACCATGAATGGGTATGTGTGTGCATTTGTGTCTGTGGGTATGTTTGCAGAGAGAAAGACTAAACATGTAATTTTCCTTCTTATAGGGAACTCTGTACCAACTCATATCTGCACCTTTTCTATAACTTATATTGTTGAGAGCTGCCCAAGTTAAAAGAAATTAAGTAACTTGGCCAAAGTCATATAGGCAATATGTGTCTGAGATCAAACTTAAACCCATTTCTTCCTGACTCCAGGACAGCTCTCTATCCATTATGCCTAATTGTCTCACTAATAATAAAATATTCCACAGAAATACTTATCATTGGTTTAAAAAAAACACTATTTAATAATTACAAAGGTTATATGAAGGAAGATGCTATCTGAATCCAGAGAAAATTTGTATAGAATAATATGTATATAATAAGTATATCTAGAATGATGTTATATATATGTGTGTATAATAGGCATATGTGTATATGTATATGTGTATGTGTATATGGTAAGCGTGCACACACATATACACATGTAAAAATAGATATATGTGTGTATGAGTCTATTTGTGTCTAATGTGTCCTCCTCACCCTAGGGTGAGGAGGAAAAATATTTACACAATAACTTTATTATATATGTAAAAGGAATAGCAAGTTGTATATAATAGATTTGCAATTTCATGTTCAATCATCTTTTGTATTATACTGTGTTATGGAAATGCTTGTTTTATTCCATAAACTAAAAAAAAAAACACAAAATATTTTTAAATGGACAAAACAAATAAAAAATAATAGAGTTAGATCAAAATCTGCTATTGATCTTGGGAAAGATGTAGATCCTGTTCTCATAGCCATGAATTAATATGTAACCAAGAAAGCATTTCTTTAGCACATATTATTTTCCATGAACTGGGAAGGCAAATATGAAAGTTCCTGCTCTCAGGAACCATATGTTCTAATAGGAGAATCAATGGGATAGCAACTAGGAAAGGGGATCTGGAGAGTCATGGAAATAGTGTCATAGGGCAGTTGATTATTATATACCTTCCAGAAGCAATGATAGCATTTGTTTGATTATTGGTTCTAGAGCTTAAACAGAGTAGGTTAGAGACCACGCCTTGGATAGAGGGCAGAAGGTAAGAGGACTGGAACAGATGGTTGAATGAGATGGGAAGCATAGTCTGGGGGTTGACAGATCAAGACTGGCCTTGGTAGAGTTCCAAAATAAGCTATTCTGAGTGGTTAAAGAAAAATTATCCTTATTCTTAATCCAGTGCAGATAAAACTAAAACACCCCCAAAAATCTGTATATACCATAGAAATGCATTTAATATTTCGTCCTGAAGTATCACACATCTACATGTCTCTAGTTGTTTATGACTTTTTCACATCTTTGGCTCTTTTACAAATGATTCAGCTTAAAACATTATACAGCCTAATGCAGTATAAAGAGCAGTAAATTCAGAGTTAGAAGCCCTGGTTTATGCTAACCCATTTCAACTGGGTTCATATTTCATACTTGTGTGATTTTAGCAATTTTTCTCAACATGTTTAGCCTCATTTTCCCCTTCTATAAAATGGGGAAGGTAGATTTAGATAATCTCTAAGCCTTTAGCTCTGAGCCTTATGAAAATATAGTCTTGTACTGACAAAATTGCTAACCACTAACAATCCTTATTAAATTAAAAATTAATAATGTAATCCAAAAATTAAAATATCTTACCTAAACACTTTTGATTCTCCCCCAAAAAGAGAAATAAATATTCAGCCTGTCTGATGCACTTAAAATAGACCACTAAGTATTTGATGTTAAACAGTATGCAATTTTTTTTCTGCTATGATTAAAATGTCTTTGAAAAGATGCCCTGCATCTCTCTAGCTCTATTTTTGTAATTGCAATAACTCCTGATAAACTCTCAAGGTAAAACATGTCATTTATTTCCCCACTATTTTATTATTTAAGAATATTTTTAACCCAACAAAAGAATGCTGTAACTTACTCAAATTGATTGCTACTCACTTAATGGATTAAAGAAAACATTTCAGTTGAAATATCAAATCACATTCAGCAGTTGATTTCATAATGTTTATGGTGAAAATGTGAGTTGAATTACTGTCAAGTTTAGTATGAACTATGTATTCTTATTCTTTGAAAGTATGGTGAAATGAATCTCTCCTTTCTAGTATAGAAAAACAAAACCAGAGGGACGTTTTTACTCTGTCCTTTAAAACCTTAACATTCAAGCTTTGGACTGGTGAGTATCAAATAGAAATGAATGTCTCTGCTTTCACTGGAAAAAAAAAGAAAGAAAGAAAGATTAAATTCAAATTAACCTTCATGAAGCAAATGGCTTGACTGAGGGAGTAGCAGCAGGACTCTTCACACCAGTAACTCCAAAACATTTCTGGACATTCCACTCATTTCTAGAATATCCTTTTTCTCCTTTCAAATACCTAGACTGACTACGGATTCTATGGTTTTTAAATCTTTTCAAATGAACTTCCATTGATATGTATTTTTACATCACCTAAAGTTTCCAATGTGTCTATCTCTCTGACTCTCCCACAGAGTAATCCCTTATGACAAAGAAAGAAAAAGAGGAGAAAAAACAGTTCGGAAAACGGAATGTTGTTCTTTTCACTTACATTGTTGTAGCAATTGTGTGTTATTTTTCTGATTCTACTTAATTAACATTGTCTCAGTTCACAAAGGTCTTCCCATGTGGTTCTAAAATTTTTAAAACACAAATGTCACATTAAAAGTTATATCATAGTAAAAATTTTATCGAGAAAATCATATAAGAAATTATGCAAATTTTAGTTGCTCTTAAAGAATCTAGAAGCTTCGATTTGAGCAAAAATATGGTCTTAAAAGGTTATGGAATTCATGTGACATGAAGTTGATTTGAGACGGCTTTTAGCAGCAATGGTTGGGGAAGGGAGAGAGAAAAGCTGAGGCTGACAGTATATTACTTTATACTTTAGCGGCGCACTAGATAACTCAGAGGATTTGGAGTCAAGAAGACCAGATTCTGGTAGCTATGTGACCTTGGGCAAGTGACTTAAATTGTCTTTGCCTCAGTTTCCTCATCTGCTAAATGAGGAGAAAAATAGCACCTTTCTGACAGGGTTGCTTTGAGAATAAAATGAGTTAATATTCATAAATTATTATATAAAAGTTCATTATAATTATATGAGAATTCACATTCCTTAAGGTAATAATTGATTTTTGTATATGTAAAGGTTATATTTCTTTAAAGGTAAAAAAGATTTGATTTTTTTAGTAAATCCTTTTAGTGAGTCTAGAAGAGACCATTGACTAATTTTTGAAACATGTATAAATTTGAAATTATGTAACAAGATGATTGAATGAATTCTAGGATGAAAGAACCATGATATTTTGAGAGTTGTAATGACCTTAGAGATCCCTTTACAGATGAAGAAACTGAGGTTCAATAAAGATTAAATGACTTGCCAAAAGTTATTCCACTACTAAGTGGCAGAATCAGAATTTGAACTCAGGTCTTCTGAGTTTGAATATAGTGTTCCTTTATTTCCTAGCAGGAACATCAGAAATATTTCATATTTTATTCTATTTATTTTTAATCAATTTTTACATTTATATATGCATTTAGAATATATTTAAGAGCAAGCACATATTTGTGTTCTTGCATAATTGAACTAAAATTTCCAATCTTGCTCCTTCCTCACCATGACCACCACACACACACACACACACACACACACACACACACACGCACACACACACACACACACACACTCTATCATTCTCCTTCTGGCAACACTGAATTTCTTCCTAACCTACTGTCTTTTCTTACCCATTTCCCATGGGGAAATGCTGCTTTCTATACCACTTTTTAAAGATTTTCAAAGTGCTTTAGATATACTATCTCATTTTATCCTCACAACACCCCTGAAAAGTAAATGCTATTATTATTTCCAATTTACATATGAAGAAACTGAGGGAGATAAATATTAAGTGACTTACCCAGGGTCCCACAACTAGTAAGTGTCTGAGTCTGGATTTGAATTCCTGTCTTCCTGACTCCAGGTCTAATGCTTGATCCATTCAACAAAATAGCTGCCCACCCTCACACCCTGGAATTTTTCATTCTTCCATGATGCAAATATCCAACCCAGAACCACATCCATAAACATCAGTATTACTTAAACAATTCATCTTTCCATTCAAACTTTTTTTCCTTTCACAACTACATCATTTTTGTCACTTCTAATGTTCATTCAACATCCTTAGCTAAGATCTTTTATTTTTTCTTGTGCATCATGCTATTAATATATATATATATATATATATATATATATATAGCCATCAAATTTCGTCACTTATTTTCTCAGAATTTCTCTTGAATTAGACTTTTGTTCTCCATTTCACCTCTTATTCTCCTAGATTTTTGCAATAGTAAATTTTTGTGCATTCCTAAATCCAATACCTTCTTTTCTAATTCATTTTGCTGCTAAACTAACCTTTTAAAGCATGATACCCATCATTCTACTCCCTCTTTCCGTAATCTACATTGGTTCCTGGCCATTTCTATTCCAAACATTTCTACCTGACTTTCATAATCTCCATAGTCCACACCACATATAAATTCAATTTAGACTTCTACTCCATTTAATCAGGCGTTTTTTCTATATCTTATATGCATCACACTCATTTCTACCTCCAAGCTTTTGTTCATACTATTCTAAATTAGAATACCATGCCTTCCTCACTTTAAATAATTTAATTATGGCTACTGTCCCTCTTCATGAAGCCTTTTCTGACTTTTCAACCCATGCTAATGTTTCTCATCTCTTAACTGCTATTTTATTTAAGATTAGCATCAAATTATTAAGAACTTAGTTATTTGGTATGTATTTCAAAGATGTCTGTTTTGACTCTCCTAATAGACTAAGAACTTTGAGATCCGGACTGTTGTCAGTACTTCATATCTCCTCCAAAGCATCCAAGTATATGATCTCTCATTCTGATGACTTTGCTCGAGCTGCTCCCCATGTACTTCCTCCTCACCTCCAACTTTTAGAATCCCTAGTTCCCTATGACACTTAGCTTAAGCATCATGTCTTACACAAGGTTTTTCCTCATCCTTCCAGTTATGAGTTCCTCAAACCAATTACATTGTACTTATTATTTTAGACAGATGTGGATTCATTGTTGTTTCTTCTGGTAGAATGTAATCTCTTAGAGGGAAGAAATGGTTTCATTTTCTATTTTACACCACTAGTACCTAACACAGTGACTGGAATATAATGGCAAGATGGTGGGGGATTAGACCTGTTATTTCATTGGTCCAAGGAACTCTTATTACTGAAACTGCCAAAGATAGGCACCTTATCTTCTACCTGCATTCTTGTGATTGTCATTGGCCAAAGCACTGAGACGCTGTGACTTGGCCAACGTATACCCAAGGCCAGTTCCTAATCCCAATCCTTTCAGCTCAAGAGACCAGATATTTAAGTGCTTAAAAAATATTTTGACTGATTGTTTGGAGACATAGGAGATGCATAGAAGCTCTATTTGACCAAAGCTTTTCCCCTATCCCCTCCCCCCCAATAGAGGCAATTAGGTGGCTTGATGGGTAGATTTCTGGACCTGGACACAGAAAGAACTGACTTTAAATATTGCCTCAGATACTTGGGCAAGTCAATTAGCATCTATCTACCTCAGTTACCTCACTGATAAAATAGGAATAATAATAACACCTACCTCACATGATTGTTGTATCAATGAAATATTTGTAGAGTGCTTTTTAAACTTCAATGTGTTATATAAATGCTAGTTACTATTCTCATTATTAAATGCACATCTAAGTGGTCTCAAGTTTTTTGCTCTATTGTGATATCCATTTCTTCTTTTTTCTTTCCACTAGCTTCATCCTAGTTCACCTAAATAATTGAATGATAGATTGAATTTGATTGGTTAGGTTGGAGGACAGACAAAAGGATTAAAATCTTTCCATCTAAATGGAACTTTTTAGATTGAGATGGAATTTTTTTAAATGATGAAAGACATGCCTCAAGCTAACATCTAATTTTTCAAATTCTAAAATACTAGGGCAGGATAACACTTTGAAACCTTTGGAAATTAAAGAGGCACTCCTTCACAGGTAATAATTCACTTCAACAGTTAATTAATTTGAAGGTAAGCTCCTTGAGAAGAACTGATTACTTTTTATGATTATGTTCCAAGCACCTAATATAATGCCTGACAAATAAAAGGCACTTAATAAATATTTCTGATTAATCACCACTATTTACAATAGTGGTAGCTAGGTGGAACAATGGGTAGAACGTCAGGCCTGGAACCAGAAAGATTCTTCTTAAGTTCAAATCTGACCTCAGACACCTACTAGCTATGTGACCCTGAGTAAGCTACTGTTTGACTCAGTTTCTCATCTGTAAAAATGAGCTAGAGAAGGAAATGACAAACCATTCTAGTACCTTTGCCAAGAAAATCTCAAGTAGGGTCATAAAGAACTAGACAGAACAACAGTTAGCAATGTATTGTGCTAGGTGCTCCATTGAGAAACAAAGGAAAAACAAAAACATAGCCTCCTTCTCAAGGAATTCAATAGAAGTATGGAGATCCTCATCCCCAAGAAGTAGTACGAATGGGAATTTGTAATGAATTAGACAAAGATGTTAACTAAATTTTAAATGGCAGAGTCATAGGCTAGTGCAAAGAAAAGTTGGAATACACCTCCCCTTCAAGGTTGACATCAAGGAACCAGTGCATATGCCTTGGCATTTCTGTTGATAAAAGTACAGTGGGCTAACTATACCATATCCATTCATATATTCTTGTTTTCCAAATTCTTTTATGCAATTTTGTGCCTTTCACTATGCCTAGATCTTAGACTAGAAAAATCTCTAAGATCATTCCCAACTTTAACATTCCATGAATCTGAATGAGAACTGGCAAATACAATCAGATATGCTCAATATATGGTCTAACTGATGGAAAAATTATAACCACCGCTCAAAAAATCTGGAAAATTGATATTTTTAGGTGTTAATCATTGAAGAACTAGTTAATGTGAAACTACATTTTGTGCAGCTTCAAGTTAATTGTGTAGGACCAGCTTTAGTGATTGAATATTTTGGACAACGAGGTTTCATATTAAAACACACATGCTTAAACACATACACAGTGTAGTTTCTCAAGAAGACCATGTTTGTTTCAGTTATGCAATAAGGAAATGTTCACTCATAATACCTGTCTATACAATCCCACATGGCTACACACAGATAGATATGCATCTACCCAATGATTACTTTAGTTACCTGCCATAACTATTTGCAATCATTAAGATATTTTAAGTTATCTACTTATTCGCTGAATTTTTCACTGGCCATCTGGATATTTGACAGTATATTGACACAGCAAAACAATGTATGGATGAATCATTGTCAGGGGATTTAAAAATAGTTTTGATCCCAAGTGATTATAAGTGGTTAGTCAAAAATTATTTTCTAAACCTCACTTAGCACACACTCAACTTTACATAAGAAACTTCCCACCAATATGTAACACACTATCCTATGTGGTAGGAATGAAAAAATAAACCAAAACTAAAAACAGTTGCTACCCTCAAGGAGCAGACATTCTATTAGAGGGACAAGACATCTAAACATATAAGTAAATGCGTTATAGTTTGAGGAGGGAAATAACACTGACAACTGGAGGGTCATTTGGTGTACATAATCATAGCAAGTTATATAGCACTATTGAAAAGTACTTCATCTCACAGAAACTTTTTTCAATAATATAAAAATTATATTTGATTTTACAAAGTATAAAAGTCTTAATATAAAAACAGAGATTGACTACTTTGAACTTAAATTCACAGGCAAAATGTAATCAATGGATGAAGACCATGGTCTATTTACAAAGACATTGATCTTCTCCAGGCAAGACACAGCACATGTAAGGCTTTCAAAGAGAATGCAAAGGCTGTGTATGTTAAATGGTAGATTAGCATCTTGACATCAAGTTTAATGAGAAAAAAAAAACATTTATAGCAGTCAACACTTATTCAGTATGAGTCTTAATAGATAATTTTGGCACAATAAAATGGAGGAGAGTGAGTCCAGAAAGTGTCTAAACAAAAATTGATACATTGTTAATCATATAAGTGGCCCATCATCCCAGATCAGCTATTAAAACATTAATAATTCCTCATCTATAGGACAAAGAATATTGATAGAATTCTCAGAGCACACAAGAAACAAGTTAAAATTATTAAAATGCTTTTGGAACAAATCTACCTCACTACACAAAGTGAAATATTAAAAGTCGACACTGGATTTGTCTAATGTAACCAAAAGTGTTTTATCTCTGGACAAATCCAATGAAATAATAATGATGATGATAATGATGATAATAAAATGTAACATTTTTTCAGGACTTAATTGTTTAAAATGGCTAAGATTCAAGAATAGAATCGAAAGGTACTCCATGGGTAACATCCATAGGAATTCAACCAACAATATATAAAAAAAAGAAATATTAAACAAATGACCAAAACATACAGTTTGGTTTGTAGAAACAAGGGTTTATGGTAGTTATTCAAGAGTAGCTCATTGAGATTAGCAACACATCAAAAAAAAAATAACCTTAAGGAGCCCAAATTTATTGAACAATGCAGATTATGCAATGAAATAGTGGGAATTTTACATTTCATTGGTAAATTGGTTGTGGTTGCAAAATTTGAGGATCTATTTAAGGTAACCTGCTGAATCTTAAATATACAGGAATAATAAAAGGATAATAACTTTTTCTTGGACCACTTCTATCTGAATCTCATTGAAAGAAACAAGAAGATAACAATGATAACAATAATCAAAATTCACACTTATAGAACGTGTTCCCCAGGAGATGACTGCTCTACATTCAGAGTAGTATGTTGATCCACACTCCTAATCCTATATTCCATAAACCCTTACTGATTCAATTTTGGTTTTGGAAATGAAGGAATTTATAAAAACAATTCAGGATCAGGTCATTGCCATCAGAAATTATGAAAGTTTATCTTTAAGGAACCTGGACCTAGTCAACAATGTTGGTTATGGAAAAAAGTCATAGAAACAGTATGACACATCACTAATGGCTGTAAACATTTAGCACCTGCTAAATACATTACATGATATGACCTAGTGGATAGAAGTTTACTATCTTTCACAGCCAGACAGACAATCCCTATAAACAAAATTTAATGTATTATGGAGAACTCAACCAATAAAATGTATTACAATAGAATTATTATCATATAATGAACTGTTACCCACAATCACCAAGCAATATCATTGATACATAAAAAATTGTAATTTATATCACCAGACCAAGTATACATAATTTCTGTGCGACATGGAAGAAAAAAGCTACCAAAATCTAGAGACATAGCATGAAAACGTAAGATTTTTGGGGACATGATGAGGTTTATATCATCCCTGTTTTCCTGATTGCCACTAGAGTTTTATCAAGAATACTCTGTAAGTCTCTAGAAAATGAATTTACATCATAAAGCTTTTACTCAATTAGATAAAGCAGTTACTTTATAGTAGTACTGTGACTTGTTCCAGGACCATTTCTATCTTCAACTAATTTTTAAGAAATGAAAAGAATGAGATAATAATAAGAACAATAATAACAATTTATCTTGTGATAGTCAATAGGACGTTCAATATAAAAGAAAAATTGGAGAATATAGCTTGTTTGAGGGCAATTTCTGTCTAAAATCCATCAAAAGCAATGACAAGAATAAGACGGTGATGAGGATATTATGGATGGTGATTATGATAAAAAATAAGAATGGGAATGTTGAATGGCATTTTAAATGCTGGACTTTTCCATAGCGATCAAGCTTTACATTCTTCAAAATTATGGGAAATGTTCTCAAATTCCAGTAGCTATCTATCCATAGATAGCTTTCATGTGAGAAAGTGAGATAGCATGATGTAATGTCTAGAGAGCCTGCCTCAAAGTCAGGGAAATCTAGGTTCAAATCTTGCCTTTGACACATACTAGCTCTGTGACCCTGGTCAAGTCTGTTAATGTCTCGATTTTCCAGGCAAGTTTCTAAGACTATAAGTTCCACAAAGTATGCCAACCTGCATGATTAGGAGTTTCTTCAGCTGGAAAATTCCTATACTAGTGACATCGCAAGTTTATTACCTATCGTGTAATAGGGAATAATGATTAGACTTCCTCGGCACCCAGAAGCAGAATTCAGAACAAAGAGTAGAAGCTGTACAAGTGAATATTTGGACTTCACATAAGGGGAGAAATGCCAAGTAGAGCTGTACAAAAGTGAAATTAATTTCCTTGAAAAGTCAGTTCTCCTTCTCTGGAGGACTTCACAGATAGGTAAAATAGTTATTTGTCATGTGGGGTATGGAAAGCATTCCTATACAGGTACTAGATGATATCTGAAGTTCCTTCCAACTGTGAGACTATGTGAGCTCCTTTGATTTGTGATTTAAGGATGAACTTAAAGATAAAACTTCCTAATAAAATCTCTGCTCCTCTGACTTGATATGGTGTCTGAAATTCCCACATCAAAGTCATTGCTTTGTTTTCATATATTCCCTTTCAGGAAGACCCTACTTAAAATATAAATACACTACTGGAGATGAATAATATATAAAGCTCTGTATTGGGGCATGGTATTAATAATCTAGGTCCTAATACAGAACAAAACCCTGAGGGGATGGAAACATTAAACATAAATGTTGGCTGACTACAAGAAGTAGAAAAAGTTTTTAGCATGAAGCAAATGCAGCCCTGGATACTAGACTATAGAACTGTGAAGGGGAATAGGGAAGTGTATTCAACTAAATGGACACAGTTGCATTAGGAAGGCAGCTGAATGTGAGATTTCCTGAAAGGAGCAAAGAAGGTACAACCTAAAGAAAAGAAATCCATTTTCCCTTTTAATTCTAATGCCTTCAGTGGCCATTAATTATTGTCATATTTTTAGCAGGATTTTTTTGTAAATTTGTCTTTCTGCATAATGAAACATTTTACTATAAAATTAGCATAGCCATAATTTTTTAATTTGCCATCCCTTTGTTATACTTATTACATTTTACTGGTTTCTTTTGTCACTGAAATTTATTTAGAGATGACTACATGATGGTAAGAAGTGATATAACTTTAAGTTGAATATAATAAATACTTGTAGGATAAATTGGTTTAATCTAAAAATACAGCTACAGAGAAAGCAAGCAGATGAAAACAGTAGGTGTTTGATAAATGCTTGTTGATTTGAAATTGTTTCTCTATCAAATTGATTAAATTGTTTGAAAATGAATTAAGTTGGGCTGAGAGACTCTTTTGTCACTTGCACTTAATTTATATGTGCATATATGTTTTTACTTTGTAATTATAGTTCATTTACCCCTAAAATGCAAGGCAGACGGATGGGAACTTCAGGGAGAACCATCACAAAGAGCACAAGTGTGAGTGGAGAGATGTACAAACTGGAGCATAATGATGGAAGCCAGTCAGACACAGCTGTTGGCACAGTTGGAACAGGTGGAAAGAAAAGGAGGTCCAGCCTTAGTGCCAAAGTGGTGGCCATAGTATCACGGAGAAGTAGAAGCACATCCCAACTTAGCCAAACAGGTGAGTGAAGTGAATTCAGCTTCAAACTGTATCATATTGTGTACATGATGGTAAGATATTACCCATGTTCCATGGTTTGTGATGGGACCACTAAGTCCCTGGATACTAAAAGAAAAAAGGTTCTAGATCTTTGAAAATTTGTTTTGGGATTTTTTGTTGTTGTTGTTCTCATGTATTCATAAAGTATTCCTCTTCTTGTTTTAAATGCATTTACAATCTCTTCTCTGAATGCTAATTTCAAAAAAAAAAAAAGACTTGTTTACAAATGTGCAAGGAAATGCAAAGAAATGTAGGTCTAAATTGACTCATGAGAAAAGCAACAGGACTCTCAGAAAAATCATACATCCATTGGAGAATGGCCCTTTATCTTATAGATAGAAATCAGTTTCTTATTTATATTAGATAAAAATCTCTCTAAAAAGTTTTCACTTATAATTTACTATTTATACATATATAGTACATGCCTATATGTCCTGACGAAAGGTGAGTTCTTAACCCTCCATAGGACTTTGAAGGTACTGTGTCAAAATAATCTTTGAATATGAATTCTCAATTCTGCTTTCTTCTTTGTAATTGAAAACATAGTGCATACTTTTAATCTAAACAAAATGGGTCAGTAGATTCAATAAAAGCATGATGCTTCAGGATAGAATTGTTTCAACTTTACTATCTCTAAATCTTAAAAGCTTCATGTTTGTGTGTCCTCGAGGTAAAACAAGCTTCTGATAGAATGAAGCAAAGACAAGAAAAAGGTAGTGTATTTTTAATGTCCAAAAAAAAAATAAAAAGAAACCTTTCTCCCTCTAAATAATATAAGAACAGATTGGCTAGCTCTTTGGTGGAGTCAATATTAGGTAATGGTAAAGGTAAGTGGAATATAGGACTGTTTGACATTACTAAGCTCTTTTTCCATACTTATTACCCCCAGTTCCTGATTCTTTTCAACAGAAACAAAAGACCTATTTTCATAAATTTTATTTATACCAGATAACTTCTGGCACAAAAAAGGTTTTGTTTTGTTTTTTTCCTACCCAGAATGAGTTCCAAAAAAACCTCATGTTTTATGTGATGGATCCAGTCAAGTGATAAGTTCAAATTGAATTGTTTGGGGCAGTGGAGTGTTAATACTTGTAATACAGAACTGTGTAGTTCAGAAATTTAGTAATGTCAGTAGTGCGCATTGTTATTAATCTAAAAAAAAAAAAAAGACACCGGCCTTCCCTCTTTTTTTCCTTCCTTCCTTCCTTCCTTCCTTCCTTCCTTCCTTCTTTCCTTCTTTCCTTCCTTCCTTCTTATTTTCGTTTCTTCTTACCTTCCTTCATTTCTTCCTTCCTTTCGTCCTTCTCTTTTTCTTTATTCCTTCCTGGACTATTTGCTAAAAAGTTAAAATTTCAGAATCACAAACTCATAAGATTGTAATGGACCTTGAGAAATAACTTAGCCCTTTTACTATCTCCAACATCAAAATCATCTCTGTGAGGATAGATATAGATACAGATAGATATAGATATAGATATAGATATAGATATAGATATAGATATATACATATACATGTATACGTATACACATTTATACACACATATATAAATACATAGACACATACTCTGTGTGTGGTGTGTGTGTGTGTGTGTGTGTGTGTGTGTGTGTGTGTGTGTGTGAACTAACCAGTCCATTGGGTAGTGTTCAGAGTTTGGGATGAAGGGAAGGAAAATTTATAGACTGGATTTTGAAAAAAGGTGGCAATATTTAGAGTCTGAGGACCTTAGAATGACTTCCCAATTTACTGCCTATTTGATATTGGCTAAATTGTTTGGTATGCCTGGACCTTAGTTTCTACTTCTATTAAATGAGGGAAATTGTAAGACCTGTTTCATCAATAAATCCTGTCCTATGAATTCAACCCTTTTGGTGCAAGCTGCTTTCATGCAGCTCAAGGCACTACACAGAATTTCTTAGGTGACTATCTTCAGGCCTAGTATTTTCTTTCTATTGTTTCCCAACTGATAGGGTCTCTTTTTTTTCTATTTTAGAAAAAAATGTTGCCAAACCTTTGTGTAGGACTTATGTCTATGTTTAAAAGTAAGTAGATTCATATAAAACCCATTTTAACCATTCTATCCTCCATTATTTTACTAGTAAAATTTGCATTTCTATCATGTTTAAATATTTTTAGATTCTATGATTTTTGTCACTATCTTGATTTTGTGACATTTTCTCAGTCTTCATTTGACTTGTTATCCCCTTAGCCCTTGATACTCTCCACTGAGTGTTTTCTTTGAACCTTGATTTTCCAAATTCTTAGGTACTTCTTTGTCTTTATCAGTGTCTTCTCTTCCTCTTCTTGCCCCCCTAAATGTTCATTCTCCCCAAATCAGTTCATTTTTTTCATGGACACTCATTGGAAGACTTAACTCCTTAGTATAGTCACATCTATCACATCCATAAATGCCATTGCCAAACTCAAAATACCTGATGTATAGTTCGACTTGGATATCCTATTACTTCAAAAGCTACAAGTCTAAAAACTGTCTCATTTTTCTTTTTTCTTACTTCCTTTATTCTGTTGTTGCCAACACTGTTTCATAATTTGAAAAATCTTGGAGGTATTTTTTAACTTTTCTCTCTTTCAATATTCATAGGTAATCAGTTACCAAGTTTTGTTGATTTTGGTCCTTAAAGTTCCTTTTATTTCTCTCCTTTCCTTACTTTTTTCATTTCCTCACCTATAATTATGCTACAAATCCTGAATACCCCACATGAAGATTACTGAAATAGCCTCCAATGCCTTCAGTTAATCCTATATATTATAGTCAGATTAATCTTGCTAAAACTACTTTCATTCATGGGGGTTTCATAATACCCACAGATGAATTTCATTCTTAAGATTTATTATATGGCCCTCCATCTCTCTCTGTCTCCTTTCCTTTCTTCCTTTCTTCCCTTCCTGATTTCTCCTCCTTCTTTCTTTATTTCTCTTCCTTCAACTTCCTTCTTCTCTCCTTGTCTTGGTATTATGTCTCTATCTCTGTCTACTTCTTCCTATCTTTGTCTATGCACATGTATCCTCTCTTGGCCTTGGTGGCTCTCTCTCTCTCTCTCTCTCTCTCTCTCTCTCTCTCTCTCTCTCTCTCTCTCCCCTTCTCTCTCACTCTCTCTCTCCTTTCTCTCTCTCTCCTTTCTCTCCCTCCGTACTGCTGTTTCTCTTATATGTTCATTTCTTTCTCTCACTGACTGTTTTCTCTCTCTTTACCCAACACAATGCCTGGTATATATAATGTTTAATAAATGCATGTTGAATTGAAAGGAATTAAAAGTAGGTTTTTTAATAAAGGATCATTTCTTAGATAACACCTACTAAAACTTCTCCATTTTATGAAGAGAAGTCATGAGAAACTTTGAATTCCCCTTTGAATTCCTGAGCCTTTCCACCCTTATTTTGTTTTTCTGTTCTCTTCAATGGAGGCAATGTAATGTAGAAGGGCAGGTAGGTGGTGCAGTGGATAGGACATGGGAAAGAATCAGGAAGACCTGAGTTCAAATTGAGATTCAGACACTTATTAGCTGTGTGACCTTGGGCAAGTCACTTAACTCTGTTTGCCTCAGTTTCCTCTTCTGGAAAATGAGCTGGAGAAGGAAATCAAACAGTTCCAATATCTTTTCCAGGAAAACCACAGAGTCATGAAGAGTGGGACATGTCTGAAACAACTGAACGTTAACAAATAGTGTAGAAGATAGAGAGCTAATTTCAAAACCAGAAAGATGTGGGCTCAAGTATCACTTCTGACAAATATGAGTTCTGTGACCCTGAGTAAATCAATTAATCTTTCAGTAGTCTAGAGTATATCTAAGTATATACTAGACCAGTGGTGCTCAACCTGTGGGTCATGACCCCTTTGGGGGTTGAATGACCCTTTCACAGGGGTCACAGGGGTTGCCTAAGACCATCAGAAAACACATATTTCTGATGGTCTTAGCAACCAAGACACGGCTCCTCTATCCATCTCCAGGCGGGTCCACCCTCATGCAGACACGCCCACATATGAGTATTAAAGGGTCACAGCATTAGGAAGGTTGAGAACCACTATACTAGAGTATATCTAAGAGTATAATTTTGAAATAAGTGGCCAACCTGCACTGGATTTGAACTCAGATACTCCTGACTCATCTTCCTGGATTCAAATATGACCCCAGACATTCGCTTGCTGTGTGCTCCTCAGCAAGTCACCTAACCCTATTACTCATCTGTAAAATGAGTTGAAGAAGGAAATGGCAAACCCCTCTAGTATCTTTCCCCAAAAAGCCCCAAATGGAGTCATAAATAGATAATCATGGCTGAAATAACTGAACAAGAGTTGAAATGAAATGAAAAATTTATCTAATTTATCTAATGAAAATTTATCTTTCATCACTTTTTTTTGGATGTACATGTACCCATTACATGCAGTTTCTTGAAGTCACAGTTTGTTTGCTTTTTGTTGTGTCCTGAACACCTAGCAAAATGTCCTGCATACAGTAGGCACTCAGTAAATGTTCACTGAATGAAACTGGTAACTTTCTATCTCCAGATCCAATTTATGATATTCCAAATGTGGGAGTAATTTACCATTTGTTATATCAATATGTATGGGCAATTAATTTGTACTGTGGATAGAGTGTAGGATTTAGACTTAGAAAGGCTCATCTTCCTGAGTTTAAATCTGGCCTCAGACTAGCTGTGTGAGTCTAAGAAAGTCATTTAACCCTGTTTACCTCAGTTTCCTCATCTGTGAGATTAGCTGAAGAAAGAAATGACAAGTGACTCCAGTGTCTTTGCCAAGAAAAATCCCCAGATGTGTTTTTGATGAGTCAGATATGACTGAAATGAATAAATGACAAATATTAATGTGAATTTGAGCTTACTATGAGCTGTCTTTGCAACTAGGCCAATTTGTAGGCTTCATAATCATTATAAAATCCTCTCATATATCACTTTGGTTGTAAATGCCATCTGACTAAATATGTAATTCTTTTCTCATATTGTTTTTCTCACCTTAAATGCCCTTCTGTCAGCCTAAAGAAATGCTTCCCTTATTTAAAGAACCAGACCTTGCTGTTCCCTTCTCTAAAAAAAATCCCTGTGCTCTTCCAGCCCATTTTCATTATTTCCTTATCTGACTTCCTACATCCCTTGCAGACCGTCTTAATCATAATTATAATAATACTATAACAATACCTAGCATTTAGAGAGTGTCTTAAAATTTGCAAAGTACTTTACAAATATTACACCAGTTTAATGCCACAACAGTTGGCATAATTATTATCCCCATTTTCTAGATTAGGAAACTGAGATAGACAGAGGTCAAATGTCTTGTCCAGGCTCACATAGCTAATAAGTGTGTCTTTAGCCATATTTAAACTTAAGTCTTCCCCTAGCATAACTCCTTTCTAAGGCAGCACCTAGCTGATTAATTATTAATATAATTCAGCAATTATTCTGTACTCTTTTGTGTTATCTTCCGTTTGATGGATATCCACATTCTCCAGTGATATAATCTCCCCAGAGCAAAGGCCCTGCCTTTATACTTTGTCCATGGCACCCACAGCACCTTGGAGAACACCAAGCCTTTAACAGAGCCTCAGACTTGATAAATGAGTGAACTTCAAAAAAAAAAATACAGGCATTCCCAAGAAGCTACTCTACATCCTCCGGAAATGTTGTATACAACAATTGAACATAATAGGCATGATCCAATAAAACAAAGTGTATAAAACCTTTTGAACCTAAATGACTTTAGAAATATGATCTGTTGTGATTCTCCCTACCTTTGTTCTCATCTTTTTTGATGATTCTCAAATAGATATGCCTGGCAATCAGTGAATAAACATTTCTTAAATGCATACTATGTGCCAGACACTATACTAAGTGCTGTAGATACAAATAAGAAAAAAAAATAGTTCCTGCCTTCACAGATTTTACAATCTCATAGGGGAAAAGAATACACCAAAGAGAGCTGAAAAGGAGAGGAGGGCAGGGCAGTCACCAGGTAGGAGGGGAAAGGGGACAGGGGAATGATGTTCGTACATTAGAAACCAAGGAGAACCACTGATAGAAAATGAAGAGTTACTTGTAAAGTGACAAAACCTTTTCCTGTTATTAGTCTTTTATACTTAAGTTTTTATGAACTACTGTATGTGAAGATAAATGTAGTCTAAAATATAGATAAAATATAAATATAAAATATAAATATTAAACATAGATAAAGTATAGTATAATATAGCTGAATAAAAATATTGGTATATAAGTGTATCCTCTGTAGTTTTCACAGAAAATGACATTTGCTAGCTGTGTGACCCTCGACAAGTCATTTACCCTGATCTTCAGTTTCTTCATCTATAAACTAAAAGAATTGGACTCAATGGCCTCTAAGGCCCCTTTTAGCTCTTAAATCTAGGATCTTATGATAATGTGATTCAGTATTGGTCAGAACAACAGAAATAATATGTGCTGCTTCACCATGATTGTGATCTTTGCTACAAAGTCTTTGTATTTTAGAAGTTTTTCATTCTGTAGAGTTTGACAAAATCTACTAAATAAGATTGTTCTTCAGGTTTGACATTTGTGAGCAATAATTTAGTCTATGCCCATGGTATGATTCCAGAATGGTTTATCAGTTGATTTCTGCAGAATGTTTTGATATGTGCATTATGGGCATTTGTCATCTTTTAGTCTCTGCAATGATAGCAACCTTCTGGTGCATAATACTAGCTACCAGGTCGTGCCTTGATAGGTATTCACTAGGAGATAAATTTTCATAGCCTGTTATAATATTTTCTTTTCCATTCATCATCAAAATCATTATCATTTGATCTCTAGCAGATACTAAACATAACCTTTTCTAAATGGGGATATGTGAAGGACCTCATCTTTTTCCCTTATTTTTTTCTCTAGTTTACCTGGGTTTAAATTGCAGAGAATCTTCTAACCACTTTTGTCCACACTCTTCCAGTATAGCCTCTGGTGGTGAGACTTCATGTTGTCGCTCAGTCATCTCAGTTGTGTCCAACTTTTTGTGACCCCATTTGGGATTTTCTTGGCCAAGATATTGGAATGGTTTACCATTTCCTTCTCCAGTTCATTTCACAGATGATAAACTGAGGCAAACAGAGTGACTTGCCCAGGGTCATACACCTGATAAACATCTGAGGATGACTTTGAACTCCAGAAGATGAATCTTCCTAACTTCAGGCACTCTATCCTATAATCTATCCACTGTGCCATCTGGTTGCCCAACACTTCATTGGAGACTAGATTTAGAGATGGAAGACATTTATAGTACTATTAAGTCAAAATTCTTCATTTTACAGATGAGGAAACTGAGGCCAACAGTGATGAAGTGACTTGCATGAAAACCAACTAGTAATAAGTGGAAGAGATGGAGTTGGAATTTGTGAATACAAATACTAAATTTTTAGGTGGTATAATTTGGAGAACGGTGTTACCTTCACAGCTTGACAGTACTTTAGGCCAATGGATAGATCACAGGACTTATAGTCAGGAAGACATGAGTTGGAATATTGCCTCAGATGCTTCCTAGTTGTATGACCTTGGACAAATGACTTAATTTCTCTGTGCCTCAGTTTTCTTGTCTGTAAAAATAAAGATAACAGCATCTACCTTTTAAGTTATTGAGACTCCTACCTCATTTATTATGAGGATCAGATAACATAGCATATGAAAAACATTTTAAAACCTTAAAATGATATATAAATGATAGCTATTATTATCATTACTACTACTACTATGACTACGACTATCACTACTACTACTACTACTACTACTACTACTACTACTCCTACTACTCCTACTACTCCTACTACTCCTACTACTCCTACTACTACCACTACCACTATACTACTACCATAACTATCATCCTATCTTGGGTTATTTGAGAAGCAGAATTCTGACTTGGGTGGTCTTTGGTATCTCTGTCACTTTGGGCTGAAACTATGTATAATTTCCACTATTTATATACTGGAGAGAAGCTTCCCCTTCCATGAAGAGAAATTCTTGGAGGATTTTTAATAAACTTAAAATAGCCCATTCTCCCACTCCTTTCTGCCCCAGATATTGAGTCAGACTAAATCTGAAAAAATATAAATTTTGACTTCCGGTACATCATTTCTTTCTTTTTTGTTTCATAACAATGTGTTAAGTGCTGTCATCTTTAACATCTATTTGTCATTTTTCTGACAGATTTGAAATATTATTTTAGTGTCAACTTGTTAATATTTGGCCTTCAGTCATTTATTTCCTTCAGGGAAGAATATTAATAAAGTAGCAATTATTACTGGGTAAGAATCCTTATCTACATAACTCATGGTTCATGGCACACAAATTCTCAGCTCAGGTCTGACCTTGGGTGATAAATAGTGTGATGAGGAAAATTTTAAGAGAACATATTATCTATGGTTTTGAAAAGTTTCATCAGTAAATTATAACTATTCCAATAATTTTATATTGAAAATAATCTGTTTATTTCTTTGGGAGAGAAGAATTTTATTTACCTGTTGTCTGATATAGTGAAAATGTATAGTTTCCCCTGTTCCTATTTCCCAATTAGCTATCCGTTTCTTAAAATGAAAATGTTTTTGTAATTGCTGGAAGACAGTTCAAATCTTGCATAAGATGTCCATGATATTCTTATACCTTCTGAAACTTATTTACATGTGTAGTCAGAAATGTTGTTTTTTTTTAAATTTCACAACTCATTTTAAAATTATGTACATATAAATACACATACATATTCATGCATGTATATACCCATACATATATGCACATATATAACATTAATATATGCCTATTTTCACGTGTGCACACTTTTTCATCTGCATATAGATATATTTACTTTTTTATATACACATGATCACATATGTATTTTGGTACATCCCTATAATTTCATCAGTATAGGGAACTTCCTCTGTGGAAACTCCCTCCACAAATGCAGAGTAGTAAATTGCCTGTAATTGGTACTCTTTTTTTAAAATTATTCATTTATTTGTTTTCTTGTTTACATTATTCATTTCCATGAGATTTTGAGTCACAAATTTCCTCCCCATCTTTCCCCTACCCACCACCCCAAAACAGCCCCCCCAATCTGCTCTCTCCTATGTCCTCCATCATTGCCCCTCTGACTTTCTGGTGGGGCAAGATGGATCTCCCTACACCAGTGCCTGTATATCTTAATCCCCAATTGCATGTAGTCAATTATTATTATTATTATTATTATATATATTCATATGTATTTTTTTAACATTTGATTATAGAATTTTAAATTGTAGATTCTTTCCCTTCCTCCCTCATCACCCACCCCACTGGAAAGACAAGCAATTCAATACAGGCTGTACATGTGTAGTTATGCAAAACATCTCCACAATGGACATATTGTGAAAGACTGATTATATGTCCCTCCTTCCTATCCTGACCCCTGCCTTGTTCTATTCTCTACCCTGTCCCTTTCCCTTTACAGAAGTGTGTGTTTCCAGCAACCCTCCCTCCCATCCTGCCCTCCCCTCAATTGTTCCACCATTCATCCCCATCCCCCCTACTCTCCTATGTGGCAACATACCCAGTTTAGAGTTTATGTCATGCCTTCCCTAAGCCAACTTCAATGAGAGTAAGGTTGACCCTTTCCCTTTTGCCTTCCTGTTCTTCCCCTCCATTGTAACAGTTATACCTTGCTTCTGCTATATGAAATGATTAATTGCCATTCTGTCTCTCCCTGTCTCCTCTCATACTATTCCTCTTCCACCTCACAATTTCACCTTTTAAAGTATTGTCCCTTCCTATTCAATTGATCCTGTGCCCTCTATGTACACATATATACACATACTCAGATATGTATTCATACGCATATATGTATACTCTCTTATATAGACATATGTGTATGTATATGTATATATACATTTGTATTCCCTTCACCTATCCTCATACTGAGAAAAGTTTCAGAAGTTACAATTATCGTTTTTCCATGTTGGCATGTAAATAGTTCAAC
>CM053584.1:234162607-234195286 GCA_028627135.1 Pseudochirops cupreus
AAGTCATTTGCTTCCATTTGCTCCACTCTAATTCTGAAGGAACTATTCTCTTCAGTGGGCTTTTGAGATTCTTTTTCCATCTGGAAAATTTGACTTTTTAAGGCATTCTTCTTCTCATTGGCTTTTTGGGCCTCTTTTGCCATTTGAGTTAGTCTATTTTTTTAAGGTGTTATTTTCTTCAGTCAGGTTGTTGACTCTCTTTTCATGATTTTCTCACATCATTCTCATTTCTCTTCCCAATTTTTCCTCCACTTCTCTTATTTGGTTTTCAAAATCCTTCTTAAGCTGATCTATGGCTTGTAACTAGTCTACATTTTTCTTGGAGTTCTGACTGTGTTGTCTTCCTCCCATTCCATGCTTTCATCCTTTTTGTTCCCCAAAAAAGGAATCTAAAGTTGGATTGCTGAGCTTTCTTTGCTTCCTCTGCCTGCTCATGTTGCCGGTCAATTACTTGACTTTTTAGCTCTGTGGAACTCTGCTTCCAGAGGGGAAAGCTCTGTCCCAAATCACTGGGGTTTTCTCAGCTACTGGAGCTATTAGGAGGCTGCTGCAGCTCTACCAGCCTTGGCTCACTGAAAACGCACCTCAGGACCATCATCCAAGACCATGATCCTGATCCAGGCCAGTTAAGGCAAGTACACTTAGCTGCTGAATGATCACTTGGCCCCCCTGCAATCTGCAGGCCATGAGCTCTGAAGCAGCTGCATAGAGGTGGCTGCACAGCTTCTGATGCTTCTTTGCCCTGGAGGCAGTTTGGCGGGACCCTCTCCCCCTAATTTAGCTGAGTTCCACTAACCTTTCACCTTGTCCTTATTTCTTATGGCTTGATAAATCTGGAAATCACCACAGCTGCTGCTGATCCACTCTCCTGAAGGCTCCAGCTGCAGCTTGTCCTGGCTGCCCCAGGCCAAGCCAGGGTTTCAGACCAGGGTGGTTTCGGCTCCCAACATGCTGCGATGCACCCTTCCTGTCTCACCTGCCAAGCTGCCTTCAGCGGGAGATGTGTTTTTCTGTACTTTTGTGAGTTCTGGGGCCCTAAAATTTCTTTACAGTCATATTTTATGGCTATTTGAGGTGGCTATGTGGGAGCTGTGGAGTTTTCCTGCTTCTATGCTGCCATCTTTACTCTGCCCCCACTTGTACTCTTTGAAAGCTGTCTGGGCACTGAGAAATTGTAACTTGCTTGTGATCACACAATTAGATAATATCAGAGACACAATTAAAACCTATTATTTCCTAACTTCAAGTTCAATACTCTTTCTACTGTACCATGCTTCATATATTAAATTAATATTAACATATCATTCAGATTAGTTATTCATGTATCAAGTTAACAATTGGTATATGAATAATGCTTAAATATTTGCAGGACATTTCACAAACATAATCTCAGAAAAGAAGATATATAATAATTTCCATAATATACACAGAAGATATTAAACAATCTATTTATTTATAAAATGAGATTAACCTTTTCTTGTTTGCTTATTTGTTTTATTTTACCCTGAAGTATAGTGGAAAGAATATTGGACTGTTAGTGATCTGGATTTGAACTCTGTCTCTGCCTCTAGTCAGCAATGTGACCTTGGGAAATATAAACTTGCCCAGCCTCTGATCAGATCTGGACAATAAGACTGTTGCACAAGATGTTTATGATTTTTCAGTTTTTAAAATCTATCCTATGAAATAAGTTTAGCTTTTAAAATTTTAGACAGATATAAATTCTATGTTTTTACCACCATAACTTAGTATGTGCCTGTTATCCTAGTTTGGATTGGAATGCTTTGATCATTTACATTTAAAGTGTTCTCTTTTGAGCTAATTTCAAAATTGAGAAAATGCTGGCTTCTCATTGCATAGATGCAGGATTATTGCACACCTACTTTTGACTTTGTCTTTTAAGGAGACAAAACAGGTGGAAGTTGAGAGAAGCCAGAAGTTCAAAGATCCCATTAAATTGGAAGCTCTTTGAGGACAGAAATTCTATAGAATGTTGAAGCTGGAAAGGCTCTTAGAAATCATTTTATTCATCCTTATTCTCCCTCCACTCCCCCCCCAAAAGTATCCCCATCAAATATATAACACATTGTCTTGAATATAGTTTTGCTGTTGGTTAGTTGTGTCTAACTCTTTGTGACCCCATTTAGGGTTTTCTTGGCAAAGATACTGGAATGGTTTGCTGTTTCCTTCTCCAGCTCATTTTACAAATGAGGAAACTGAGTCAAACAGGGTTAAATGACTTGTCCAGAGTCATACAGGTGATAAGTATCTGAAATCAGATTTGAACTCAGTTCTTCCTGACTCTAAGGCCACTCTATCTACTATGCCACCATGCTGCCCTTGAATATAGTAGGTTCTTTATAAATATTGGATAAATTAATGTACCAGTGAATCACACAGAGTATGACACTATAGCAACTCCTCTCCTTCCTTCCTGTGAGATTCAATATTTTTATCAGTACCTTAGAGAAAGACAGAGGTGGCATGCTTATCAAATTTGCAAATGACATAATGCTGGGAGGCATAGTTAACACACTGGATGATAGGCAAATCCAAAATAATCTAAACAGGTTAGAGTAATTGGCTAAATTTGATAAATTGAACTTAAGAGAAATGAAAAGTCTTATGCTTGTGTTCAAAAGACCAAATCTATAAGTGGAAGCCTGAGTAAGCTGGTAAATGTTCAATAACTGGCTTTGTCACATAGATACATATATGTATGTATGTATATGCAAACAAAATACTTTTAGGTTTAACCTGCATCATTAATTTTTTTCTCCATCATCTTCTTAAGTCTCGGAGTCAGCAGAGCAATAAATCAAACTCTACTTTGTAGTGTTTGCTTACTTCTAAGTGTAAATGTTCACAGTAAAATTTTAACAATCAAATCTTTTGAGCCAGTTTGAGTTGGAACAAGCACACCACTGGCTATACAATAGATCACATGAAAGAGGTCTGGGGAAAATTAACAGAAGAGGAGAAGGTTGAAGAGATATAAATAAGTAGTGCAGCTTTAAAACTAACCATAGACTGTTTTTTGAGGGGAGAAAGCAAGGCAATTGGGGTTAGATGACTTGCCCAAGGACACATAGCTAGTGAGTATCAGATGTCTGAGGACGAATTTGAACTCAGGTCCTCCTGACTCCAGGGCCAGTGCTTTATTCTCTGTTCCACCTAGCTGCCCCCCATACATTAATAAATGTATTTCATATATAATCTTTTTCTGTTCTGTAAATGTGAAAGGCTCAGTTTTGGTGTTTTATTCAAATTGACAATAATTTTAAAATTAAACTTATAAATAAAGAAATCTGGAAGTCAGCAGGAACTTCAGCCTTAACATGAGTCAGCCATATTCCATGGCAGTAGGAAAAACTAGTGCAAACTTACCTTCATTAAAAGAATTATAGCGTCCATGATAAAGGAAGTCATAGTTCTACTGTACTCTATACTGGACATGTCTGGATTACTGTATTCAGTCATGCATACCACATTTTAGGATGGACATTGACCAGCTGGGGAACATACAGAGGAGAATGACAAACATCATTAGAGGGATGGAGATACTGTGAACCGGGCAAGTTTAGACTGATGAGAAAACTCTGAAGGAACATGATATTTGTGTTAAAGTATTTGAAGGTCTGCTCCAAGGGAGAAAGATTAGGTTTGTTCTGCTTTACAGAGCAGACTTTAGGCCAGAATTTAGATTAATAGATGTGGTAGGTGCTTAAAAATGTTTATTTAATTTTTTTTTTAAACAGTGTCAGAGTGGCAGATTAGAGCTTCATGTAAGTAAACATTCCTGTCTGAATTAACAATAGATTGTGCCAAGTACTAAGTTAACCTTCCCAGAAAGTCTTCAAACAAAGTTGAAATGACCATTGTTGGGTATTTCTGATCATTTATGGGTTGGACCATATGACCTCTCAAGTCCCTTCCAATATGGAAATCCTGTACTTCATTGAATCTACAATTCCTCCTTCATTATGAAAGGACTCTCCACCCACTAACATCCATGGTATCTACCTACTGTACCTGGCTTTTATTCCTGCATTTATGTATTTATTCATTCAAGAAACATTTATTATAACAACAAAAGTCAGAGATATAGTATCACAAAGGACTAAAGTATAGTTGTAATTCATATTAAGAGTAGATGGGTTTCTAACAAATCATGTATAAATTGAACTGTATTTTAATTGCATTAAAGGAAGTCTATTTCAAAGAACTACAGTGTGAATTTACTCCCCTAATAAATAAATGATTGTTTAAATGAAAAACCATATCTTAGAAAACAATGGGAAGGGAATAAGAAACAAACAGAACACGTTTACTTTTGAATAAAACCACAATGTGTCTATATTTGAACAATGTGTTTTAATTCTAGTTGCTAATCCTAATAAATATGTGACAAAAGCAAACATGGATAAATAGCCCCACTTTCTTCAATTATTCCTTCTATGAGATGACTCCTAGCACCTCACTAGTCTAGTCACAGTACTTTAGATGAGACCAAATCTGTAAAAAGTTCTGATAAATCATGGTGTCCAGAGATGATTGTTTCAGAATATGGCAAAGTGAAACTATTTCCTTTTAGTGGTAGAAATATTGGGCTGGTGTTAATATGGGCACAGTTGGCATTAATATTTTATCTGCCATGCCATATTTTTGGTTTATATTAAGCTTGTAGGTAACTAAAAGTCTGAAATAGTTTTATCTAACTGTGTCTCCAAGTTCTTTATCACCATGAATTTGTCCTATTGTTTAATATTTAACATTTATCCTTATTAAATTTTATAATGACAATAACTAATAAATTTGGTAGACTAGAAAAATACCATAGTACTATCATCAAAATGATATTTTATTAGCTTATCTTCTAGCATGTTGAACCCTAAAGTATAACTGTATAGAGCAACATTGGTAAGCAGTTGCCTCCTCCTCCTCCTTCCCTTATTGGAAAAGGGATAAGCTGAAGCCTCTCAGACCACATCTATAGCTTCTCACAGGACAGACTAGAAGTGAGACTTTCCCCTCTGGTAACAGTCTTTTCTCTGTCTTCTTTCTGGTAAGGGAATGAATATCTAGTGTAAGCGTCCTCAGCCATGCTCTCCATCCTCGTCTTCTCCTAGAGTCAAGGTTAGAAATTTTATCAGCCAAATAGTATCACAACAATTATATCATATTTATTCTAAAAACTAAAGAAAACTCCATATTTGATTTTGCTACTTGTAATTTTTATCCAAATGTATAAATAATTGGGCAGCTAGATGGTGCAAGGGAAAGAATGTTAGGAAGATCTGAGTTCAAACCCTGCTTCAGATACTTAATAGCTGTGTGACCGTTGCCAAGTTACTTAACTTTCTTTGCCTCAGTTCCTGGTCTATAAATGAACTGGAGAAGGAAATGACAAAGCAGTCCAGTATCTTTGCTAAGAAAACCCCAAATGTGTCATGAAAAGTTGGACATGACTAAAACAATTGAACAGCAATAAACTAAATTATTAGTAAATACACACACACACACACACATACACACACACATACACACACACACACACACACACACACACACACACACCCCAAAAGCAAACATTACATCTCATTAGCCCCTAGGTGATTTCTAAGGCGCCAGGTCAAAAAAGAAAACTTCTTAGCAGTTAGTTGAAGCAACCAAAGGCTTCCTCTTTTGCCCTCTCTGAATACAACCAAGGCACATGCAGGCCATACAGAGCATGCTGAGCTCCACTCTGTAGGCCCCCCAGCTCCACCTCTACCTTTCACGGAGCTACATATCTTTACAAAATCTGACCATGCAATCTCCTTGTCATCCAGCTTCTGGGAGTTTCTTGTCCTTTCCACTGGAGCTAAGAAAAAGGAAACAAACTCTAAGTTTAGGATCCTTAACAAGTGTTTAAACCATTTCCTCTGTTAAGTATTCAAGTCCAGATACCTCATTACATTCAATGAAGATTTTGTTAAATGTGTTAATTAATTAAGATGTACTAGAAATAATAACAATAATATTGATGATGATAGTGCTAATGATGATGGAAAAAGAAAAATGAATTTAAATTTACCTGTTTCATAGTAAATCTACTTTGATTCCTGTCATATTTTAGTTTCATTTAATAATTCATTCTGGAATTTTTCCAGGGATTAAAACCAATGTGCTTTCTAGCTTCAGTACTTCCCCTGCTTTTTTTGGGGGGAAAGGTAAATAGGGATATCTTACATTATTAGTATTTTCCTATTCTTCCATTTTTAAATTATATATAAAACTATATATTTCTCAAAGATAACAGACAGAGAATATGTCTGAGAACACATCTTGAAAGTACATGAAAACCCTGAGATTGAATTCATTGTGGCCTGGATACTTTAAGTCATTTAAAGCAACCATGTACTATAGCCTTACCAATTTAAGGTAGCACTTCCCTTTTTGCATTGTTGGTGGTACTCTTTCTAGTTTGAAGGTCATTTCCTTCTTTATAGAAGACAGCATTAAGATAGGAGTTGAGTAGCTTCTTATTTCTGTCATTTTTTTAATCATCATATCATCTTTCACAAGTAGCACTATATTATTTCCTTGTTCTTATTGTTCCACACATAAGCAAGTTATTTGTTGTTTTTATTTATTAAAATTGAAGTTTTTATGTATATAGAGAAAGAGTAAAAAATAAGAAGTACATAAGCAAAAGGTAAGTATATGGATTCTGTTACCCCCCAAAAATTATTATTGCTTTTATTGTTCAGTCATGTCCAACTCTTCATGATCCTGTGGGCCATAGCACAATGATGGTGTCCATGGAGTTTTCTTGGCAATGATACTAGTGGTTTGCCATTTCCTTCTCCACTAGACCTTGTCCAGAGTCACAAATCTAGTGTCAGAGGTCGGATTTGAACTCAGGTCTTCTTGTCTTCACACCCAGTGTGCTATCCATTGAGATACCTAGCTGCCTCATCCTAAGAAATAGCATAGACAATATATAAGATAACTAAGAATTACTTAGGGAAAGTAATAATGTAAGTCTGCCATAAGGAATGTCATGTTTCACCTCTCACCTTTCAAGACAAAATCATAAAGGAAAATTACCTTACCAATGCCCCCTCCCAAAACCAAAAAAGTGCCTCATAGTTTCATGTACAAAGAAAGATTGTCACAGTAGATTCACTACTGTTTTCTTTCATAAATACTATCAGTTACCTCCAAACTTGTAGTATCTAAAAGTAGTTAAAGGACACCACTCATCCTGGACAAATTTTAGAACTAACATCACCTTTGGACATAATCATTTCAATGAAACACCAAAACTACTTTTTTTTTTAATTTCCATAATTTGTTCCTTGTTTTTCCAACATTTTTTGACCTTGAGAATAGCAGAAGTAATACAGGTAACAAAATAAGTCAAATGAACACCCTCTGGAGAAGAAACTGTATCAACCTTGTGCTAGTGGTTATTTTGAAGACTGTATAATGTTACAGTTAGTGTCAAGTGTGTCCTTGAACATAATTTATTATTTCCCCTCCCAGCCTAATGCTTCTGCTGTTCCAAACCATTGTGGACATTTTAAAACAAGTACTGGTGTCTGAAAGATTTTAGTGTTTTCGTTTGTAAGAAGTTAGCATGTAGCAAAAGGGAAGGCATGTTAATAGAATCTCTTTGATCATTCTGAGAAAAAAAAATTTGGCTTAACCAGTTACCAACAAGGAAAGCTCACTGTTTTTCCTAAGGATAAGAACCTGGAAAAGACGAAAATTGAAGACTGGTGAATCAAAGGCTTTGTGGACAATTGAATACCTTTCTCGTGTTTTATTTATTAGAATCAAATTTAACAGCAGGAGGAACACTCCTAAGTAACTGGGTATTTCATGTCCCTCATTTCCTTAAGTCAAAAATGTGGTGCCAGTTATAGTTACTGAGTCTTCAAAACCATCAAATAAATGTAAGCAAGTATTCCTTTATTTACTGTGGCTGTCTAGTGTTCACTACTCTGAAGAGAACTTCAATTTAGCTCTAGCAACACATCTTCAGAAGAGATTTCCTAATAAGGATTAGGATTTTCAAACAAATGCCAGCCTGCTGTACTTTAGCTCTTTTCTTTTTTTTTTTCTCTTATGTTGAACTATAAATTTTGAGTTTAGCTGAAATGTAAATAAATTAGTTTGGCAGGCAGAATTATTGATGAACAGTAGTGTTAATTTGAACAGCTATTTCAGGATTTATGAGGGACTTTGTTAATTACATGCAACTGAGACATTATCATTCATCTTAAGATGATGATTTATTATAGCATAATATCCATTCTAGAATTATTAAATTGCCCCAAAATGTTTAGGTATCTTTTTTCCTCTATAGTCATAATTATGGGTAGCAGAAGCAATACTATGATGATCAAAATATGTAGATATAGATATGCATGTGTTTATGTATATTTAAAATGAAAATTTTATACTTGGTTACTCACTTAAAATCAATCTCATTTAATTTAATATGCTTTTAAGTGGGGCAGCTTTACAATGGACAATTGTATATGAATCAAACAACTTTCAAGTAAACCCAGTAGTTAAATTAATTTTCTCAATCAGAAAGGGGAGGCAGAATCTATTCTGACTGTTTGCTTTAAGTTACACAGTGAATTATGTACAAGACACAAATTTCATTTTCCCATGTTGCTCATAAATGCTTTGGTGTTTCTTCTCATTGAATTATATATAGCCATTCTAGGTAAATTTTTATTGATTTTTTTTTAACATTACATTTCCTTTTGCAAAAAGGAATGGCCCAAATGGCCACCTCTTACATTGAAGAAAGGGGGACAAAATTAGCAGAATGCCTAAAAAAGTCTGACAATTATCTATAGCACTTCATAATCATAACCCCCCCCAACACACACACACACACACACACACACACACACACACACACACACACACACACACACTCTTCTGCTAAGAAGTAAGAGAGATGTCTTCTCTTATCAGTTTATTGAAAACAAGATTGGCCATGATAATTTTATAGTATTCAGTTTAAATTGTCTGATAGTTATTGCTTCCATTTACATTCTTGCAGTCTATCTGCCTATATTTGTTTTTCTGTGTCTCTGTCTCTATATGTATGCTTAAAGGTATATGTACATATATGTATTATATAATTTTCCTGGAGCAGCTTACTTCACTTTTCATTAGTTCATGTAAGTGTTCTAATGATTTTTGGTATTTTTATATATATCGTTTTTTAGAATGCAATAATGTTCTTGTACATTTTCATGAAACACGTTTTCTTTAACTAACCTCTAATCAATGAGCATCTCCTTATTTTCTAGTTCTTTTCTACCACCAATAATACGAATAATATTACTTTAGTCAGTTTGTTCTATATGGAAGTCTTTTTTAAATTATTAACCTTCTTTGAATATATGTCTAATTGGAATCTCTCTCAAGGTTATGAACATTGTCATAACTTTTCTTGCGCATTTCTAAATTGCTTTCAAGAATGATCAGATTGATAGTTCTGCCTACAGCTCATGGATATGCCTGTCTTTCCACAACCCCTTAAACACTGACAACTCCCATCATTTGTCGTCTTTGAAAAGTTTTTGGATGTGAGGCAAAAAGTTTGGGGTTTTGATTTGTATTTCTCTTATTATGAATTGTGTCATTATTTCATATGGTAATTAATAGCTTAAAATTCTTTTGGGTGCTGTTCATAATCTCTTACCACCATTCTCTTGGAGAATAACTTTTGGTTTTTTGTTTCTGTTCATTGTATATAGAATATATATAATAATTTTATCAGAAATATTTGATATGAAATTTTTCCTTCTAGTTCACTACTTCCTTTCTTTTCCTAGTAATATTAATTTTGATCATTTAGAAGCTTTTCAATTTCATGTAATCTGAATGATTTTATCTTTTGCAATTGTCTCTGTCCCTTGTTTGGTTAATGAGTTCAAAAACTTCTGATTCTTCCCTGTGTGGTACGTCTCATTAATCTCCCTTTTTTTAGTTTTAACCGGTACCCAACAGTTTTGATTGCTGCTTTATATTAGAGTTTTATAGATAAAAGTACTATTCTCATTTCATTGGTACCTTTTCCACCATTCCCCTTGATATTCTAGATATTTTATTCTTCCAGGCGAATTTTGCTGTTATTTTTGGCTAGCTCTGTAAAATCTCTTGTTAGTTTGATTAATATGGCACTAAATATTTAAATTAATTTTGCAGTATTATTGCTTTTATTATATTGACGTGGTCCAACCATGACCACTGAATAGCTCTCTCATTATTTAAGTTTTTTTCTGTTTTACTTTAAGGGTCATTTTTTGTTGTTATTTAGTATGCTCTGCCATAAGGACCCTCAAGTATTATATGCATTTTCTTGTTATTTTAATCAGGACTTTTCTTTCTGGCATTTCCTCCTGGATTTTGTGGTTGTTATATAGAAATGCTTTGGGTTTTATTTTATTAACTATTTGAATTTAAGAATGCATTTTGTGCATTTTATTTTAATTAATGACATTTCCCAGGAATTATATCAGGGTAAGCTGATTTGAATAGATTGGAGTATAATGACTATTAACAATAAGCAAGATGAAGTAATTTATTATATCTATGTTGATACCTCATTTCTCAGTCTCATAGTTTGAGGTGGTGCAGCTAAATTTGTAATCAAAGGAACTGGGTTTGATTCATGCCTCTGACATTTCTTAACTGTGTGACCTTGAGCAAATCACATAACATCTCTGAGCCTTGGTTTCCTCATGTGTGAAATGAAGGGGTTAGACCAGATGACCATTCAAATCCCTTCAAGCTTTAGTCATTGTTGTTCAATTGTTACTTGTCTTGTTCGGCTCTTGGTGACTCCATTTGGAATTTTCTTGGAAAAGATACTAGACTAGCTTGCCATTTCCTTCTCTAGCTAATTTTTGAGATGTGGAAACTGGGGTAAAGAGTGTTAAATGACTTGCCCAGGGTTGTGCATCTAGTAAGTATTTGAGGCAGAATTTTAACTCAGGAAGACATCTTCCTTACTTCAGGACCAACACTATCCAATCTGCCACCTAGCTATCTTATGATTTATATATGTTATATATGTATATTAAGTTAGTAGAAATTTTTGTACATTAAATTAGTTTGTTTATTAAATAAGAATTAGCCTTAGGAAAAAAGGTCACAAATAGTAGAACAACATCGCTCTTCTACTTTCAGCAAGAATTATTTAAAAGTTATGATGATCTTTTCAAAACTGACCCCAAAATTAACAGGCAGTATCAGAGGTATAATGCAGATGCAGATCTTCTGACTCCAAATATAACTGCTGTGTGTTTAAACCGTGAGGCAGCTAGGTGGTTCAGTAAATAGAGTACCAGGCCTGGCATCATGAAGAGCTGAGTTCAAATCCTGCCTCAGACACTTACTAGCTGTGTGACCCTGGGAAATCACTTCATATGTACATGCCTGTTTTCTCAGTAGTAAAATGGGGATAATAAAACAGCTTTCTTACAGGTTGTGGTGAGGATCCAATGAGATGATATTTTAAAAAATATTTAACACAGTAGATTGCCTTCAAAATTCTTGCCATCATTCCCCCCATCTCAATTAAGCGTTTACTATGAATCCATAAGGGGCAACTAGGTGGCACCATGAATAGGGTGATTCCTGGAATCAGGAAGACCTGAGTTCAAATCCGGTCTCAGATACTTACTAGGTGTGTGACCCTGGGTAAGGCACTTAAACCTGTTTGCCTCAGTTTCCTTCTCTGAAAAAAAGAACTGGAGAAGGATATGGCAAACTACTCTAGTATCTTTGCCAAGAAAACCTCAAATGGTGTCACAGTGCCTAAAAAATGACTGAACAACAACAATGTATCAAGGACTACTTTAGGCACTGGGAACATAGAGACAAAATCAAAACAGTTCCTACCCTCAAGGAGCTAGCAGTCAATAAGGAGAAACATTGCATACACAGATATGTAATTATGAAACATATTCATGGTAAATGTTAATCTGGAGTGGAAAGGCGTTGGCAATTAGGGAGATCTGGAAGGCCTCACTTAAGAGATAACATGACTAAATATTGGAATAAGGTAGGTATTTTAAGAGGCAAAGGTAAATAGTGAGATCATTGAAGGCATAAAAGCAACAGAATGGATAAGGGATAGTGTCCATGGATGTAAAGGAGGGAGTGGAGGTATATTTTGAAAAAATGAATGAACACAAAGGACTTCCTCAGGTTATTTTACTCTCTTGGGGGCAGCATTTTAGTATTTAGGCTGTCCACTTGGGTTCTTTCATTTTCATGATGTAGCTTGCCCATCTCTTTTTCTCATCATGCATATTCTTTACCATGTCTCTAATACATCTTCAATGACAATCATATACGTTTTGTCCCTTTTCATTATATCCCAGTATTATAAGGTCCAGCACATAGTAAGCACTTAATAATCGGTGATTAATTGATTAATATCTGATTAATATCTCTTCCATTTGGAATAAGAAAATGTAAATTAAAAATTTTTTAAAGAAGCTAGCTATTCATCAGCATAGTTTCTTAAATTCTCAGCAAGTCATAGTCATCTAGAAGGAAATGGCAATTAAACTAAATGTACTACTATTCTTATACAATTGCTTATGTTAAAATATAAAATTGCTCAGCTTTGTTTGATTTTTTTTCTTCTTCTGTGTTTGAAGGAAAACTTGTCTTTGTGCATGGGAGCATTCTCTGCTGGGGCAGTAGCTTATAAATAGGTCAATGACTTTTATTATTTGGGGAATCAGCTTTTGTTGACATGCCAGTACATTGTGGTTCTTGTTACAAAACCATTTACATTATCAGGATTCTTTTTCTGTGGCTGGAGAATGTTGAGTGTGCGATGGTTATTCATATTTTTAGTGAGCCATAGCAGACTTGATGTTCCATAACTAGTGAGACAGAATGGCATTGTTCAAAAAGACTACATTCCAAACCCCAGGGCACTGGGACTTTAGTATAATGGAATGTCATATTTCATAGCTACTAGGCCATTAAATTTAATAGCTTCTAATATTTAACAAAGCACAGCAGACACATTCTTATTCTCCTTAGCAAGGCTTCAGATGTGAGGGGAAAGAAGAGCAAATGCCACTGACTTAAAGGTTTGTGAGAAATAAATATAAATTTATTACTCACAAGTAAGACAGTGTCTGGTGCTTACACACAGCAGGCATTTAATAAATGCTTATTGGCTTGATGGAGTGGGGGTGGAATTCTCTGTCATCATCACCCTATTTTGAACATTTTGAGGATCTGCAGTTTTATCCATGAGGCTGCTCCTTACCTCTGCTGGTGCAAATCTCAACCCTTTTATCACTTAGTGGATGGTCTTTGAGAGTTACTGTGGTCTGAAAATCTATCACCCTATAGCAGTGGTTCTCAACCTGTGGACCGTGACCCCTTTGGGGGATGAATGACCCTTTCACAGGGGTCGCCTAAGACCATTGGAAAACACATATTTCTGATGGTCTTAGGAACCAAGACACCTCTCCTCTGTCTCCAGGTGGGTCCACCCACATGCAGATATGCCCACATACAAGTATTAAAGCGTCACAGCCTTAGGAAGGTTGAGAACCACTGCTCTCTAGTAAACATGGCAATGAACCTTACTGGACTCTGATGGGATGTTCATAAAATTAAATAATCAATCAACAGATATGTATTAAACATTATTATGTGTCAGGTACCATGTAAAGCACTCAGGATACAAAGACAAAAGTGAGAGTCTCTGCCTTCAAGGAGCTTACATTTTCTCAGGAAGATAAAAATCAATAAAACAGAGGGAGAAAGAAGGGAACAAGCATTTATTAAGCATCTATTCTGTGCCAGGAACTGTGCTAAGAGCTTTAAAAATGGCATTTGATCCTCATAACAATCCTATGAGGTGATTGCTATTATTATCCCCATTTCATGGTCAAGGAAACTGAGGCTATTTACTATAGATGTCTTTGGACAAGACCCTTCCCCTTTGTGGGTCTCAGTTTGTTGTTGTTGTTGGTTCAGTCATTTTCGGTGTGTCTATCTCTTTATGGCCCTATTTGGATTTTTCTTGGCAAAGATACGGAAGTGGTTTGAACTTCCTTCTCCATCTCATTTTAAACATGAGGAAGTGGAGGAAAACAGGGTTAAGTGATTTGTCCAGGGTCACACAACTATTAAGTGTATGCAGTGGGCATCTAGGTGGCACAGTGAATAGAGCACTAGTCCTGGAGTCAAGAGGACCTAAGTTCAAATCCATCCAGCCTCAGCCATTTAACACAAAACTAGCCATGTGACCTTTGGCAAGTCATATAACCCCAATTGCCCTAAAAAAAAAAAAAGTCAGAAGGGGGAAGTGGAAGGATATAGGAGAGGGCAGATTCGGGGAGGGGGTATTCAGTGGGATCACTGTTTTGGGGTGGTGGGTAGAGGAAAGATGGGGAGAAAATTTGTAACTCAAAATCTTGTGGAAATGAATGTTGTAAACTAAAAATAAACATAAAATTTAATTTTTTAAAAAGTATATGCAGCTGAATTTAAACTCAAGTCCTCCTAACTCCAAGCATAGTGTTCTATTCATTACATCATCTAATAGCCCACAGCAAGCGATATAGTAATATAGTAATCCTGGGTAGGAAAGGGGGTGCCAACTCATTAGTAAAAACTTATGATTTCTATTCCCCTTCAACCAAAAATCTGATTCACAAATAGTGTGACATTAGCTAACCAAGGTGGCAGAAAGTCAGGATTAACTGGAAAATATGATTAATTAATTTAATATATGGATTCATTGCCTTTGTTTCAGTGGAGGAAAAAGTTGGAAATCCATCCAAACATGCTAAAGTTCTGAAGCGTATTTAATTTCCTACCATTGCCACAGCAATTCACAGCCCCATGGACTTTGAGCTAGAAGAGAACAGTAGAGTTCATCTAGCGTAACTATTCATTTTACAGATGTGGAAATTGAGATCCAAAGAAGGAATGTAACTTCTCCAAGGCCATGTAGGTACCAAATGGCCATGCCAAGATTGAAACCTGGGTCCTCTGTTTCTCAGTTAAGATTCCAAAAGCAGGAGTTTCAGAATTTGGCACTCAGGCAGATTTTTGCCCATTCCCTCATACTTTTATTGACTACAAAGTTAGTAATGAGCACGTGGATTATTTTGCATGTGTAATATAGGCATCTCCTATAAGAAGGTTCTTCTCTAATGTTTAATTCTGGGAGAAAAAAAAAATTTGGTTTTTTTAAGGCTGGTGAAGCACAAGCCTTGACAGCTACAACCAAGCTGGAATGCAAGAGTATCTGACAGTCTCATAATAAGGTCATAGATGAAAACTGGTAAAAGACTCTTGAGGCTACTATGTCCAATTTGATTCTGATCTCTCCCTACCAGTTTTGGAGATGAGGAACTGAGAACCAAGCCAGCTACACCTGAGGGTTTCTTCACCAATCTGACCACAGTTATGACTTTCCCCACCCACCCACCTTTTTGTAGCAAAAGAAGCTCTCTATGAACTTTTACTAAGTTACTGGCATTAAAATTTTTATCAGATGAAAGGAAATAAAAGCTAAGGAAAAAAAGCACTTATAATAACAACAATAAGCAGCATTTGTATAGCACTTGAAAGCTTGCAAAATACTTTGCAGATGTGATCTCTTTTGATCCTAACAACAACCCTGTGGCGTAGTTATTGTGATTATCCCCATTTTACAGATAAGGCTAACAGAATTTAAGTGTATTGCTGAGAACAGCAAGTAGAAGGCAGTATTCTAATTCAGGTTTTCCTAACTCCTAGTCTGTTCCTCTATCCACTTACACCACCTAATTTACATGAAATTGTAGGATCATATGAACCTTAAAATTCACAGAATCCAATTCCTTCATTTTACATGTGAAGAAACTGAGACCCAAGGAGTTAAGTGACTTGCCCAAGGCCATACAGCTAGTAACTGAGACAGAATTTCAATCCCGAGCATCCTGATGCCAATTTCAAAACTCTATCTACTATTCCATGCTACTTCTCTAAAATCTCAAATTACTGAAGTGTAATCAGTCAGCCAACAAATTTTTATTATTTCCTATTTGTTAGGCATTGTGCTAGGCAGTGAAAATGCAAGGGTAAAGATGAAACAGTCTCTGTTCTCAGTAAATAATAATAGTATTTATAGAGCCACTTCAAAGTTTGCAAAGCACTTTGAAAAAGATTATCAACCCTGAGAAGTAGGTGTTGTTAGTACTCCCATTTTACAGATGAGGAAATTAAGGCAGATAGAGATTAAGTACATTGACCAGCGTCATATAGTAAATACATAGCTGAAGTAGAATTTCAACTCAGGTTTTCCCAACTCTAGATCCAGCTCTCTACTCACTTAGCCCCATAGTAGCCTCTTTCTAATAAGCTCAGCATTCCATAAAAACTTACTTATTAATTATTATGTACATGCCACTGGGAAATAAGATATACAGGCACTGGGGTAGGGAGATCCATCTTGCCCTAACAGAAAGTCAGAGGGGTGATGGGGGAGGGTATAGGAGAGAGCTGATTGGGGGAGGGGATATACAGTGGAATTGCTGCTTTGGGGTAGTGGGAAGGGGAAAGATGGGAAGAAAATTTGTAACTCAAAATCTTGTGGAAATGAATGATGTAAACTAAAAATAAACAAAAGTTCATTTAAAAAAAAGAAAAAGAAAAAAAACTTACCTTTTAAATTGACATTTACTCAGACTCTCTTTTTTTTTTAACTCGCTAAGCTATTCCCACACTGTGATAAGGCACCCAATGAATACTAAACCACCCCTTTGTTCCCTCTCCTAAGATTCATTTAGGAGGAATATATCATTTCGTAAAATAAATTTTTGTGTAATATGAGTTAAAGAATTTAGCTTTCATTATATCATCTTTTTTTCTGCTTGTTGCAATTGTGATTAAAATGAGATGTCGTGTGCAGAAGTGCCCCATGACAGTAGCCTGTAGAAATGCAAGCTATCACGATTGTTATTGCTATTATTTTTTTAACTGAATGTTTTAATTCCTTATAATATGATAAAATAAAAATAATAAATTTAAACCAACTTCAAAACATTTCAAAGTAGTATACAGATATGGGTTAGATAAACTGTACTTTCTCATTGGCCCTTTAATTGGAAGTACAATTTAAAAGCATTGGTTTTAATTCCAGGTGTGATATGGCTTGAACTTCAATTTCTACAGTGGCCAAGTCAGTATCTAAATATCCTTAGGAGAACTGAATTTAGTTGGAGGAGTTCTTGATTATGTTATTGAGAGCATTACAGTTTAACTTAATGGCTCTTCACTGGGCCTTTTTCTTAATATTTAACATGCCCTAGTTTTTTTGGCTTAGGCAGCAACTTGCAAGAAAAATTTAAGTACTAAAGACAGTCACATTATCGTAGGATCTGTTGACCTACTTTTCCTGTTTTGTTGGGTCTTTTTTTCCCCTTGTTTTTGTTTTTTGTAGTTTATGTAAAAGAAACTGTTGCATTGGAAAGTCTCTTGTGTGTAAGAGTTCTTGGGAGTTCAGTTCTTGGGAACTGAAAATATGCAGAACCATGTACTATTAGGGCATAAAGAGACATGGCCCTGCCCTCAGGCTGCTTAAAGTTTAGTTTATAAGATGGATTAGCACGTGCCAGTTAGTCTGTGTGCATTTTTAATACAATGTTGAAGAAAAGTATGAATAGACTAAAGGCAAATGAGCCAAAGGAGTGTTTGGAGGAGATGACTTCATAAAATTGATTGTATTAGGAGGAGAAACTGAATGACATGGTGAATGAAGGGTTAATCTTAAAGTCAATAAGACCTAAATCCCAGTTCTCCCTCTGACACATGCCATCAGTATGGCCTTGGGCAAGTTACTTAACCTCTGGGTTCCAAAGTCATTTTCTACGGTTGCAAGTTATGGACTAGTTGCTGATATGCATTGGTAAAAGGGATTTCCACCCTGGAAGTTCTCTATGTGAATTAAACAATCATTCTGGATTAAAATGATAATAATAATAACAGTAATAAAAGTTTGTGTGTTTCTCACCTAATAAGACATCCTCAAAGAGAGCTACATAATTTAATATGATTTTAGATAGAAACATTCATTAGTTGCTTAGTTTTCATAGCCTCCAAAAATAGCTTTGAAAAATGAAAAATTAAAGAAATATTTATTGATCATGGGAATTTCAAACTTAATTTTCAAAAGCAGAAAAATATTAAGTAGAATATTGAAACTTTTCCCAAAATAATAGCTCCCATTTGTATATGTGTGTCTACACACACATATCTGTGTACTTATATGCATATAACCACATATAAACAAATGCATACATACATATATACATACATATTCGGGTTTGTAACTTGTTGATATATTTTAAAATGTCACTTTAGATTGTTTACCTTTCCCCCCAATACTTGAAAATGATATCTAGTTACATATTCAATACATTCATTATATGATCTTGACAGTCTCACAACTTCTATAAGGCATTTACAGCTAATATTATTAACCCAGTTTTACTGATGGGAGAAATGAAGGAATCTTAATAAAAGCAACAACATAAGACATAGCATCATGTATATGCACATACATACACACATGTACACATATATATATGCATATGTGAAACATAAAATGGCTACATGGTATGGTACATGAAGTGCTGGGCTTAGAGTCAGGAAGACTTATCTTCATGAGTTCAAATCTAGCCTCAGATATTTAGTTGTGTGACCCTGAGCAAGTCACTTAACCCTGTTTGCCTCAGTTTCCTTATTTGTAAAATGAACTGGAGAAAGAAATGGCAAACCACCCCAATATCTTTGATAAGAAGAGGTCATAATGAGTCACACACAACTGAACAACTAAAACAAAATAATTTTTTAAGTCCTATCCTCTTCTCTGAGTGCTGTAGACTTCCTCTTTCTCCCTAATATCCCACAGTTGAGTTGGGAAACAAAAGCTAGCAATTATTCTCCATCATACTTACCTATTGTTGCTCTTTTTGTGCATGACATTCAGAATCTGAGAATCTAAGAGATGGAAGGGACCTCTGAGGCTCTCTAGCCCAAAGTCTGCCCCCAAAATAAATTCCTTCTAAAACTTCTTGAGAAAAGTTATGAATGTAAGCTCTATGAGGGCAGGGACTGTTTCACTTTTGTCTTTGTATCCCCAGGACATGTCAAATAGTATGCACTTAGTAAATGCATTGATTTATTTATTGATTGATTGATTCATAAAACAGACCACTCTGTTTTTAGATATCCCTTATAGCGAAGGATGTCTTCCTCACAAGGAACAGAAAATTACTTCCCTTTAACTTCTATCAGAATAAAGGTAATCATTCTTCTAACAAAGTAGCCCTCCAAATATTTTAAAATAGAAGATCACCTCTCCCCATGTCCCCCAATCCAGCCTTTTCTCCATGCTAAACATTAACATTTCCTTGAATAAATCTTCATATAAGGCAGGCTTCACATATCTTATCACTGACCCATACCTTTTGATAAGAGCTCACACCCTCATTCACATCCACTGGGTCTTTTCTATTCTTCTTTCCAGTACCCTAGATGATGAAGTCATTACCTCTTGCATAGGCTATTGTGATGGCATTCTAAATGCTTTTCCCATTTTCAGTCTTTTTTTTCCTCCAATCCATCCTGTATGCTATAGCCAGATTAATTTGATCATTGTATGGAAATAAATGTTATTTTTCTTATCTGTAACATTTAATGGACCAACATTATTTACAAAATCCAATCCAAACTGCTTAACTTTTTATTTAGGGCCTTCAGAACTGTGTCCCTAATGTTAACAAGTAGAATGTTAGCGCTTTGATGATTATTCTGCCTGTTTTGATTTTGTCTTTGTATCTACAAGCCTAGCATAGGATTTTGTACATAACAGATGCTTAATAGATACTGAGTAATGCCACTGGGCTCTGCATTTACAAGAAACAAAACATTAATTCCATTTATTCTTGCTGCAAATATTTATTAGGCATTTATGAAACCCTGTGCTGGATTCTGAATAATTATGCAAACCTTTGGAAATATTTTAATTTGGGGTATTAGGTAGATTAAGCATTTGAAACTGAAATTTTTCACTGAAATTTTTAATTCTTAAATGTTTGCAGCAGGGAGACCTCTTCTTTTCCATCCTATAGAGAAGAAACTATTTTTTTGTTCTATAGGAAAATACATGTGTGGAAAGGTCTTATTAGGCCCTTATTTTTATTCACAAATAGAAAGGCTTTCCTTATTCATTTTTTAATCTGGCACCTTGCAATTAAGATTAAAGAACACTTTTCCTCTGCCCTTTTTATAATAGCTTTAAATTTTAGTTCCTAAGTCAAAGCAATAAAATTAATCATTAGAATAACTGGTCATCTCTTTGCTCTCTGTGATGATGTTTTAAGTGCCATGTTATTTTAAAAAACAACACCTTAGATTATGTACCTTTACCTTAATAGTTGAAAGTGATATCCAATTGTACATTCATTATATGGTCTTAAAAGTCTTATAGCTTCTATAAGGTATTTATAACAAATATTTTTAACCCAATTTTACTGCTGAGAGAAGCTAAGGAATATTAATAAAAACAATAACAATGATAATGATTTAACTAAAATATATAGAAAGTTCATGCTGGCAAAGAAACTTATACATATTACCTCATTTAATCCTCATAACCACTCTGTTTCAGGTCAGCATCAGGGCACAAATTATTGTTAGTAATAACAATAGTTTTTGTTTTAGTCAGTATTGTTGTAATAGACTAGAATAAACAGAATTCAATCAATCTTTCTTTTTCCCTGTTTGCCACTGTGAAGTTCAAATAGTCCATAAGATCTCTTCAAAGACCTTCCTATTATTTTTTGTATTGGACCTATGATTTCATTGACAGAGAATTCCCAATAGCAAAATTCTCTCTCCCAGTGAAAAAACAATGCCAGATTCTGCGATTTATATTTTTAAACATTGGGGGAGGAGGGCACTGGGGACTACAATGGCTTGCCCAGGGTCATACAGCCAATATGTGACAAGGGCAGAGCTTGAACCCAAGTTTTCCTGACTCCAAGGCTGGATCTCTATCCACTGTGCCATGCTGCCTGTCTTTGGTAGTCTATTTAATAGTATGGACAAGAAACTAAGCTCCAGATAGTTCAAAGAACTTGAATGCATTTATGCTACTAATCAATGGTAGTCAGGAGGTAAAATAACAGCAGCAACCCAGATGTTTTTTTTTTCCCTTCAATGCCTGCAGTGTATGTAATACACTCCTTTCTATTCAGTGTCAGAAGGAGTTGGCATAACAACACTAAACCTATAGATCATAAAGCACTAACAAGATCATCTTAAAACAAGAACATTTTCTCATCCAAAATGTTATAATGTGGTCACTGATTCCTAGATTAATCCACAAAAGACAATTTAATACTTAATGTAGCTGAAATAATATTTCTTTGCAATATGTGATAACAGAAAATAAGGGAGAAAAAGATAGTAAATCATCCCATGAAAACGCTCAGGCTGGCTAGCAAAGAAACACAAATTGAAACAACCCTAACATATACATTAATCAAGATAGCACATACACGTACAGCCCCTCCCCCCACTTAAATCCAATTCACTTGCAAGTCATGGCATCACCTTCCTGATGCCATGGCCCTCTTTCACAATGAAGGACAAACAACTACATACACACAAAATATCACAATGTTTTCAAGGCCACAGGAAAACAGATACAGTTATACATTGTGATTGCTGTAACAAAAGAATCCAATATCTTCTTTAAAGATATCTTGCCATCATTAACCAAAGTTACAGTCTTTTCATACTCTAACCTAGCATTTCAATCATGATAATTTATCCTAAGAAAGTATACATATAGCGAATGTATAAGTAATTTAATTTTTATGGGGATTCCCAGTAGAGGAACTCCTATTAATGCACATAAGTACTTTCTCTGCACATCCCAGAGCCAGTATACAAAAAATCCTCTTCTTGACATTCAAAATCCTCCATAATCAAGTCTCTTCCTACTTTTCCAGTCTTCTTTTACCTTACTCCCAGCCACATGCTTTTTGATCCAGCGACACTGGCCTCCTGCCTGTACTACAAACAACACACTGCATTTCTTAGATCTGGGCATTGTTTTCTAGCTATCCCTCATGCCTGGAATGTGCCCCCTCCTTAACTCTACTTGCTACTTGCTTCCCTGGCTTCCTTTAAGTTTCAACTGAAATCTCATCTTCTACAGGAAGCCTTTCTCAACTCCTCTTAGTTCTGGTGCCTTTCCCCTCTTAATTATTTCCTTTTTATTTTATATGTTACTTGTCCATATATGTTTGTTTGCATGGTGTCTCCTCAATTAGATTGTGAGCTCCTGGAGGACAAGGACTGTATTTGCTTCTTTTTGTATCCCCTAGCACTTAGCACAGTGCCTAGCACATATTATTTGTACATATTGATTGATTGATGTGTCAGAAACTGGAATTGAGTCTATATCTGCCAGGTCAGCTCACTTTCACCATTATAAACGATCTCTCATCCTAAAATAGGTAGATAGATACATACATGCATGCATGCATGCATACATACATACACACACACACACACATATATATATATACTTATACACACATAATTTATTAAGTACTTATTATATGCCAATCATTGTGCTAAGCACTAGAGATACAAATACAAGTAAGAAAAGCAATCCCTGCCCTCATGGATCTTACATTCTAGCAAGGAAAGACAGAACATACAAGGGAGCTTGAAAAGAGCTGAGGAGATAGCGTGGAAATTCTAAGATTGATAAGAAATGTCTCAATTTTTATGTCAAAAGTTATAAAGAGGAAACTTAGGAAAGGAGATGGATGGTTTTATGGAGATCCTGTGGCTGGATTTTTAGGAATATTCTGTCTTTGCCATTAGTTTATCATCATAATCATCATTTTTTTGTGAACATTATGATCAGCATAGAATCACATGATTTTAGAACTGAATGAGATCTTAAGAAATTTTCTAGTCCGACTCCTTCTTTTTGCAGAGGAGGAAACTGAGTCTAAGAACAGTCCAATAGCTAAATTATATTGCTATGTTGTGATAGATTGAAAACTTCTTACTCCCATTCCAATGCTCTTTCTAGTATAACAAGTTTTATGAAATCACTGCTAATGAAAAAGGCACACCTTCCTTGTCTTCCTATGGATGGTAATTAATATTACTCTTACCCGGATTTCTGAGTGTTTTGGCCTCAAAAATGGACAGGGGAAGGTCGAGATAGAGAGATTTTCTGGTGGTAACTAACAAAAACTCAGAAGAGAAAGGCAAAGAAGCATTAAATAAAACGTGTGGACAAGTGTGAAATAGTTTGATTGTACTGAAATTAACTGAACTTTCTGGGATGGTGAAAGGCAAAGGTACTACTAACCAGATGGTCAAGAGGCCAATGGTAGGGAAGGATGCCTTACCTCAAGCAAATCTCCATAACCAGCAGGTGGGGCTCTGGATCAAAGACAAATTAAATTGTTTGCAGGACAGAGTGAGAAAGGGAAGGTATACAGTAGTAAATTAAAAGATGCTAGCAGGTTGGTTATTTTCATCTCTATTCATACATTTCAAGGGAAAAAAATGGTTCATTTCTGTGTTATCCTCCTTGAACAGTCTAAGCTCACTGGCCTTTTTCACTAACCTAGTGAGTTAATGCTTCTTGAAAAATTGCAGGTGTTAAAACCATTTGAGGGTACACAGTGTTTTAAAATTAATTTGTAAAAGCATAAAATTATATATGCTTTTGGGGAGCAATAATATGTCATTGTAAAATTCCACTGTTGACATTTGGCTTTTTTTATAATTCATCAGTCTCTTATTCCTAGAGCAGTTAATTCCTTTCGCACTAAAGCAATTAAAATAGTCTTAAAAATTACTTCATAGCACATAGCATTTTAACACAAAAATGTGTTGAACAAGCTAACCTAAGATCTTATTTGCACTTTGTAATCTGAGAAGCTCCATAAATCATAAAGAATGTGACTTCCTATTTACAGAATGTGAGTTATCTTTATTGTTTTGACATTCCAGTGGATTGAGTTTATACTGTTTTTTCTTCCTCTACTTTTAGAGTAAAACGGGAAGGAGGGGGAAAAAAAGAAAAATATGAAACATAAATGTTGGACTGGTGTCTTCTAGTTTAGTAATCTTGTCTCTAAGAGATAGCATGAAATAATCTATTGAAAGAGTTCAAGCTTAACCTCTCAATGCTCTTCAGCAACTGTGTAAGAGTACTGGTTACAAAGTCTAGTATTGCATTGGTAGAGGGCCTTTGCTTTCTGTAATCCCCTATGCCAGTAGTTCTCAACCTTCCTAATGCCACGACCCTTTAATACAGTTCCTCATGTTGTGGTGACCCCCAACCATAAAATTATTTTTGTTGCTACTTCATAATTGTAATTTTGCTACTGTTATGAATTGTAATGTAAATATCTGATATGCAGGATGTATTTTCATTGTTACAAATTGAACATAACCCACAGGTTGAGAACCACTGCCTTATACCAATGAGATAGCAAGCATATTTAAAAAAAATAATCAAGACTGTCTTCTGCATACCATTTTGCTCTGGTCATTGAAGCATGTTCCTAAAGGTCCAACTTTTTCTGTAACTGCATTGTTCTCATTCCAACTCTTCTGGAATGAAATAAGTCTTCTCTGTATAGATACTTCACATTTTGCTGAGGGGCTCCCACAACTCAGTGTTCGTAACATAGATTCAGTATTCCAGTTTTCTGAGGGAACCATGTTGAATTATTAAACCCATAAAGCTCACTTAATATATGCTTAGAGATGGAATCAGATATACTGTTGAACAGTGTTGTTCCAACAATAGACATGCATACAACCATTTTTATCCTATCTTCAATAATTTACATGTACTACTTATACCATTAAAACAAAACACATTCTTTACAAGAGGTGATATGGAATACTTAGAGAGGCCCAGTCCACTTTCATGTCCTGCCTCTGTTGTATATTAGCTATATGGCCATAACCAAATCTTAACCTCTCAAAGCCCTAGGTAGCTTTCCAAGGCTCTGAGTTACAAACGAGTTGCTGATCTGCATCAGAGTAAGAAGTTCCAGTATTTGGATTTCTAGGGAACATTGATGTAATCACAGGTTCAGATTTTTAAAGTGTGCTTTCTATTCGAACATTTGCAACAAAACTTTCAGAATTCAAATGCCAAAGGAGCCAGCTATTGGGAATTCAATGTGCCTCCAATGATCTCTTTTTTGTTATCATTTGCTATGGTCAATCTATTTAACCCAGAGACTACAAAAAAGTATCTGAATGCTAATGTATCACCTTACCATTTTGTTCTAGATAAAGGCTCTATTCTAGTCTCTAGATATTTAAGTATAGATGAATTTTATTCCCCCTAAGAAATCTAGCCATCAATCAATAAGCATTTATTAAATGCCTACTATTTGCCCTTATGCACTGTTGATATAGAAACAAATATTAAATATTTCTATGAGAGCTTAAATACCCTATTAGAGCTTTAAAATCTACTCAGGTGATGCAACATGAATATCTACTAAAAAATGCATCTGTGAGCTTACTGATTTGTGAATTCCCTCTTGTGATGCAGATAGCAACCCATCTTTATCTACCTATGTGGTATCACCTGTCCATGTTCTCACAAAAGTTTTTCACAGGTGGCTTGCCCAATGGGCTGGTGACCTCTCCCATTTTCTACTTCCATTGTCAAAGTACCAGTGGAATATTCTGGCTATCTGATGGTAATCCTTCATTCTTGTCATTTAAGGAGCCCATCTTTTCTTCCTATCACACAAGTCCTTGATCATTTAGTCCATTCTTCTTAAGAATTCCTCATAGGTTATATTTATTTTATTTTATTGCTTTCAATTGACAAAAATCTAATTTTCTCTACCATCTCTCCCTCCTTGTAAAAAGAAAAAGTTTTGTAACAAATATGTGTAATTGAGAATTTTTTTTTTCTTCATTGGCCATGTCCAAAAAATATACATCTGAATCTTTACTCTGAGCTCATCACCTCGTCGCCATACAGTGCAGGCTGCTCAGACCCATTACTTATCTCTCCCTTACCTTCTGTGGGTTTTGGCATTGTTACTGTTGTTTGTTGTTCGGTTGTTTCAACTGTGTCTGACTTTTTGTCATCTCATTTGGGAGTTTCTTGGTAGCAATACTGAGTAGTTTGCCATTTCCTTCTCTAGCTCATTTTACAGATGAGCAAACTAAAGCAAACACAGTTAAATGACTTGCCCAGGTCACAAAGCTAGTAAGTGTCTGAGGCCGTATTTGAACTGGCATAGATAAATCTTCCTGACTCCAGGTCTGTTGCTCTATCCTCTGCACCACCTAACTGCCCATATGCAAAACAGATACACAATAGATGTCAGACAGTTTTCAGGAGAAAACACTTACAGTAGGGCAAATCCAAAAAGACTTCATTCAGAAGATGGCACTTGAGCTGAGCCTTAAAGGAAACTAAGGAATTCTAAGAGGCAGAAATGAGGAGAGAATGCATTCCTGGCACAAGGGACAGGCTCTAAGGTATAGAGGTGAGAGGCAGAGTGCTGTATGTGAGAAAAAGCAAGAACAATTGGGCCAGATCATAGAATGTGGAAAGAAGAGTAATAGGTAACAAAGGTTATAAAGTAGGTTGGGGCCCAGAAGAGAATGTTTTATTTGATGCTAAAAAAGAAGGGAAATGCACTGTAGTTTATCGAACAGGAGTTACATTTTCAGACCTGTGATTTTTAAAAAGAAAATCACTTTATTAGCTATGTGGTGATTGGATTGGAGCAGGGAGAGACCTGAGGCAGAGAAACTATTTGTTGGATAATTATAATAGTTCAGGGGAGATGATGAAAGACTGAACTAGGATGATGGCTGTTTGAAAAGAAAATGGTGAATCTCAGAGATGTGTTGACAAAATTTAGTAACTAAATATGTGGGGTAAGAGTGAGATGTTCAAAATGACACTGAGGTTACAAACCTATTTAAATGAAATTTTGGTGGCACACTTGATGAAAATAGGGAAATTTGGAAGATTTGGGGTAAAAATTTGGGGTGAAAGATGAGTTCTGTTCGGGCCATGTTGAATTTGAGGTATGCATAGGAAATAGTTTCAAATGACCAATAGAATACTATAGAAGTAGTATTGGAGGCCAGGAAAGAGACTTTATCTCTGTAGCTGGGATTCATCAGCATAGAAAAGATAATAAAAGACATTGGAGCTTATGAGAGAAAGTATATAAAGGAGAGAGAACTTTAGGATATACCAGCACTAAAAGGACAAAATATGAGTAAAGAACAAACAAAGAAGATTTAGGCATAGTCAGATACACAGAGGGAAAGCCAAGAGAGAAGAATAGCATGGAAATTCAGTAGGAGAGGTTTTCATCATGTTAGATGCTTCAGTCACTTAAAGAAGGAGGAGGATTGAGAAAAGGTCATTAGATTCAGCAATTAAGAACTAATTGTTGACTTTGGAGAAGGCTGCTTCAGTTGTGTGATGGGACCAGAAATCAGACTGAGAAGGGTTACAGAATTTAAGAAAAAAGGAGGTGTGGAAACAACAAATACAGACTCAGCCTCCAGAGTTTGAGTGAAAGAGGGAGGAAAGATACATTGATGGTATATGATAAATTGAGGGAATTGTAGGGACAAGTAAAGTTTGGTTTGTTATTGTTGTTCAAAGAATAGGAGTGTTTGTAGACAGCTGACAAGGACTCAGTATAGCAAAAGATATTGAAGATAAGACAGAGAGGGAAAGACTTAAGAGGGCAGTCTGCCAGAAAAAATAGAAGGTGTGGGGAGTGCTGACAAATGTAGAGGGGATGGGATTAGTGAGAAGGACCACATCTTTATGGGAGAGATAAAGAAGCAGAGATTGGTAGATAATGCCAAAGAGTGGTGAGATGTAAAGAGGAGGAGAAAAGGTAGCTCATACTGGATCATTCAATAGTCTCTATTTTCTCAGCAAAGTATGTGTTAAGGACCACAAATGAAATGGTGGGTGGAGGAGTAACAAGTAAGATTTTCATATAGAAGAGGAGATTTGGAATATCCCCTATAGGAAGTGGTTTAGAGAATCTATTAATTAGGAATTTTAAAAATGCCATATTTTAGTGAGTGTCCTGTTGAGATTAGATGATGTAAATTTGTAGTAGAGCCCGGCAGCAGGATTAGTTGATTTCCTCCAAACTCATTCATCAGTGATCAGGGAGACAGGTATTAGGAGTAATTAAGGGTTTGGGGTTTTATAAGATACAGTGTTAAGGACAGGTGAACAAGGGATTTGTGAGTGGAGGAGAACACAGAGTTGACCTGGTTAACCAAAGAATGAAGACTGGGAAGTGAAGAAAGTGAAATCAGACTAATAGTTTGGGAAAATAATGAGTAGGAAAGGACTGAACGTCACAGTGAGATTAACGAAGGTTAGCATAGGAAGAGATGAAATGATCAGATGTTGACACCAGGGGTCTGGGGTGTAAACTTTTTCAAAGATGAGCATAACAGTTATAATAGCAACAATGTAAGAAGATATTTGTTTACAAATTCATCCATCTCATTCATTCCAGAGACAAAAAAATTGTGAGGGTTTTTTTTTGGGGGGGGCGGGATTTGGAGTATTTTTGTTGGGGTGGTTGTTATTTTATTTGAGGGGGTTATTTATTGAGAATGTGTGTGTATGTGTTTAGCATGCTTTTAGCAGACTTGCCAGCACTCACAGAGAGGCAAAATACTTTGGTGTACAGAAAGTTGCATGACTAGCTGTGGCTTTGGGCCTCTGTTTATTATAGACTGACTCTCTGAATTTAGGCAAGCCATTTAACCTTGCTAACCCTTTGTTCCTTCACCATTTGATTAGGGCTTGTGAGGAAACAGGAGCCAACTCCTTTGGCAGGAAAGCCATACAAGTCAAATCTCGACACTCATCTAAGACTGAAATCGTTCTTTTAATTAACTTTTCCTTTAATCCCTATAACACAGGCTGAGACCCTGGGACACATGGAGCTGGATTTTCTCTTCCTCTGGGTGGTCAACTTCTCACAGCCACTAAATAACCTCATTTTGTATTTGCCTCACATTTCTTTTCTAAACCCACTCAAGCCTGAAGGAGGTCTTCAATGTTTTATTTGCTTACAAGGGAAATAGAAAAATAATATATGATAGGCAAAGGTCTAGGAAAAGTGGATTCACTAGATACAGAATTCTAAGAACATTATTCAAAGATCCCCTTTGGCTGAGCAATATAAACTATTGATAACTATTTAAATGACTATACCATTTGCACCTTTTGCCTAGACATAATGTCTGCCATCTTGCTTGTGGGGGCCACACTCCCATGTCCATATTTCTAGAATAGTTCAGAGTCTAACTATTCTTCTTGGTCCTTCACAATCCGGTCCCCATATCTTTCCAGCCTGCTTTCAAATTATCCCATCTCCCACACTTGGCAATACAACCAAACTGGCCACTTCTCTTTCCCTTACACATCATCTTCCATCTCATCTTTCCATGACATTATATAGACTCTTCCAGAGGCCTTGAAGCGTTTCACAACTTTTACAATGTGCTTTACAAGTATTATCTCATTTTGTGCTCATAACAACCTTGGGATGCAGGTTCTTTTGTTTTTCCTATTAACAAAACTGAGGCAGATGGAGGTTAAATTACTTGCCTCGGGTTATATAGCTAGTAGGAGTCTGAGGTCAGATTTGAACTCTGATCTTTCTGACTCCAGGCCCAGCATTCTATCCTCTGCATCACCTAGTTTCTCCCATTTGACAGTTATCCTAATAACTGTATCATTAAAGCACCTCCCACCAATACCAATTGCAAGGCAAGTAAGTTCTTTCTTTTGAATGACAGTATTGAGGTTTTTTTATATAAAATGAAGAATAATGTCAGAAATGCTATGATGCTTTCAATGCTGGCTATTGAGATCACTAGATGGAATAATTAGTCAAGTTCCAGATGGGAACCAGAATTGATCTCAGTCTACTTTTCTGCTGAAGGAGCAGGCTCCTACTATTTTGCAAGGACAAACACTGCTATTTCAAAGGACTTTGTCAGGAAAATAATATAATAATGTGAAAAAACTTTAATTTCTTCAGAGGAAATCAACTACAAAAACAAAGAACATTATTGATCTTAAAGTCATGACTTTTGATTTTTCTCCCTTATTTACAAGATAATATATTTGATAAACCTGTCCTCTACACTTGCCTAAAATCAGTGTTTAAGACAAGTTCTTTCCCCAAGCTAATGGAAAATTATAGATTGCAAGATATCTCAAAGCATACCTAGATCAACGCCAAATTGAAACATGGATCTCCAAGTATTGGTTAAACAACCTTTACTTGGATACCTTCAGGAATGGAGACCACATTATGTATTAAGAAAGCCTATTTTACTTTTGGACAAGTCTAATAGGAAATTTTTCCATACTGAAATTTACCTCATGTTAGCATTTACTCATTAGTCCTGGTTTTTCCTTATACAAACATATAGAACAAACCTAATCCATTGTTCTACAAATAAACAGTGATGCTGTCTTCTGTTGATTTTTTAAAAATTTTATTTATTTATTTTTAGTTTTCAACATTTGTTTCCACAAGATTTTGAGTTCCAAATTTTCTCCCCATCACTCCCCTTCCTGCCAACTCAAGATGGCAAGCATATTGAATTGCACTTCCTGTGGTCTACCCTGTCTTATATTCCCCCATCCACCTTCTTACCCCTTTCCCCCTTACTTTCTTGTATAGCAAGATGGTTTTCTATACCCCATTGCCTGTATATCTTATTTTCCAGTTGCATGTAAAACCAAATTTTTAACATTTGTTTTTAAAACTTCGAGTTCTAGATTCTCTCCCTTTTTCCCTCCTCACCCATCCCCACTGGGAAGACAAGCAATTCAATATAGGTTATACACGTGTAGTTATGCAAAACATTTCCATAGTGTCATGTTGTGAAAGACCAACTATATTTCCCTCCATCCTATCCAACTCCCCATTTATTCTATTTTCTCCTTTGACCCTATCCCTTTTCAAAAATGTTTGCTTCTGACTACCCCTTCCCCCAATCTGTCCCCGCTTCTATCATCTCCCCCTCTTATCCCCTTCCTGCCTACTTTCCTGTGGGGTAAGATACCCAATTAAATGTGTATGTTATTCCCTCCTTAGGTCTAGTCCAATAAAAATAAGGTTGTGTCATTCCCTTTCACCTCCCTGTTCTTGCCCTCCATTGTAACAGCTTTTTCCTGCCTTTTATGTGAGATAATTTACCCTATTCTACTCTTGCTTTCTCCTTCTCCCAATATATTCCTCTCTCATTTCTTAATTTTATTTTCAAGATATCATGCCTTCATGTTCAACTCACCCTGTGCCCTCTCTCTATGTGTACATATACACATGCACACAACACATACATATATACACACACATATACCCACCTATATATACATACATGTGTATATACATATATACATACATATATACACATACATACATACACACACACATATTTCATTAACACTTTTGGAACACTCTGGATAATGAGACTGAAAAAGTAGATCAGGACCAGATTGTAAAGAGTTTTAGATGCTAAACAATAACATTCATATTTGATCACCTAGGTTAACAGCTCTCAGTGGTTGATGCCCCACTTTCTGCATCCCACATCTTTAATCATTTGCCAGATCTTTTCTCCTTTTCCTCACAGCATTTTTCCCAGCAGCCCCTTCATCTCAACTTATACATCTACTCTCACCCACACTACTACAATTGCTTCCTAACAGATTTCATTCTTTCAATTCTCTCCCCCTTCCAATCTGTCTGTATCATCGTGGCAATATGCACAGCATGGATGAAGACTATGAATATGCCAGCATAGTTCTGAATGGCAAAATACAATAGACTCTCCATATAGAAGACAGAAGCAAAACATTTATTCAGACACCAGAAAGCCAAATCCCAACACCAGAAAACCGAATCCATTACAGCAACAAAGAAGTTAATATATCTTATCACTGTAGGAAGCAACACCATTCCAAAGCCTTCCCCCTGCTCAGGCCTTCCCACAAACAAACACTCACAATCCTAGCTGTCTACTTGGCTGCATCCTCTCCTCTTTCTGTTCTAATTGCTCTCTGACCAACTTCCTCTGGGCTCTACTGCACCCCTCCTGCTCCACCCTTCCTGCTCTACTCATTTGGCAAGTTCCTCCCACCACAAGCTCCATGTGTTTACATTCTGCCTATTAAGGGGCAGGGAAGGTCTTCAAATTACCATTACCATTTCACTGTCCTTCACACATCTGCCAAAGTGATTTTTCATTTGACCTGGAGATCGTTCAGGTAAAAACTGCTTTCATAATCATACTAAGATATTGTTTACCTAACACAATACTCTTCACTTTTCAACTACATATGTGTGAGGCCAGATTTTCTTCATATACTTTTAGTAAAACAACATTTTGCAACAGGCACAAGGTAGAAGCAGATATGGGAATCCAGCTGACTTCTATTAAGCCAGACATTAAAGAGACCCAGAAATACATAAAACAATGTCATTCTTCTTGCTTTTTTTGGGGGGGGGGGGAATG
>CM053584.1:234195786-234225662 GCA_028627135.1 Pseudochirops cupreus
TGTGTGTGTGTGTCTGTGTGTCTGTGTGTCTGTGTGATTCTGTTTTCATAGACACCTATACATATACATACACACATACATACACATCATCCCAGAACTGAGATGTTCCCTCTGTCTTTGAACTCATATACTACTAAGTAAGATACTATATGCCTTATGGTATGGCTGAGTCAAAGGATATATACAATTTAGTAACCTTTCATATATTATTTCAAATTATTTTCCAGAAGGTTTAAAGATCAATGCATAGTTCTACCATTAGTACATCAATATCTTTTTGCTTCCCACAGTCCCTACAACAATTACCAGACTAATTGTATTTGGAAAAGGAGAGAATTCCTTCACGAAAAATAACAAATGTCTGCTGAGAGAATTGCAGTCATCAATAACAGGCTTACATGGGAGGTATTTTGAAGCCAATGATTTTCCAATACCTCCTTCAAATCCCACCATAAAAGCTAACGTCTTCTTAAAAGGATAACACTGTAACTAATTTTTCTGCATTTTTCAAATTGTATCTTTCATAAAACTATCTGACTGCACATTTGCAATTCATTGTTTTCCAGTTTGTATTTTTAGCTTTTTTTTTTTAATTAACAAGCATATATTTTCTTTCTTTCCCATGTGTTCCCTACGTCCTCCCTCCGCCACTGGGAAGAAAACCCTTATAATAAACATACATAGTAAAACAAACCAAATTCTCATATTAGTTGTTCCATAAATGTGTTTTCTTCTGAATATTAGTCTATTACCTTTCTGTAAGGAGATGGGTGGCATTCTTCATCACTAATCCTCGGGAATAATTGGGGATTACTGCATTATTCAGCATTAATTCTTTTGAAATTGTTTTTTAGTGTTGTATTATGATATAAAATGTTTTCCTGGTTCTGCTCATCTTACTCTGTATCTGTACATGTAAGTCTTCCTATGTTTTTCTGAAGCTTCTCCCTTATCATTTCTTACATTTCACTAGTGTTTCATTGCGTTTATATACAATAATTTGTTCATCCATTTCCCAATTGATGGGTGCCCTCCCCCACCCCAACTTAGTTTCAAGTTCAGCACAGAAAGAGAGATTGTGCATATTGGACCTTTTCTTTTTCCTTTTATCTCTTTGGAATATCATTGGGTCAAAGGGTATGCACAGTTTTTTTAACTTAAGAGGCAGAGCTTCAAACTGGTTTCAGAATTCTTTTATCAATTCATATCTCCCCAAAAAGTGCAGCAATATTTTTGTTTTCCCTCAAACATTTGGTAATGGTTAAAAATGGGTGAATACATGGAATAAATAGATTAGGGACATAGAATAAAGAAATAAAAAATTTCCGTAGCCTAGTGTTCAGTAATCTCTAGGCACTAGGATAAAGGTTCACTATTTGACAAAACTGCTATGAGAAATAGACAAAAGTTTGGGAGAAATTAGGTTTAAACCAATACAACATTTGTGATTTTAGGTGTTTTGTTTTGTTTTGTTTTGTCATGTTTGCCAGTGTTATGGATATAAGGTGAAAGTTCAGAGTTGCTTTAATTTGATTTCCTTAATTAGTCATCATTTAAAGCAGTTTTTCATATGACTGCAAAGTTTGTATTTCTTCCCTTGAAAATTACTTATTCATATCATTTGATCATTTATTTCTTGGCGAATTCTTAGGAAATAGCTCCTGTACCTATGAATCCATTCCTTATATATCTGAAAAAAGAGACCTTTATCAGAGAAACTTGTGATTTTTTTCTTTTTTTTTTTAATGTTTCCTTCTGATCTTGGCTGCATTAAATTTATTTATATAAAAAAATTTGTAATGAAATTATCCATTTTGTTTTCTCTTAACCTCTCTATCTCTTATTTAGTTATGAACTCTTCCTCCAAAATCCCAAAGCTAATTCCTCCCTTGTTCTAATTTGTTTATAACATCACCATTGGTATCTGGGTAATGTATCTATTTGTCTTAAGAACTGATTTAAGCCTAGTTTCTGCCAAACTTCTATTCATTTCTCTTAGCAGTTTTGTCAAATAGTGAATCTTTTATCCTGGTATCTGAAGATTATTGGATACTAGACGACTAGGATTTTTTTTTTTCTTTATGCTACATATCTAATCAATTCTACTTTTTAACCTCTCTATTTTTAAACAATTTTGATAATTAATACTTTGTAGTATAGTACGAGATTTGTTACTGTTAGGTTCTTTTTCCTCCCACTTTTTTTTCATTAATTTTCATTGAGACTCTTGGCCTTTTATTCATCCAGATAAATGTTATTATTTTTCCTCATTCTAAAAAAATTGGCATAGAATTAATGAATTAATTTAGGTAGATGTCATTTTTATTGTATCTGCTTGGTGTTCCCATAAGCAGTTCAGTTTTCCCCAATTTTTAGGTCTTGTTAAAGGATTGCTTACAATTTGCATAGTTCCTATACATATATTGAAAGGTAGACTACCAAGATTAAATATATATATTCCGCAGTTAATTTTTTTTTTGCTTTTTTTTGGAGGAGGGAAGGCAGGGCAATTGGGGTTAAGTGACTTGCCCAAGGTCACATGGCTAGTAAGTGTTAAGTGTTAAGTGTCCGAGGTCGGGTTTGAACTCAGGTCCTCTTGATTCCAGGGCTGGTGCTCTATTCACTGGGCCACCTAGCCACCCCCCATCCCCAGTTAATTTTAATGATTTTTTTTCTTTTCCCTTTTGGTTTTGTTGGTAATTTACAGAAAAACTGATGATGTATGTAAATTTATTTTAGAGCTTCTAATTTTCCTAAAGTTATTATTTCAATTAATTTTAGTTAACTCTAGATATCTCTAGTTACATCATTATGTTATCTGCAACAGTTGATAATTTTGTTTCTTCTTTGCCAATGCTTAGTCTTTCTTTTACTTGTTCTTTGATTATTGCTGTTTAACTAGAATTGCTGGCATGATGTCAAATAGTAATGATGACACTGTATAGCCATCATCATTGTCATTGCTATGGTATTGATACAGTGCTTTACAAATATTTGTTAAAAATATTCAAAACAGAACTGGGAGGTAGGCACTTTTATTATTTCCATCTTATAGATAAGAAAACTTAGGCAGGGGCAGCTAGGTGGTGCAGAGAATAGAGCACAGGCCCTGGAGTCAGGAGAGCCTGAGTTCAAATCCAGCCTCAGATACTTAACACTTACTAGCAGTGTGACCTTGGGCAAGTCACTTAACTCCAATTGCCCTGCCCTCCCCCCTCCAAAAAGAAAACTGAGGTAAACAGAGGTTAAGTAACTTGCTCTGGGTCAAAAAGTTAGTAAGTATCTGAGGTCAGTTTTGAATTCAAGTCTTCTTTACTCCCAAGTCTGGAACTATAGTTGCTGGAGCAGAGTGCTTTATACCTTATCTTACCTTATCTCCATTACAGATAATGCTGATTATTTATTTTAGATACATAATTATAATGGTAATGGAAATTTGAAGATTTCCCCTACTTCCCCTCCCTGCCCCACCCCCACCCCCATCTCCCATCCCCCCTTAAATAACCCTGAGAGATTTTGAAGATCTTTCCTGCTTTGAAGATCTTCCCTGCCCCCTAATAGGCCCAATGTAATCACATGGAGTCTGTGGAGGGAGGATCTCGCTGAAGGGTGGAACAGAGCCCATAGGAAGCTGGCAGTCAGGGCAGCTAGAGCTAGAGGGAGAAGGCACAGGCAAGGGGACAACTAGACTCCTGATTGTTTTTTGAGGAGGCTAAAGGATGGTGCTGCTGTGCTATGGTGTATAACTTCTTTGTTGCTATGATGGATTCAATTTCCTGGTGTTGGGATTTGGCTTTCTAGTATCTGAATAAATGTTTTGCTTCTGTGTTCTATATGGGGAGTCTGTTATGTTTGTGATACAGAACAGTGTTGGCATACTCATAGTCACTGTTAGTGCTGTGAACGCTGCATTGGTGCTACATAAGAAAAAGTTAATCTATTCTTAAATTTTCTATTTTTTTTAACAGAAATAGGTGTTGTATTTTGTCAGAAGATTTTGGGGGGGGATCTATTGATACAATCATATTTTTGTTCTTATTGTTAATATGGCTAATCATGTTTGTATTTTCCTAATACTAAAACAACCTTGCATTCCTGGTATAAATCTAGTCAGATGATTGAGTATAATCTTTTGATATGTTGCTATACCTTCTTGGCTAATATTATATTTAAAAGTCTTACATTAATGTTCATTAGGGATATTAGTCTCTAGTTTTCTTTCTCTGTTGTGACTCTACATGGTTTAGTTATGAAGACACATCATTCTCATAGTAAGAATTTGGTAAGATCCTTCCTTTTCCCATTTTTAAAAGTAATTTGTGTAATATTGGACATAGCTGTTCTTTGAATGTTTGGTAGAATTTGGAAATACGTCGGGTTCTCTCTCTCTCTCTCTCTCTCTCTCTCTCTCTCTCTCTCTCTCTCTCTCTATATATATATATATATATATATATGTGTGTGTGTGTGTGTGTGTGTATATATATATATATATACATATATAGTTTTTAATTCATTTATAACTTGTTCCATTGGGGGGGAGATTTTATTTAAATTTTACATTTCTTAGCTCTGTATATTTTTTTATTTCTGTGAATATTCATCCACTTCATTTTCAGTTTTATCCAATTCATTGTTGTAAAAGATCATAGTTGTGCCTTTTAAAACACACTATCCTGGTTCTTAAAGAAGGAAAGGACTTTAGAGGCCAGCTTTTCTAATCCCCTCATTTTACAAAAGAGGAAGGTCAGGCCCAGAAAGGTGGGAAATAACTTTTTCTTAACATTATATACATAAATAGAAGAATCTAGAATAAAACCCAAGTTTTCAGATCCACCAAATGTTGATTGTTCACATTATGCAGTTATATGAACTAAAAAATCAATTTATTAGTGGTTGGAATCCTTGTCATGTTGCATACCTGTGACAGTTGTTCCTTTAGTTGACATGAAACTGTTCGTAGTTCTCTATCAGTGGTTCTCAACCTTCCTAATGCTGTGACATACAGTTCCTCATGTTGTGGTGACCCCCAACCATAAAATTATTTTCGTTGCTACTTCATAACTGTAATTTTGCTACTGTTATGAATCTATCTGATATGCAGGATGTATTTTCATTGTTACAAATTGAACATAACCCACAGGTTGAGAACCACTGTTCTATATCTTTGCTTTCTTTGTTAAAAAAAAGGGGGGGGTGGGGAGAGAGCCCATGCATTTCTGAGACTTCCACATTAGGACCATGTTCATCCTGGAATTGTGCTTTCATATACCCTCATTCAGCCCTCTGCTCTCTGCTTCAATTTCGTTAGGAAGGCTCTGCTTTATTTATTTGTCCTCTGGTTATTCTCCATCGAGGAAAACAGTGTTTCTCTAAGCCTTTTGGGAATGCTGATAGACTTATTGGGTCCCAAGCACTTTTTAGCAAAGATGTCCTCAATAATTATATTACCTGATATGTTCATAGTACTTCATGCGTCAACCAAATGCTTTACACAAATCATCTCATTTAATTTTCATCACAACTCCTGTGAGAAAAATTTGTTGTTGTCGTTGTTGTTCAGTCATTTTGCAATCCTGTTTGATTCTTCACGATCCCATTTAGGGACTTCTTGGAAGATACTGATGTAGTTTGCCATTTCCTTCCTTCTCCAATTCGTTTTACAGATGAGGAAACTGAGACTACAGAGGTTAAATGATTTGCCCAAGGTAAAACGAAATTTTTAGTCAAGCTGGCATCCTAATTCAAGAATTTAAGGCAGCAAAGGCCATGGCAACAGAACAATACAGGTCAGGGTATGGTGTCAGGTTAGCCATAGTGAATAAAATTTCAAACCAGAAGAGAAAACTCAAGTCAACCAGTCCTAGCACAAAAGAGAGCCCAGAGAAAACTATTATGACAGTTAATTTCCCTTTCAAAATAAGACCTTTTATCCTGGATTGCTCAGGGATACAAGGATCCAAAGTTGGGGGAGAAACGCCATAATTGCTTTAAAAGCCGTGCTTAGGTAAAAGCTATAAGATCTGGTGGGTATAAATCTCATGTAGAAATAGTCTACCTGTGAGAAATGGACAATTGATTTTTTTACCTTATTTTATACCTGCAATGTTCTTGAGAAGCAGACTCTCAAGGTGCCAGTAAGGATGGGCTAGTCGAAGGTATTTAAACTTTAATGCTGTTTTTGAATGTGTCCATTCTAGATTTCCTATGTTTATGCAGTCTTCAGACCTTCACATCCGAGCAGATAATTCAAAATGGAATCTGGCGTACAGTTACTAACGTTGAGATGGAACTCATCTTTCAACTCTGATCACCAGGGATGACTCCCAACCATTATTACTCAACCAAGAGGACCCTTCCACCTTTTATTCAGTGATCTCTCCAGACCAACATTCTTCACTCAGTGTTACCACAGCGTAGTCCTTCACCATCTCAAATTTGGTCCAATAAAATCCTTGGACCTCAGACCCATACCCAACAGCATAGACTTAGTGTTGGAAGGGACCATAGAGGTAATTCAATGAGTCAGGAATTATTTATTAAGCACCTACTATGTGCCTGACACTGTCCTAGGCACCAAGTAAAAAAATAAAACAACTTGTATTCATAAGAAACTTACATTCTAATGGAAGACACAACAAATATATAAATATATATATCGGGGGCCACTGGGGTACCAGCCCCAAGTGTGAGCAAAGACGTGATAAAGAATTAACCAGGTGGGTAGTTCATTGGAAAGAACTCCAATTTAATGATGATTTGAACAAGATTTTTAAGGATCCAAAAGACAAAGATTCAAGTATTCTTATCTTAATCATATCCTGGAATTATATTACTAATAGAATAGTCTGCCATACCCGGGAAGTAGCTTGGATAAGACAAGGCTTGTTATCAAGGACCCAGGAAGTCATGGGGTAGGTCAGTTGTCTCTTATTAAAATGTATCTTATAGCACAAAGGATGCTCCCTGTGAGCAGGCCACAATCTCAAAGACATTTGCATAGAAACTGATCCCCAAGAATCAGGTATTGTAACTTACAATAGTCTTTAGTCTGTTATAACTTGAAAGTAGCATAATATGATAAGGAACATGTCCTTTTTGGTGCCTGAAGTTTGAGGGTAAAGGTTTTGATGTCAGGATATCAGACAGAAGTCATTTTAAGTGTGCCCCTGAGATTCTTTTTGGGGGAGCCAGCCTTTGCAAGCCGTGTCACCTCGAAAGGACTTAGGGTACATTATTAAGGTCTCTATCTAAGTCCTAGATCAGACCTTTTTGGCTCCTCACATATATGCTGTAGAAATGTCAAATGAACAAATATGTGTGTGTGTGTGTGTGTGTGTGTGTGTGTGTGTGTGTGTGTATAGCAGTTAAATATGAGGTAGTTGGTTAGAAAGGGCACTAGCAGATGAAGCAATCAGGAAAGGCTTCGTGAAAAAAAAGAATGAAGGAGAGATGAAGAGGGAGTGCATTCTAGGTATGCAGGAAGGCGAGCTGCAAAGGCTCAAAGGTGAAAGATGGAGGGTTGCATGTGAGGATCAAAGACAGTCAGTATGACTGGATTGTAGAGTAAGGGGTGGGGGGGCGGTAATATCCAGTCAGTCAGGAAAGATAGTTTGGGGCAAGGTTGTGTGGGGTCTTGAAAGCTAAAAAATGGGTGTTTATACTTTATCTGAAAGGTAATCAGAAGCCACTAGAGCTGATTCAGTAAGGTTGTCACATGATCATCTAGTTCCATCTCCTCATTTGACAGATGAAGAAATGGAGACTATGAGATGTGAATTTACTTCCTCAAAGTCCGAATCTAAAAGTAACAGACCCAGGACTTGAACCCAGGTTTTCTGATTTTGAATCCACAACTTCTTGTGATAGGAATAAACTTAAAACAAAGCCAATTTCTATCAAATGGAGAATTGCCATTACTAGGTCACTCTTTGGTCCCACCACATTTCTTAGAATTTTCAATTAGAACAATAATTCAACTCAGAAGCACTTGGGGTATATTGGGGTGGAAATAAACAAGGAGCTTAGGAGGAAGAGAGATACCCATCACCTCTCCCCACTATATATGAATAAAGACCAGTGTAAGTTGAAGTGTGTTAGGGGCAAGTAAGGACAAGATGACACAGCACAAGGTCTTCATATCTCGCCCTGACTTCTGCTTCCAGACAATTACCAGTCCTGACATTGACACTAATCTGACATCACTTTTCATCTCCTGGTTGTTGTCTGTAGTACCTACATGGCCTTTGGATTGAGTTTTCCCTTCACCTTTGTTTATGGTTTGACTTATCCCTTTGCCACTGGGTGGCCAGTTTTGTCTTACAGTCTTTGGACTGAGAGGATCAAGTAGCTAAAACTCCTTTAAGAGATAATTCTACTCAAGCAATTATTGGGAGAGCTCCAGGTTTAGAAACAAGTCCAGGATTCCTGTTAGAGCATTTGTTTATTCCTGTGGATCTGCAGGTGACTTCATAATTGTCCCTTTGTTCAGTTTCCCTAATATTATTTTTTTCTTTTTTAAAAATTGTATTTAATCTTGATTTCGGAATATATATCCTCCCTCTCTACCCAGTGTACCACATTCCTTATAACAAAGAATTAAAAAAAAAAAGCAAAGGGAATAAAAGCAGGTCAGTACAACTTACCAACACATCAGCAGAATCTGGGCAGAGGTGTGCTGGAGCCAGATCAAACTAGCTCAATTGTTTAATTTTCAGTGTATTTACATGTCAGAAATCCACAAATGATGCATGTCATGGCTTGACATATTGTTTTGTTGATTGTCTAGATTTCAGAAAGTGATGAAGAAAATGTACATTCCTTCTCCCTGTCCCCATGCTCCCAAACCAATTTTTAAATATTTACCGCGACAATGATCAGTGGCTTCTCATTTCTGCAAAGAAGGAAGAAAAGCAGTGCATTTTCTCAATTCTTCTCTTTGACCAACTTTTAACTATCACAATAATATGACATTCAGAGGTTTGTCTTTATTTATTTATTTGTTTGCTTTTAGTTTATTCAGTTCCACAAGCTTTTGAGATCCAATTTTTTTTCCTCTCCCTCTCTTTCTCCCTCCACTTCTATGGTGGCATGCAATCCAATATAGGTTCTACAAGTATCTTCACATTAAACATTAGTCAGGTTGTGAAAAAAGGATTATGACCAATGGAATGAACAACAAGAAAGAAGGAACAAAACAAAAGAAAAAGCAAGTAGTTTGCTTCAGTATACATTCAGACTCTTTCATTCTTTCTCTGGATGAGTCTTTCGGAGTTGTCTTATAACCGTGCATTGCTGAGAGGAGCCCAGTCTACCAAAGTTAGTCATCATAGATATGATGTGTCCATGATTGTGTACAAAGTTCTCCTGGTTCTTCTCTCCTCACTCAGGATCAGTTTATATGAATCTCTCCGGATTATAATGAAGTCCGTCTGCTCCTCATTTCTTATAGAACAATAGTATTCCATTACATTCATATACCATAACTTGTTTAGCTATTCCCCAATTGATGGGCATCCCTTTGATTTCCAATTCTTTGCCACCACAAAAAGAGCTGCTATAAATATTTTTGTGCATATTGGTCCTTTTGCCATTTGTATGATCCCTTTGGGATACAACCCTAGTAGTGGTATTGCTGGGTCAAAGGGAATGCACTTTTTTATAACCCTTTGGGCAGAGTTCCAATTTTCTCTCCAGAATGGTTAGATCAGTTCACAACTCTACCAACAATGCATTAGTGTTCCAGTTTTCCCGCATCATCTCCAGCATTTATGATTTTCCTGTATTATTCAGAGGTTTGTTTTGTTCTTTCCATTTGTGATGCTTTAGTTACTGTGTATATTGTTTTCTTGGTTCTATATACTTCACTTTGTTATCAGTTAATAAGTTGTCCCAATTCTTGATATTCATTATTTCTTGTCACAGTAACATTCTATGACATTCAGAGTTGTTTGGAAATTTCCCTTTGAATAGAAATATACTTTATTTCAATTTCCTAACTAAAATATAAAAGTCATCGTATTTTGTTCTATCTTTGATCTTCTTCAGGTATATAACTAGCAATTATATTTCTGGGGTAAAAGATATAAATATTTTATTCACTCTTTTAGCATAATACCCAGGTCTTGGTTTAATTTGGCTCAAGAAGAGCACTAAAAGGGGTAGCTAGGTGGCACAGTGAATAGAGCACCAGCCCTGGAGTCAGGAGGAGCTGAGTCCAAATCGGACCTCAGACACAATACTTACTAGCCATGTGACCTTGGGCAAGCCTCTTAACCCCAATTGCGCTACTTTCCCCCCTCCAAAAAGCAAAAAAAAAAAAAAAAAAGAACACTATAAAGGCTTCAGACAGAGTAGAGGAGAGGGTGAAACATGAAAGGGGAAAAGGAAAGAAGGCTACATCATTGACCTTCACTTTTCACCATCCTATGTACCATCCTGTGGGATAAAGAAAAAAGAAAAGGTCAGACTCTCTCTTACTATCTATTAATCAACAAACATTCACCAAGCACATGTTATGGATCAGTCTCTGTATTGGACATCGGTGATACAAAGAGAAAAATGAAGTAATCTCCAACCTCAAGAAGTTTACATGTAAGCTACCCTTTAGTCACCATTCTTCTCCCTTTAGTCATCTATCTCTAACTCACTTAGCACTAAACTCCTCAACAGTAGCAAAGAAGAATGGGAAAGAGGAGAAAAGACTGTCCTGCCATGTCCAGGAGGATCCTGGCTCTCCTTTGCTAAGGGTGGTAACAACAGCAAAAAAGGAAGGACATGAGATGCAAGCATCATATTAGTACAATAGAAAGAACACTGACTCTGATTCATCATATTCATGACAAGAGACCTGCTGTCAAGTACTGCAGGATCTGTTCTTGGGTCTGTGCTACTTCACATTTTTATCAATGTTTGAGTAAGAGCTATGATGACTACTCATCGAATCTGCATATGACATTAAATGAGGAAGGTTAGCTAAAATGCTGGATGACAAGTTTCAAATTCAGAAAGGTTAAGAACCCCTTAATTATGACAACCAGTTGAATCTAATGATGAAATTTAATGAATCTCTGATCCCGTGGTCCTATGAAAAGGGGAAAGGAGGGCAGAGGAGAAACATGGGGGAGTAAGGGAAGGTAGACCCTATTCTGTTCCATTTCACCCTAAGCTTTTGTCGTCATGCCTTTCCGTATGTAACACCACACCTCATCTCACATCCCTAGCCTCCCAGCCTCCTTCCAGCTCTTCATTCTTGATTTAATTTTTTATTCTTGATTCCCGATTTAATCCAGGAAACCCCACCATCCTGGCTCCCCAGTTCCTTAGATATTTTATCTTCTTTATCTTCTGACTCTCCCAATTCTTCCATGAAGGTCACTTGCCCTGAAAATGGGAAGGGAGAATTTCTATTTCTACGACCAGATATTTGGTGAGGGATGGGGAGGAGGTGTGTGTTTGCCATTGCAAATTAGTAATTCATTTATATTATCTTTTATGAATTCTAGTGGAATAATAAGTAGAATAATAGCTAACGTGCTAGGAGTAGATGGAGGAAGACCTGAGTTAAAATCTTGCCTATGACAATTACTTAGCCGTGTGACCCTTGCCAAGCCCCTTGACCTCTTCCACCTCAGTTTACTCATCTATGAAATGGAATAACAATAGCAGGGTTGTATGGAGCAGAAGAGATGATATAGACAAAAAGTTTGGCTTTATGAATACTTTAAAATACTTTATGAATGCTATTATTGTTATTATCAATTATTATCCTATCTGTTAAATATGATCATTTTAGTAATGTGTTTCAGCTACATTACTAATTAAATAGACTTTCATAGACTGGTCTCAAAGGCAGGGAGAACTTAATCTAGGTACTTAAGGGAGGAGGAAAGGGCACATATAGCCCCTCCTCTGGGTTCATTATAAATATCTTATCTTCACAATAATCCTGTCAGATAAGTGCTGTTATTATCCTCATTTTACAGTTGAACAAACTGAGGCAAACAGGGTTAAGTGACTTCCCCAAGGTCATACAGCTAGTAAGTTTCTGAAGACAAATAAGAACTCATCTTTCTGACCTGAAGCCCAACACACCATTCACTTCATCACCTAGATATTTCTATATATGGTTATCTTAATAGGAAAATGTGTACTGAAATCTGAATAGTCTGACTTTTGGAAAACAGCTGTTTAGAGAATGTGAATAGGTGCTTAATCAATGCATTTTAGTCATGATTATTTTGAAACTGACTTCATAGGACTATGTGAAAGTATTATGAGGTAAGAGGCCTATAATAGAAATTCCCAACCCCCAAATTAGAGACTTTGGATTGTTTTGGGTTGAAAATCATGAAAAACTAACCCCATGCATCAAATATCAACTAATTAATCAATTAACAACATGCATGTACTGAGAATTTACTATAAATCTACAATGATAGTTAAAATTTGTACCCATGTAAGTATATTCAAAATTAATACAAGGTAATTTTTATGAGGAGGTACTAGCAACTGGGGGATCAAGAAAGACATCCTATTGGAGATGGCTTTAGAAAAGTGCTTTGGAAAGAGGGTCAGAAATTCTAAGAGAAGGTTTTAGGGAGCCATGAGCAGAGAAGTGTCTTTATACATTCTTGCTTTAGGAATATCACCTTGGAAATTAGGTGGAGGTTTTGTAACAAATTTCTAACTAAAAAGCACCATAAATTTTTTAGAGCTTGAAAAGATAAAACAGGTCATCTAACCTTTCATTTCACAGATGAGAAAACTGAGATCCAGAGAGATTAATTGATGCCCAAGATCACACAGGGAGTCAAGGTTGCAGTCCAAGTCCTTTGGACCCTAAAATCTGCAGTGTTTCAAACATCTTTTAATTAGTTTATTTAATAATGATAGTAATCATAGTTGTTACATTGCCCTGGATACTTATCTACTGTTAAACCACAGAGTTGACACTACATTTTTAAGCATTTAACTATTTTTTAAAATTATGAAATATTAGCTAACAAACCATTCAGTTAATTTTTACTTTTGTGACCTCAAAATGTAATCAATTGTAAAAAGAACTTGTCACAGAGGCAATTTGATCATTTTTTTTATAGCTCTGGTTTGTGTATATGCATGCACGTGTGTGTGTATGTGTGTGTGTGGGAGACAGAGAGAGAAAGAGGGAGAGGGAAAAGGAGGGAGGGAGAAGGAGAGAGGGAGAGGAAGGGAGGGAGAGTAAGAAATAGAGAGAGAGTGAGAGAGAGAAAGAGAGAGAGAGAGAGAGAGAGATACTGAAACTGTACAGGAAGCTCAGATATCATTCTACCCAGAGACAGTCAGAGTTATTTAAAAGAGGTTGAACCTCCAGCTCCTCACTGAAGAATCTGTTAGGAGTTCATTCGTAATTTGGGCAGGAGAAGAAGCAAAAGAGGTAAGTCTATATTATATCTAATTTTCAGTGAACTCATAATTGTAGTAGAGATTGAAGAAGGAAGTTCAGCCATGGAACTAAAACTTTTCAACCCCAAACTGAAACTAAAGTCTCAAATTTCTGCATTTGTCTGAAGCTCTCAATGCATATATTTTTTTTTTTGTAGTTGTGTGAAAGGTAGTTTTGGTTTGTAGAGAAGGATGTTAAATAAAGAGAGAAATAAGAGGTAAAAATTCACATGAAGTATTTATACAAGGATGCTGGGTATTGAAATCTGATTTCTGAGAGTGATAGAATCAAAATTTTAGAACAGAAATTTTTGTTGCTCTGGAAACTCATAGTAGCAAAATAGAAATATTAAATATCCGAAAGGTTTATATTTTTCTTCAAAATACTTGTGTTAGACATAATTTCCATTGCTCTGTTTACATTGTGTCTCTTATGAGCAATTAAAATACCTTAATGCCTGATAGATTTTTTTAGGAAAACACTTTGTCATTTTCACATTATTAACCACATTCTCTAACCAGGCTAAAGGCCATCTCTTACAGTGTAAGAACTGTGTGTTGCCTATTGTAATGTGAAAATAGGGACCAAAGAAATGGAGAATTTTGTTGTCTGTTGCCTATGGGAACTACTGCTGAGCACATTATTTAAGATAGTCCTTGCTTTCTTTTGTGAACTAGCCTATTTGTAATGAAACCAGGCAGGAATGAAGAGAAAACATAAAGATTCTGTTACAATAAGCCTTACTATATATCTCTGAAAAACCTAACTTTAAATTACAAGAAAACATCAGTGTTAAGATTCAATTAAGATCTGTGGTCTTAAGCTTATTTATCTGGAGAAAGTTATTTTTGAAAAGTTTTGGTTTAGTGCCTTGACTTTTGAGTCAGAGGACCTGGTTTGAATCCTGATTCTGTTAATTGGCTCTTCTTCCTAATTGGATGATCCTAGGAATGTACTTCCCTTCTCTGCACTTCAGTTTCCTATCTGTAAACTAAGAGGGTTGAATTAACTGATCTCTTTCCACCTTAAATTTATGATGCTAACTTAGTTATTGGTGGCTACTATTTCTACACACACTGCCTGGGATGGACAAGTGTCATCATTAGAATGTGTGCCAAAGCTGTACTAGAATCAGGTAGACAAATGACATGGTATATACATTCCAAAAAAAAAAAGTCTTTGCCTAAAGACTAAACATTGTCTGCATTGTAAAGTCAACATCTGTCAGTTCCTTCCTTTGACTGTGCCTCCCTTAAAGGTCTCAATTTACAATCTAATATAGGGCTTTCTTAGCAGCAGAGGACTAGGTTGAAATACTGAGAGAGAATGCTCAACTTCTTATGTAGTTTTATAGAGTCTGATTGGGTAATTCACACACAGTGGGGCTTCCTAGTTATTTGTTCCATTTAATATTGAATCTGACTTTTATGCCAGACTTATCCCTGCTATGGGAAGAATAAACACCCTTAGCTAAGACTAGGACTGCAATGTATATTTACCTCTTTTCCATCTACTTCTGCCTTCCCCCAGTACAGTTTCAGTCATTTATTTGTCTTAGCAAAAAATCTGAATGTTGGGCTTAATGTCCTTCTCTCCCTTGATCTACTAAATGAAACACTCATTTCCTTTATATCTGGCGTCTTTTTTTTATAGCTAAGGTATTTCTTGATGACCAAGGTAACCTTTTTTCTTCTCCACAACTCAAAATTAGTCTCAGACCAAAGGTTTACAAGTGATTCTGCAAAGATATTATGTGTTATTTTTCTTTTTTAACCTCTCTTAAATCAATTAATATGAGCCATTTGAACCTTATTTGAAGATGACAGTGACCCCAATCCTCTAGGTCATAGTTTTAGAATTTTAGTTCAACAAGACATTACTTTTTAAAAGTATTTCAGATGTGTAGGACACACTAAGTTTGAGCTGACAGATTTAAAGCTGGAAAGTTCTGGGGTCTAGTGGTTAGTGATGTGGGTAGGGGGTGGGGGTGCCCGAGACCCCAAAATACCAACACGCCGGTTCCTGCCAAATGAATTTGACTCAAGTCTTTGCTCAGCCAAAGAAAAGCAAAGTTTATTAAAAGTTCGCCATATTGGGTAGACTCTTAAGGAGCCTAGGTATCTGTGACGCTTGCATCGGGCAAGCAGGCCAGAGCAAGTCTGTGCTAGTTCATTCGATGGCACTCTCACACCACATGGAGAGAAGATGGGAACTTATATACAGGAAGATTGTGGGCAGAATCTAGGGGTGGTCTGGAGGAGGAGTTTGGGGACGGTCTCCAGGAGGAATCAGATGAGGTCAGACTCCAGTAATGAGTTTGGGGAGGGTCTTCAGGAGTCAGATGAGGTCAGACTCTTAATGAGTGATTAAGGGTGGGAAGTTGCTGGAGGCTACAATGGTGGGCTAGGCCAGTTCAAGGGTGGGACTGGAGGATCAAGGGTGAGAAATAGCTGGAACAAAAGAGGGCTAAAGACTTGGGCATACCCACAACTCAAGGCCCATGGCCTCAGGCAATGCCTTAGGTGGGAAGATTCAAGGGGAGCTCAAGGGGCTCCCAGAGCCTGCATCTCATCATTGTTAATTTACAATTACCTTTTGGACAAATACAGCCCCTTGATTTTATAAATGATGAAATTGTGCCCCAAAGAGGTTTAGTGGCCACCCCAGGGTCACATAGAAAGTGGTCAGAAAACAGGATTTGAACCAAGGTCTTCCTGATTACAAGTTCAGCACTCTATCTGCTGTACCTCAGTAACTTCTTTCTTGCTCTCTGAAGCCAAAAGTGATCTTACCCACTTGTAAACTCATATAACATGTTTGATCTTCCCTGGTATAAATATAATACTGTATGTGTGTATGATCTTTTTTGTATTATTTATGTACATGGTTTATCTATATGATTATTTATGCACAAGGTTTGTCACACTAATGGAACATCAATGTAGAAGATGTGGGGGGGAAGAGGGGAAAGCAATGTGAAATTGTGGAAAGAGACAAGGACTTGTACTCAGAGCTCTGGGTTAGTATCATGGATTTCATGCTTACTAACACTATTGCCATGAGCAAGTCAATTAATCTCTCTGGGCCTCAATTTCCCCATCTGCTCTCCTCCCTCTCCATTTCTTTCCTTCACCAATCAGATCAATACCACCATTGCTACCAGAAAAGATGAGACTGTCTACTGCCCTAGCATTCCATTTGTAATCCCTTTGATTACCTAGACCAGAACTCCTTCCCAAGCCGCTATTGTCCAGTGCAATATTCTCCATTAGAATAAAAGTTCCTTGAGGGCAGGCAGTGTCTCACTTTGATATTTGTACCCTGACACCTAGTACAATGCTTAGCATACAGGAAGTTCTTAATACTTGTTGATTAATTGACTGAGTAGTGAAAGTCAATATTGGTAGTTAGATTATTTCTTTCACACAGTTTTTGTGACTTTAAATCGGTCTTAACATACTATTTAAATGAGTTTCATTCTTATATGTTTCTTGAAGACAGAAATTCTTATTCTGTCTTTTATGTCTTCATTAAGATATAAAAGTGCTCTTAGATCACAATTTATATAATGCTTTATTTGCAGGGTACTTTGCACGCATTATTTAACTTCATCTCAATAATGATCTATAGAGGTATGCTTTATAATCATCTCAATTTGAGAGATGAGAAAAGTAAGGATGAAGTATGTTAAATGGCTTGCCCATGGTGGCAAAACTAATTTGTGTCTTTGGTAGGATTCAAACATACGTCTTTTTGACTCCAAAGCTAGCATTCTCTTCACTATATCATGTTATATCTCCAAAGAAAATGTCTTGTTGGGACTTAACTCTTCTTCCTCAGACCTGATGTGTCCTTATGACATTACACTGTGTATTATATTATCAGTGTGTGTGTTTCATCTGTCTATAAGACAGCAAGTTCAATGAGGACAAGAATTATTCATACTATTCTATATAAATGTCAGCCAGAGGGATTTCTCCCCTTATACCCTACCGCAAACCCCAGGGTCTTCCATGGGTGATCTCCAATCAAAGGGATACTTAATAAATGTTACATGAATGAATGAATGGATGGATGGATGGATGTGTACTGTCTAAATAGTATAATACCACACGTACTTGTCAATAATCCCAGAAAGTAGGCAGCTAGGTGGCGAGAATGGCGAGAATTAACTGATTTGTCCAGAGTCATATAGCTAGTAAATGTCTGAGGCTGGAGTTCAAATCCAGCCTCAGACATTTACTAGCTATATGACTCTGGACAAATCAGTTAATCTCTGCCTCCATCATCTCAGACAAAAAATAAAAATAATAACAGCACCTCCATGCCAGCATTGTTGGAGAAATCAAAGGAGATCATTGTAAAGCATTTATCATAGTTCCTGGCACATACTAAGTGGTATAAATGTTAGCATTATTATCATTATCATTCATTATCAACATCATTATTGTTGTAATACTAGTAGTAGTAGTAGCAGTAGGTGGCAGTAATTTGTAGTACATGATGAACTAACCATTGGATTTCAAAGAAGAATGCTATAGAAATTTAAAATGGAAACTCACTTCAGATTGAGGTGGTTAGGGATGGCTTTTGTCTGATGCAAGATTTAAAGTAGTCTTGAAGGTTTTGTAGAATTTGGGTAGAAAAATGGGAGGAAGGTGGGCTCACTACAATAACTAGAGTAGCACATACATACACACATACACACACACACACACACACATACACGCACACACACCACCACCAACAACAACATGGAGATGGTGGAGTGTAGGGCATTTTCAAAGCACAAATTAAACCAGCTTGACTGGCAAAAAGAATAAGTACAGGAGAGAAGTCAATGAGGCAAGAAAAGAAATCTGGGAACAGATTGTGGGGGGTCTTACTATTAGGCTAAATCCAAGAAAGAGCCACAGATGATTCTCAAGCTAGGAAATTACATGATTAGAGCAGTGCTTTGGGAACATAAAATAACGAAACATATTCAGAATGGGATAGAGAAGCTTGAGCCTGATCACCGGGATAATCATGAGACTTTAAATCCAGTTAGGTAGAGTATCATGTGAGTCTATCTCTAGAGCTGGAGGGCCCCAAGAGATCATTCAGTATAATCCTCTCAATTTACAGAGGAAGAATTTACAAGAAAAGTGCAGTGATTTGGCTAGAGGCACATAGCTAAAAAGTTTCTGGGGCAGGATTTGAATGCAGGTCTTGCTGACACCAACACTCTCTCTAGTGCAACACCTATCTGCCTATAATTTTGGGCCATTGTCAAATGCATACAATATCTTCCTGACTCTAAATCTGGTGCCCTAACCAATAAGCAAGAAGACTTCATTGATCAAATTTCTCAACTACAATGATAATTACTGACATTGATGGAAGTAACAGGTACATAAAATAATTAAAGGTATAATTCACACACACACACACACACATACACACACACACATACACACATCTGCACAAAAGAAAATGGATTGATTGGATGTGGCCCATGAAAAAGAACCAAAGGTGATGCTGAGGTTTTGAGACTACAAGAGAATTATACCATTAACAAAAATAGAGAAATGAAGAAGAGTTGAATTAGTAATTAGAGGATCTAGATTCACATTCTGGCTTTGCTACTTGCTACATATGTGTATCACCTTGGGCAAGTCACATAATTTCTCTGGACCTCAATTTGCTCATCTGGTAAAATGAGAAGGGTTGCCTTCTTTGGACAAGTGTTAGACCCCTGTAAGGTCCATTGCATCTCTAAACATATGGATGCATGATTGCTGTTTTTGTCTGGTAGAGTGGAGAAGAGTGAGAAAATCAATGTTATACACGTTGAATTGCCAGTGACAATCAGGCAACCAGTGCTTGTGTTAAGCGAGGAATTAGATATGTGGAGAATCATGGGATCATAAATTTAAAGTGAAAAGGAATTTAGAGGTCTAAGCAACTGAGGCAAGAGATATTTAAGAGATTTGCTCAAGGTCACACAAGTAGTGAATAGAAAGGATGGAATTTGAACCAAGGTCCTCTGAAACCTTATCTAATGGTCTTTTCAGTGGAAAAAAAAAAGATGGGAGGAAGAAGGTGAGCTTTTGAAGAGGACAGAGAAGTAGGATGAAAACTACAAAAGTTGATTACAAGTACCCAACAAGTAGAACTAGACCTATATATAGATAAAGAGATAGGGTAGTATAATGTAGAGATGTCAAACTCACTGCTCCAGGCCACAGGTGACCCCCAATACTCACAAGTGTAGCCCAGATTAAAATATTAATTGGGAAATGTTTAACAAAATAAATAAAAATACAACATAATATAGATATTGTTAATCTGTAGTTTTCTAAGTCAATATGCAGTTGCAGGGATTTGTTTCTATCTGAGTTTAACACCACTGGTATGGTGGTAACCCTCTGGAATCAGGGAGGTGAGGATTCAAATACCACCTCTATTACTTAAGGAGCAACCCTGGACAAGTCATTTAATTTCTTTTTACCTAGGAGGCTGGCCTCTAAGGTTCCTTCCAGCTATAAATCTGTGATTCTGTGCTCCCATGATCTCCCCACCTTATCTAGTAAAACTTTTAAGATCTAACATCCCCTGCTGCCTAGAGTTTTTAATCTGAATTCCTATAGGGGAAGAAATAGACTCTTGTTAGCATCCTCCTGGTTTACCCTTCCCATTTCATTTATAATCTACTATCAACATTCTCCCAATGCTTTCTAGACTTCAGGAAGGAGAAAAGTAGATCTATCAATTAAAACTTAAGAAACTCTGAGGTTTTGTTGTTGTTTAGTCATTTTCAGTCACATGCAATTCTTTTCATTACCCCCATTTGAGGTTATTATTTTCCTTTTTGGAGGGGGGAAGGCAGGGCAATTGGGGTTAAGGGACTTGCCCAAGGCCACACAGCTAGTAAAGTGTTAAATGTCTGAGGCTGGATTTGAACTCAGGTTCTCCTGACTCCAGGACTGGTGCTCTGTTCACTGTGCTGCCTAGCCACCTCTCCCCCCCCCCCCCCTTTTAAGTTTTCTTAGCAAAGGTACTGGAATGGTTTGCCATTTCTTTCTCCAGCTCATTGTACAGATGAGAAAACTGAGGCAAACAGGGTTAAGTGACTTGCTCAGGGTCACACAGCTAGTAAGCTTCTGAGGCCAGATTTGAACTCAGGAAGATGAGTCTTCCTGACTTGATACTTGGTACTCCATTTTGCCACCTCACTGGGTTTTAGTGCCATCAAAAACAATAGCAGAAAGAATTTTCAACAAAGGAGTTGGGTGATTAGTATTAAGTGTTCCATAGATCAAGCAAGATCATAGAAATTAGGATGAGGGGAGAAGGAACAGGAAGAAAATCTTTAGATTTTATGATGAGGTGCTCTTGGGTGTGATGATAATAATGATTTTTGGTCAATTTCAGTTGTGTTTGACTCTTCATGACCCTATTTGGGGTTTTCTTGGCAAAGATACTGAAGTGCTTTGCCATTTCCTTCTCCAGCTCATTTTACACATGAGGAAACTGAGGCAAAGAGGGTTAAGTCACTTGCCCAGGCCACACACAGCTAGTAAGTATCTGAAGCCAGATTTGAACTAAGGAAGATGAGTCCTGCTGACTCCAGGATCAGTATGCGACCTAGCTGTGCTAACTCCTGGGTAACTGGTAAGCAATGTCAGTAGGGTAGAAAAGGGATGAATGAAGCACAGAGAGAATGGTTGGTGAAGCAAAGATAAACCACTCATTCAAAGTTCAAAATGAAAGGAAGGAGAGGAACTAGAATTGAGAAAGTAGACAATGGAATTAAACAGAAAGTGGGATTTTTTTTAAGAGAAAAAGATTTTGTTGTGTGTTTTTAGAGATCTGAACCCACTTAGAGAGAGAGAGAGAGAAAGAGAGAGAGAGAGATGATATTGAACTGATGATAGAGAGAAAGTGGATAATTTAGAGACCAAGCCTTTAGAAGCAGGTAGATAGCACAGTAAATAGAGGATTGAACCTGGAGTCAAGGAAGACGAGTCCAAATTTAACCTCAGAAATTTTTATCTATGTAACTCTGTCTGAGTCAGTTTCTTCAATTCTGCAGTAGCATCTACGTTGCAAGGTTGTTGTGAGATAATATTTGTAAGATGTTTTACAAAGGTTTTACAAACCTTATTTAAATGCTAGCTAATATTATTAGAATAGAAGGAAGTAAATAGAACTGAGGGCACTGAGAGGAAGAAAGAAAGACATCTCTTCCCCGATACAGGAAGCAAAGAAGAGAAAAGTTTCTTTCTTTTCCTTTCTCTTCTTTTCCCTTCTTCCTTAATTGTTCCCTCATTTATTTTGTATAGAAAGCAGCCAGCCACATGTGCATTGTGGTACACAGACTTTTCTTTGCATTATGTATTTGTGTGTGTGTCTGTATGTGTTTATATATGTGTGTGTATTCATATATGTATATATGCATACATATGCTTGAAATGTCAAGAAACTAGTCTCTTGTACTTCAACACATGATAACTGCATTTGCAAACAAAATCCCATTGTTTCTAAGGAGACTGGATATATCAGAGGTGTTGCTAGGATTTGTCTGCAGTATGTTTGACCAGCAATGAGTGGGTCTGACTCAAAATGCCTGTTGCCTCCTAATTATTTTGGTGATGCTGTACAAGGCTGTAGTCAGGTAGTATCACTCATTTTATAACAGTTTGTTGTAGCAAGAGAACACTGGAGTCAAGAGAGGTTAGTCCAGGCCAGTTCAAGTGTGAATAAATGGGGTATAATGTGTTTCTTCCAATGCCAAGGTGTCTGGCATAAAGGCCTGCTTACATAACCAGAACAGTCTTTAAAAAAAAAAAAGTACCACCCACATTAATGGAAATGGCAGTTTTGTTTGGAGAAAGACCACTGGACTGGGAGTCAGGAGACTCATGCAATAGTCATAATCCTGCCATTTGCTGGCTGTCTAGGATTAAACAAGCCACGTCTGGCCACCTTGCTGGGACTCCATTTTCTTACACGTAGAATAAGAATGTAAATCTTAAAGATTTATAGGGCTTCTTCTACCTCTGACATGATACCCTTTTTCTATTTTAATATGCACATGTTCAAAGAGAAAAGTACTCTGACTCATCTTCACACAACTAAATTTCCATCTGGGCATTTTGATTTTAAGTTGATCTTAATTCTCTAGTGGGTTCTTAACCCTATTGGGTTTGCTGGAGTTGTGGTGCTAAATAACTTCACTACTTGCTGATAAGAGGACTGACGTTTTAAATTTTGAATGACTCACCATGACAGAGGGAGGAGAGTTCTTCTTAGAACCAGAAGGGCTTGAGTTCAAGTCCTGCATCTGAAACAGATTTGGCCATGTATTCTTGGACAAATCCCTTAACCTGTCAATGATTGAGACGAGGTACTGACCAGCATTGATAAGGAAGTTGCCTCACCTGAGAGTTCCCTATGCCAGTGAAATGGCACCTGCAATGCCTATCTCTGTTCCTGGAAGCTGGATAAGTAATTCTACAGTCCTGTGAATATAACATTATTGTAAGAGTACTTCTGCCATAATGAGACATTTAGTTGGTTGTTGGTGAGTTGTTTCAGTCGTGTCCAGCTCTCTATGACCCCATTAGGGGTTTTCCTGGCAGAGATATTGGAGTAGTTTGCCATTTCCTTCTCCATCTCATTTTATAGATGAGGAAATGAGGCAAAAAGGGTAAGTGACTTGGCCAAGGTCACACAGCTAGTACATGTCTAAGGCTGAATTTGAACTCAGATCTTCCTCACTCCTGTGCTGGCACTCTGCTGCACTACCTAGCTACCCTTCTGGTTGATCATTGATAACTACCAATCAACTAATCATCAATTAATGAGAAACTGTTTGCTAATATAGTACATTTTCAGTATTTGTAATCTAACCTCCCTAACACATTCCATCAATTTTGACAGTTATTAGTTCTGAAAAGCCAAACAAAATCAATAACTCTTCTAAAGGAAAATAAATTCCATCTCTAACTTCTCTTCAAGCTCTCAGTCCCACCACTCTCATACAATTTGATTTGTGTAGCAATATCATTTTTTACAAAACACTGTAACTTATTACCTAATCTGTTCCCTGTTTTCTTCAAGGTATTGGAAATCCATTTTGTGATTTTTTTCCCCATTGGTGTTCTTAACACATGTATCAAGTTCACAAGAATGTGATTTTCACATTATCTAGTTCACCTTTTGCTTATTTAGATAGTGCTGGTATACCAGGCAATTCCCTCATTCTCAATAGATTCTCTCAAATCGTTATATCCCTGATATTTCAGACAATTCATTCATTTACATAGTATATAAGTAAGTTGAGTAAAACTATTTGAATAAATCACTTCTCTAAATAATAATCTTAATAATATCTCTACCCACTCCTAATTTTCTTGACTCTTTATTGCATATGGTGGGGGTTTTTTTGTTTGTTTGTTTCTAGTTCATTTTTCTGAAGAGGTAGCCAGATGATACAGTGGGTAAAGTTCTAAACCCAGAGTCTGGTCTCAAACACTTAGCTGAGTGATCTGGGTGAATCATTTCAGTCTGTCTCAGTTTCCTCATATGTAAAAAAGGTATAATAATAGCATCTACTTCTCAGAGTTCTTGTGAGGACAAAATGAGTTAGTATTTGTAACGGGCTTTGCAAACCTTAAAGTCCAAGTAAATGTTATTTCTAAAGACTAGGGGTAAATAGTTCTAAAGACACTGAGTTTAACTGTATTATTCAATATGCACTTATTAATCACCTACTATGTATAAAGCACTGTGTGAGGAGCTGAGAAGATAAAGTCCTAAGTGGGAAGAGTTCCTGATTTCAAAGACTTTGTAATCGGTGATTAAAAATCACAGTCTTTTCAGTGATCTTACTAGTCTTTGTTGCTATTCTTTTATCTTCCTTCTATATTTCTTTGGTTATTTAAGGTCTCTGGAATCTCCTCAGTTAATTAGTATTTTATCTGAAATGCCTCTCCTAGTTTCTACCAGGAAAGCATGTTATACATACAGGGCAGCTCTCAATCATCACAGCCAATAAAACCTTTCCTCAGACCTTTTGCTCCTTCAACTTCCATTCCACAGTAGTCTAGAAAAAGTCACATGCTTCCTTTCTCCAGTGAGATGAGAATCCCATCCCACTGTTTTTTCAAGGATTCTCATGACATCCTCATGGGAGAGATTTAACATTAGCTATCATTTTGGAGATAAGTAAATCCATGTCAGAGGGAGGAAAATAAATTCCCAAATGATGCTTGACAAATCAGAGTCAGAAATAAGAATGGAGCCTAGATGTAATATGCTATCCATTTAACTATTCTTTAGTCAAGTACTATGGGAAAAGTACCACTAACCTTGTCTGGAATAAGACAGAACACAAAAGAGAAATTACCTCAAATATCCTTACTTGGAGTATCATAAACTACCCTAAATTCTCCAGTGGCCAGTTCTCTATTCCTTACTTTGTATATTTGGAGATGTCATGAGGTAGATTTTCAAAGAGTTATAGTGCTTATAATAATAGTGACTCCCATACTTAGACTCCAGGATCAAGCAGAAAATCATCTGTATGACATGCAAGTCCCTTCATAACCTGCACCCTTTCTGCCTTTCCAGTATTCTTACACCCTCCCCAGTCCCAAGTACTTCTGACACTGGCCTCGCCTCTGCCTCCTGGTTTCCTTGGCTTCCTTCGCATCCCAGTTAAACTTTTATCTTCTCCAGGAAGCCTTTTCCAAGTTCCTTGCATTTCAATTGTCTTCCCTCTGTTGATTATTTCCTATTTATCCTCGATATAGTATGTTTGTACATATTTGTTTGATTCTTGTGAGATTCTTGAGGGCAGGGACTGTCTTTTATATTTCAAGTTATCCTCCGGGCTTCACATAGAGTCTAGCTCAGTGTTGGGGAACCTTTGGCCTTAAGGCCACGTGAGGCCATCTAGGTCTTCACGTGCGGCCCTTTGACTGAATCCAAACTTCACAGAACAAATCCATTTATGAAGGGAATGTGTTCTGTGAAGTTTGGATAGCGAGCCTAGCTCATAAAAGGCTCTCTCATTGACCTTATATAGTATTTCAGTTTTGCAACATGTTAACTCATTTGACTTTTAAAAACTATACTCATTGAGAAAAGAAGAAAAATTAATACTGGACTTTATGTTGTAGGCACAAGTCTACCAGAAATATTTTTTTTCATTTTAGATTAATCTAAATCACTGTTCTGTTTAGAGAAAGGAATGTCCTGACAGTCTCCCCATGTTCTCAGATATTTTTCTAATACAAGTCACAGAAATCATATTTGTATAGTATTCCTGACATCGTCCAGCTTGTCCAAGTAAAGTAATCTAAGACTCTTCTTTCTGGTCATTATCCAGTCTCTTCAGGTCTTGAAGATTGACAGTGACCTTAACTAAGCAGAAGGTATTTCTGGTTCTAAATCTGGTAAAAGTCCTTAATCCATCTTCTGAGACCCCAGCTTTTATTAGCCATCTTTTTTATGCATAATGGAATATTGTTAAGAGAAAGAAGAAAAAGAGTGTTAGTGGAGGACATTGTTTCCTGAGAAGTTTGATTAAGTATTAAAAATTTTCCTTCCTTCAGTTTAGTTTGAAATGGATTTTAGGCTAGAGAAATATTTATTTTCCACTGAATTAAAAAGGAGGGGGAATAACCCTTTGTTAACTGCCTGTGTCCCGAGCACCGTGCTAAGTTAAGTCCTTTACTAATGTTATCTCATTTGATCCTCACACCAACTCTCAGAGGTAGGTGTTATTATCATTCCAATTTTACAGTTAAGGAAACTGAGGCAGACAATCAGTAAGTATATGAGGCTGGATTTGAACTCAGGTATTACTGACTCTAGGCCCAATTCACTGTGCTACCTCATTCATAAAATGAGCTGCATATGTGCTAAGAAGTATTTGTCCTTCCCCCCCCCCCCGCCTTTATTTAATGTTTTGTTATAGCCAAAGAATTTTTCACCGAATGGCTAAGCTGCCCAGATGTGTCAGCCCTCTCAATTGCTATCTGTATTGGTCTGAATCTGGGTGGGTATTAGGAAAAATGTTGCCGAAGATTATTAGTTCAGTTTTTGACAAGTTGAATTTGAAGATCTAAAAGATGAAAACACAAGACTGAAACTAGAAATGCATGGCTAGGTCTCAGGGGATCTGGACTTGATAGATCGATTTAGAAGTCATAGCAGTGATAAGTAAAAGCCACAGAAGTAGATGATAATATCACCAAGGGAGACAGTATAGAAAGAGAAGTAGAGAGAACCAAGGTCAGAGTCCTGGGAGACATGAATTTAAAGTGAAAAATGAGAAAGATCAATCAATCAGGGATGTGAAGAAGAAACAGCCAAGGAGGAAAAAAAGTGATATAGAAGCCAAAAGAAGGGAGAGTATCCAGAAAGATGAGGTGGTCAACTGTGTCAAATGCTGCAGAAAAGCTAAAAAAGATGAAGATTGAAGACAGAAAACACATTGCATTTCCAAGAGAGGTTGGTGGTCTTTGGAGAAGACCTTGAAGAGGGCAGGTTTAATAGAGTGTTGGAAACTTTACTGAACCCCAGATTGTAGAAAGGGAAGTGAATAAGTATTCATAAAGAGCTCACTATCTGTTGGGCACCGTGCTAAGCACTCTTATAATATTACCCCGTTTGATCCTTACGACAACACTAAAAAGTTATGTGCTATTATTATCCCTAGATTATAGTTGAGGAAACTGATGGTTAAATGACTTGCCTTGGGTCATATAGCAAGTAAGCATCTGAGGCTGAATTTGAACTCAGCTATTTCTGACTCCAGGCCCAACTCTCTATCCATTTTAGTAACAGCTGCCTCTATGGAAGACTGTGGAATGTGCAGGTTGTTTGTTATGAAAATATAGAAAGGTGACCTGAGGTTATCAAGTAAACATGAAAGGGAGGAGGATTTTTTTGCTTGTTTATTTTGTTTTTTTATTTTTTTTTTCCAGAAGGAAAGAATTTAACATATTTATTGTAAGAGAAGGCATCGATAGAAAAGGAAAACTGGAAGTGGATGGGGTAAAGAAATAGTCAATGAGCAAGGTCCAGAAGGTGGAGAGGATGAGAGTGGGCCCAATGGAAGGTGGTCTTAACCAGGAAGAATTCCACTAGAAGTTAGGGGGAGAGAACTGCTAAGGATATTGAGAGTTTTTCAGGTGTAGAAGAAGGAAGCTCAAGTAACTTCACCTTGGTCACACAGAGAACAAATGCAGAGGCAAGATTCAAACCCTGGTCCTCCAGCTCCAAATTCATTGTGCTCTTTAGCACAGAGCACTCAGTGTATTGATCTAAATTGCATGATACATTGGCGTTGTAATGCAGTAGTCACCCCTTAAAGAAAGGTTCTGCTGTTACAATCCTCGTTGAGCTTAAAATGAAATCTTGAAAATGTGGATTTAAAGAGAGACTTTCTAGAAGACCAATTGAGTTTAGGAGAGTGGGGGAAGTGCCTATAAACAACACTCCTACACCATTTTCCCCTTCCTGGTTTTCATTGTGTTTTTCCACTTATATGTTAATTTTTAAAAAAAATGGGTTAGTTTTAATAAATGATTTAAAGTAATTTCATTCAGGCTCATCTAAAACCCATCATTCAAAAATAACAGCTTAGACCCAAAAAAGATTTATTTTTACAATTTCTTTCATTTAAGATCAATATTTATATAACTGTCAAATAAAGGTAACCTAGTTTTTAAGCTTATAAATTATAATTTTAAGGAGTTCATTAGCTAGGTTTCAATAATTCTTAATAAATGTGTAAATATACGTACTTTTGCTGTAATGAATAGAGGCCTAGGTTTAGAGTTAATTAACCCAGGTTCAAATCTTGTCTCTGACCTCTACTACCTATGTAACATTGAGCAAGTCACCTAACCTCTTGAGGACCTCAGTTTCCTCATGTGTAAATGAGAAGGGATTATACTTAATAACCTCTAAGACCCATTTTAGTTCCAAATTTATGATCTTGTGGACTCAAGGATAGTTTTCAAATAAGGCTGTCTTGCAAAGCCCATTGGCATTAAGCATATTTTAATTCATAGGATATGTGTGTATATATACACACATACATACATACACACATATATATAGATGTGTATGTATATACACACACATCTATACATATGTATGTATGCATATATTCTGGTCCTCAAATAACTAAAAGACTGATTCCTTCCTTCTCATGTCCATCTACTTACTTTCCGTCTTTAATGCAAAATAAACAAGTCACTATAGAGTTAAAATAACAACCAAGTCAATTCACAGGGTGTGCTTTACAAACATTAAGCTTGTAAAATTCAATTCACAGTGCTGTAGAAGTCTATTTACATGTATTCTTTTTTTTTTTTTTGCTTTTTGGAGGGGGGAGGGCAGGGCAATTGGGGTTAAGTGACTTGCCCAAGGTTACAGTGTCTGAGGTAGAATTTGAACTCTGGCCCTTCTGACTCCGCCCCATGCTCTATTCTCTGTGCCACACCTAGCCACCCCATTTGTATTTATTCTTAAACAAAATCTACTCCTCCCCACCCCATTCACCCCACCTCTGCCCAGGACTACCGCCCAGAACCCAGAACTACCCCCCAGAATGGCTTGGCATTTGCAGACATAGAAAACATGGTTTGCATTGTGTATTCCATAGCAGTCTGTGAAATTCTTCACTTTAATATTATGTGGGATCTTCTCTGAGTCCCAATTGCTAAATGGATTGAAATGGTCATTTTCTCCCTGTTGAGGCTTTTTATTATCTCCATCTAGAAGAGAGAAGACATCAAGGTTATTTTCAATACAACTACTTATTATGGTAAAGGTAACTTGTGTAGCTAAGTGAAGACAACAAAGACGACCGATGAGAGAGAGTTTTGTAGAGGAGTGTTAATTCATCTTATTTCATAAATGGGTTTTCTTACTCCAGGGTAAAATACAGAAAGGGACTTTTTCTAAAGCATAAATATAAAGGTTCATCTAGGATGAACTACTTTTTCTGAGTAGGATTTTTTGGCAACTTAAAGCGCATACTAATAAAATGAAATACTTTCGTGGGTAAAGGGAATAAAAAAAAGATAATATGCACCACTGGCTTTCGGGTGGCTTGGAAAATATTTGTGGTATTTTCTTTAAGTTTATTCATCCATCTTCTTTGAAGGTCATTCTCTGTATCTCATAAAAAATATATTATGTATTACAATACTTTAGGCTGCTGGGCAACTTTGCTTCCTTCATTTTAATTCTCTCTCCCTTTTGGAAGAAAATGGGGAGGGGCAAGTAGGAAATGACAGGGAACAAAGAGCATTGTCACAAGATTGTCACAAAGATGAAACTATCAAATGAACAAGGGCAAGGGAGAAAAAAAACTGGAAAAAATGGTAAAACTGAGGGGTTATTTTCAAAAAGAGAATACCAGGCTGGCAACATTTTCACAGAC
>CM053584.1:234225762-234253871 GCA_028627135.1 Pseudochirops cupreus
CCAAATAAAGAAAAAAGGGACCTCTTCTTATAAAGGGCGGGGGGGGGGGGGGGGGGGGGGGGGGTTGTTTGTTTGTTTTGCCTTGTTTTGGTTTTACCCCTCTGGCAATGTTACTGCTAATGAGAGACATCATGGGGAGTGAGCTGATCTCAAAGACAGGAAGATGTGGGTTCCAGTCTTACCTCTGACACATTCCAGCTGTCTGACCCTGACCAAGATGTTTGAGTGCATCCAAGCAACTCTCTAAAACAGAGAAAGTGCCAGTCTACACTGTGAGAATGAATTTTCTTCACTGGAGAGTGTCCTATACTAATGAAATCATAAATCTTGTCTTCTTTTCAGAAATAAAAAATATAATTGCTATGACATTGTATATCTCAATCTTATCTCTGAAGTGGCAAGTTCCTTGTTGTCCTGTGTTACAACTTTCTGCTTTTTGGAGGAAAATTGTGTGTGTGTGTGTGTGTGTGTGTGTGTGTGCGTGTGCGTGTGTGTATGTATGTGTACGTCATCCCAGACAATAAACATTGCTTCCCAAAGTGGCCAATACTGCCCCCAGGTGGGGGGGAGGAGGGGCTGGAAGGATCCAGGTAGTATTCTTGGGTGTAATTGGAGGGGGAGTGTTGAATAAAAATATGGGGACAGTAGAAGCATAAGGAAAGAAGATAGATGTAGAAATTTTTGAAAAACTATTCATACACATTTTATCTGTTGTATAACAGATTTAAAGGCATAGTGATTACATCACTATCCAAATAAACACACAAAATGCAAGTTATAGCTTATCTGTGGTCAAGTCCTCTGATAGGTCTTAACAAGCAAGTGTTGGCAGACAAATGTGTCATGCATTATAGGGAAGTCCAGCGTGACTTGGCAGGAATATGTGTGTATAATAGACTTGTTTACAATATGATACTATATGGTTACATGATGCATCATGTAATCATTTGAATCATCAAAATTTCAATGCAGGAAAAAACCTACAAATTTATAATAAATTCTTAAATTTAAGATGCATTACTTTCATTTAAAAATTTAATATTTTTGAAATGACACAAATTTTAAAAAAACATTAAAGGGTTAAAGAAAGTAGATTTTGAGTGGGACACTGAGTTTGTTTGTTTGTTTGTTTTAAAGGAGCAGCAGTAGGCCAAATAAGTTTGGGAATCTCTGACTTAGATCAATATTAAAAGTACCTGTTGTTTAGTATTACAAATGTTGACTTTGCCTATAACTTTTATTGTTGTTTTAGGGGTTGAGATAATTTGTAACTAGATTTTCTAGGTTTTATCTAAGAAGTTTTACCTCCTTCAGGTTTCTACCATTGGATGAGAGAAGGTAACAAGTATTTAATAACAGTGTAGTAATGAATGAATAAATGAAGGAATGAAACTATTGAACATTTATTATTATGTGCTAAATCCTAGGATAGATATGTCTATACATATAAATACATATGTACATATATGTTATATATATGATATATTCATTATATATATACATATATATTATATATGCATTATACACACACACACATTTTATATAAACGCATATGTCTCTTTTCTCAAGGAACTTACTTTCTCATAATTGAGACAACATATATAGGCAGGTTCAGCTTCAGGGCAGATAGAAAGGCCCAGTGGTCCTTTTGGTGCCATGGCAAAGTAGATGGTAATACATCTTTAGTGTCATTTCCATCAATAAAACTGAACTATAACTATTGAGCCATTTGGCAGTGAAAAGGATTTTTGTGGCAAAAACTTTCTTTTCTGAGTCTTGACTAGGTATGGCCACATGGAACCCTTAGAAATGTGTCGTAATAATAACAGCAACAACTTGAGATGCATATTTATTATATAATGGACAGAAAGCCACTATAGAGTCAAGAAGACCTGATTTCATATTCTATCTGTGACACTGTGTGTGATCCTTGGTAAATCATTTTAATTTTCCAGTGACCCAGGCTTTTTTCTATCACCCCAAGTTGCAAAGTAGTTGGTGATCTATATAGGTAGAATGGGTTATCTCACCAGGAATTTCCTACATCACTGAAATGATAGGTCTGTCAACAATATTAACAACAAAACGACAATGTGTAGCATTTTAAAATTCTTAAATCACTTTACATATATCATTTCACTTATCCTCACAACAACTTTGTGAGCCAGGCAGTGTAAGTATGATGATTTCAGTTTTACCAAGGGTGAGAAAGTAAATTGCCAGTGGGCATACAGATAGTAAATAAGAACATAAAAGCTGTAGTACCCAGTGATCTTTCCACAATACCACAGTGCTCCCCCTGAATTATGAATAGATATAAAAAAAAATCAAACTCTGGAAACTTCTTGTTGCATTAAAAAAAAGGTATCTTATTGTAAACAAAATAAAATAATGCTAAACAATTAAGAATTAGCAACTAGATGGAGTTTGCAAAAATAAAGAGCATGTGTAAGTATACATAGTCATATATGCATATGTTTGTGTATGTGCCTGCCTAATATTGCGTATGCATCTCCCTAATATTATTTCAGTAATGAAATCTTACCCTTCCCAGCCTATTAAGTAGAGGGATATTTGTTTGTTTGTTTTTTTCCCGTTCTCATTGGCTCAAACTTCATTCGTTTTTCTCCTGACAGAATTCTGACAAGCTTCACGGTGTTATTAAATAAATCAGAGGGATTCTTTTTCTTATCAAAGCTAATTTATTCTGTACAAAGATGTTTGCTGTCCTCATAACTACCATTTCTTCTTCACTGACCCCATTCAGTCTACCATTCTATTTCACTGTGTTTTTGAAATCGCAACCTACCTATATCTGACAAAAGGCCTTCAGCATTCTGAACTATTAATTGTATGAAGGGCCATGCACGCATTTGACTCTACAAGTGATTCACTCAGTACAAAATATTGTTCATAACATATTGTTTCATTTTAGCAAAAATACAATCAAATGTGAATAATTGTCTTTCATAGGATCATGGGTTTATAGATTGAGAGTCATAAGGGACTGAGGCAATCTAGTTCAATTCTTTCATTTTATAGATGGGGAAACTGAGGCATAGAGAGGTTCAGTGTCTTTCATCCAATATCACAAAAATAGTAAGTACTAGAGTTTGGATTTAGAACCAGTTTCACTAGCAGCAAACCCAGCATTAGTAGTTTCATAGTTTTAGAACTCAAAGGAACCTTTGAGACTAATCCTCTCATTTTAAAGAGGAAGAAAGGGAAGCCCAGAGAGGTTAACTTATTTGTCCAAGGTCACATAGGAAGTAGGGGATTGTTACTGTACCTTATTGTCTTCTTTTGATAACCTGTTGCAATGGAGGTGGGCATGAGTTCTCAAAGGTTGTGCCAATCAAGTAAAAACTCTGATAACTCCTTCAAACCTGGAAAGACTCAGCACAGGATCAGTGATGGGTTTTCTCTCTGTCACATAAGAACTATCCTTACTAAGGAGAGTTTGTTATCCTCAATCTGTCAGCTTAGTGATCCCAATCAGAGTAAATGAAGATTAATAATTATCTGTGTCAGTGGAGGAAAAATCCACATGAATGAAATTATAGGTCACCAAAATGATGAAATGTGATATAGAGGAAAAGAATACTGAATTTAAAGCCAATGGACCTGGGTTCGAATACTACTTACTGATTATGTAGGCAAGTCACTTAGTCTCTTTAGGTGTCATTTTCTTCATCTGTAAAATAAACAAGTTGGCATAGAATAACATTTGAAAGTCCTTTCTGCTCCAAATCCATGATACTCTGATAAATACAAACAAATTTAATGGAAGCTGGCTTTTACTTAATCTGGAATTAAGTAAATCCTGTCATTTATCTTGGTAGACTCTTCCGAGATATAGATAATTCAGCACAAATACTTATTTTGGAAAGATTTTAACCATTATTTAAAATTTAGTATTGACTCAATTTTAGTATATATGTGTGTGTGTGTGTGTGTGTGTGTGTGTGTGTGTGTGTGTGTATAAAATTTGGATATCCATTATCTATATCTCACAACAATCATGTAAGGTAAGCCAGGAATTATTTTGATTTTACAAATTGAAAGAAAAAAAACTGAGGATGAGGAAAGCTGTCAAATTGATTAAGGTCACCCAGATTCAGAAATTTGATTCAATCTTGAGTCTTCTGGGCTCTAAGTTAGTACTCTAGCCACTGTTCCACACTGCCTCCCATGAGGTAATTCCTTTCCAGAATGATTTTTTTTGACTAGGGAAAAGAGACCTTATTTGCCTCATTTCTTACCTAGCCTTAATCACTGAATGGGTGTTGCTTTAAACAAACTGAGACTTGGGAAGGACTTTAGCTTTAAAAGGCCAAGTCTCCCTCTGCATCCTGGGCCATTTCCAGTCATCCTGAACTATACCTTGCCACTGTAACCAGATGGCTCTGGAAGAGAAAGTGAGGTTGGTGACTTTGCACAGCCCTGCCTCACAAATCCAATTCACTTTCAAGTAGAGACATCTTCTTCCTGTAGTCGTTGATCTTCTTCTAGAACAATGGACAAACAATAACCTTTGAGTAGTAGTAGTTGCCCCACTGGGACCCAACTGGCCCGTTTCAGCTGGGCAATGTTTCCCTTCCCTTTCCTTCCTTGCTTTTTTTTCCTTTCTTCCTACCTTCCTTTCTTCCTTCCTTCCTTCCTTCCTTCCTTCCTTCCTTCCTTCCTTCTTTCCTTCCTTTCTTCCTCTCTGTCCATCCCTCCCTCCTTCCTCTCCCTCCTCTCTCTCCTCTCCCTCTGCCCACTCTGGGAATCATATCCTAATGTTGGTGCTCTGCCCAAAGGAATACACATTTTGATAACTGAAACCTTACAAGATATCTTGGGATTTACAGGCTAGATTTCTTTTTTTTTCTTCCTTACTTATTTATTTTACCATTAAAAAAAAACCTGGGACAATTAACTCTTTTGCCCCATTTTATTCATGATTTATTTATGATTATGGTTTTATTTATGATTTCTTGAAATGTGGGACTGGAAAACCAGGCTTTGATAAAACCCATTGGGATGCAAATGGAACTACTTGACCATGTCTTAAACCTAAATCACTCTCTCTCACTGATTGGCCAATAATAAGTCCCAGCCCTAGCCCCACTTGGTCTTTGTTTGGGTTTTGATGGCTCAGAGTGAATGTAAATAGCAGTTGTTTCTGTTTTGGCCAGAAATTCATCCCAGATTTTTTTTTTTAGTTAGTTAAAAGAGGCTTTTTTTTTTTGCCTCGTTTCTTACCTAGCCTTAATCACTGAATGGGTGTTACCTCAGACAAACTGAGACCTGGGAAAGACCTTAGCTTAAAAATGCCAAGGTTTCACACTGCATCCAGGGCTATCTCCAGTCTTTCTGAGCTATATCTTGTTGCTGGACCAGATGGCTCTGGAGGAGAGAGTGAGGCAGGTGACTTTGCACAGCCCTGCCTCACTTAAATCCAATTCACTAGCAATTCAAGACATCACTTTCCTGATGTTATTCATCTTCCAGAACAAAGGTTAAACAACAACAACTTAGTATTGTAAAGATATGTATTTTATATGTAGAGAAGATTCCTGATTCACTTACAGGTAAACATATCTGTAATTAATTAAACCCTAAGAATTTTGGATTAATCATTTTGCTCGAATTTACTTAACATCTGTTGGCCTCAGATTACTAAACTTTAAAAAAAAATAACGGCACCTACCTCCCAGAGTTGTTTTGAGGATCAAATGAGATAGCATTTGTAAAGCTCTTAGCACAGTTTTTGGCACATAGCGGGTACTTAATAAATGTTTATTCTCTTCCTTTCCCCCTTAAAACTGACAAAAACATGACAAGTCTCCAATTTATCCAAATCCTGATAGAGTGAAAACTTTTCAAGGTCAGAGACTAACTTTCCTTTTGTTTTTGTATCCTAAGATATAAACAGAGCATATTTTAAACTCTCATTAAATGATTATTGGACTACATTGGATTAGAATATTCATACATGTGTCCACATGTGTAGAAAGAACACCTAGCAATAAAATCTTAAGAGTAGGACTAAAGAAGCCCAAAATCTTTGTATTTTTCCTAAGAGAAACAATTTTCTTTCTTTTTCTGTTACATTGTGACATTTCCCTGGAAATTCTTGATCTTTTGACATGCCTTATAAAAGGGCAAAGCTCCCAGTAGCCATGGTCTCAAGGGAAGTTGTTTTTTGTTGAGTCTTTTCTCCTTCAGAACCCCATTTAGGGCTTTATTGGTAAAGATACTGGAGTGGTTTGCCATTTCCTTCTCCATCTCATTTTACAGATGAGGAAACTAAAGCAAACAGGTACCTTGTCCAGGATCACATGGCTAATAAGTATCTGAGACCAGATTTGAACTCAGGAAGGAGAGGCTTCCTGATTTCAGGCCCTGTGATTTATCTACTGTGCCCCTTAGCTACCTACCCTTCCCCTCAAGGGAACACATGTTCAATTCTGATTGTGCCATTAATGTGCTATTCCATTACACTGAGAAATTAACTTTCCTCCTCTGGACCCTCATTTCATCATCTAAGGTATAGAGATTAGATGAGATGACCTCTAAGGATCCTTGCATTTCTAACATTGTATGTTAATGTAAGCAATATCTTAATACAAAACTAGGCCCCAGGATAGAATAGGTTTAAATTGTTTCTACCTGAATTTTTATAGCAATAATTCCTGAGAAGTTATCTTCCCTCACTTGAGTTTTGAAGAAGTAACCTTATTTTAGGAATGGACAGTGAATTTAGAGTCAGAAGACCTACATTTGTTTTCAGAAGAAAAAAAATAAAAAAGGTCAGTAGTCACATAAAAAATACTGTAACTTGCTGTTGAGTAGAGAAATGCAAATTTAAAAAAAACTCTGAGGTACCACATCATTCCTGTCATATTGGCTAATATGACAGAAAAGAAAAATGATAAATATTGAAGGGGGATGTGGAAAAATAGATACACAAATGTACTGTTGGTACAGTTGTGAACTAGGTCAACCATTCTGAAGAAGAATTTGGAACGTTGTCCAAAGAGTAATCAAATTGTCATGCCATTTGACTCAGCAATACCGCTACTAGTTCTGTATACCAAAAAATTTAGAAAAAAGGAAAAGGATGTATATGTACAAAAATATTTATAGCAGCTCTTTTTGTGGTGGCAAAGAATTGGAAATTGAGATGATGCCTGTTAATTGAGTATTGGCTGAACAAACTGTGGTATATGATTGTGACAAAGTAATATTGTATTATAAGAATGGTGAGCAGGATGGTTTCAGAAAAACCTAGAAGAGGTACATGAACTGATGCAAAATGAAGTGAATAGAACCACGAATAATCAGCTGTGAAAGACAGCTAATCTGATCAAGACAGTGATCCAAGAAAATTCCAGAGGACCCATGATGAAAAAATGCTACCTCCAGAGAGAATTGATGGATGCTGGGTACAAATAAAAGCATATTTTTTCACCTTATTTTTCCTTTTTTTTTTCAACATGACTAATATAAAAATATGATTTGCATGACTTCACGAGAATAACTGATGTCATATTGCTTGCCTTCTCAACGAATAAGGGAAGGGGTGGGAGAAAAGGAAAGAATTTGGAAACCAAAATTTAAAATTAAAAATGTTTAAAATATTTTTTTTAATTGGAGGGAAAGAAGAAGACCTTAATTTAAGCCTTATCTTTGATAATCAGCTTTGTGACTTTGGACAAATCACATAATCTTTCTCAGGCTCAAATGTAGAGGAATGGGAATAATATCTCTATTCCCTAACTCACAGAGTTGTTATGAGACACAACTGAGATTCATGCAGAAGTGTTTTGTAAACTAGAAAGTACTACACGTATAAAGAATTATTGTTTCATAGCATCAAGTTTTGCTGATTTTTCTTTTGTTTCCCATTTAATGTGATTTAAAATGTGCTATGCTTTGAAAATCCAAATTTTAAGACCTATCAAGATGATTTATTTTGCAAAGAGATGCATTTGTTCAACCAACATTTCTTAGGTATCTATTACATGCTAGTTACTATAAGGAATATGAAAGCAATTAAGACAAAGCTGATGTTTTCATGATGATGACAAGTTAGTAAAAATACCAGAGCATCCCTTTATACATAAGATTCAATTACTATCCTCAGGTAGTTGACATCAACTACTTAAGTACCCAGAGTGTGTGGAGGGGGCAGACCAATTTAAAGCTAATATCTGCAGAGTTACCCATCTTGGTGATTTGAAATGAAGATAAAACATCTCTGAAAGGTTGTAGAAAGTGTCATGAATTTAGAAAGATCCAATTTGCACAGGTTTTCAAAAGTATACCTATTGTATAAAGTTCAAGGCACCTTTAACTGAATTTATGTGTTTGGATTATACTTGGGGGCACATATAAGTGCAAGAAGAATATATATTCTAATGATGAAAATATGAAGGCAAAAGTCAAATGTGACCATTCTGTACTACCTCTCTATATGAATATCATTGTATTGGGAGACACACTGCAATAATTATGGAAATAGAACTGAACTGAAGAAGCCAGGTGGCCCAATGGATAGACCACCAATCCTAGAAGTTTGGTCTTAGCTGTTTGACTCTGGGCAAATCACTTAATCTCAGTTCTCACTTGTAAAAGATAATAGTAGCACCTACCTCTTGGGGTTGTTGTGAGGATCAAATGAGATACTTGTAAAGCATTGGCATAGTACCTGACATTATAAATTTTTAGTAATTGCTTCTTCCTTCCTTCCTTTTCTTCCTCTCTCCCTCCCTCCTTTCTTTCCTTCCTTCCTTCCTTCCTTCCTGCCTTCTTTCATGCTTTCCTTCCTTCCTTCCTTCCTTCTTTTGTGATGTTCTAAGCATCCTACTTTCAAAAACCATACCAACTTAAAGAGAAGACAGGTGAAAGCCAGGAGCAAAGCCCTATAAGGAACCATGAAAGGATAATGTGTTGCATCAAAACTTAGTTTTACTTAGAACTTCCTTATTCACTTACTTTATCTTTGAATGAATAATTTATAAACTGCATCAAACTTTACTCTTCCATGCTTGAAACAAAAACAAAAAAATGCTGCCTTTGATAGATTATGCCTAAGAACTAATAGGCATAGATGTTGTCTTAAGTATTGCTCTTGGACATCCATGTCACAGGGATGTTGTGAGGCTTGAACCGTTAGCACACACAAAGCTTTTTTTTTTAATTTACCAATGTGTTATATGCTGTTTACTGAAAGAAGAGAAACAGAAAGGGGAAAAGATAAAGATGATATATGAATATATACATATATGTATATGTCATAGTGTGTTGGTTAACATATCCTTTCATTTCACTCATGGTACAGTCAAATCTATGCTTTATTTAGAAATAATATCTTGGAGCCAGAAATATCACCTAATTACTATGAAAAATTAGTGTTTTTATGAGAATCCAAAAGACCATGAGGAGTTTTTTTGGACTTGCATAATTTTAAGGTGATAACCCACAGTCAGCAAATCGATATTCTATGGTTCTTCAAAATGATTTATGGCTATTTGGAGAAAAGGAACAAAGATGGAAAATAGTTTTAACTTTTGGTGCCTCTTTCTTTAAAGAACTTATTCTATTTGAAGGTCATAAATCATAATCCAACCCTATTCTTGCCTTTTTTGAGGGGGAGAGATGGGAGGGGGGATGAATCAATACTAGCTTGCTTGTAATGCAATATCATATGTGGAAATCAGGAAAACGTGTCTTCAAATAATACTTCTGGTGAACTTATCTAAGCCTCTGTTTCCTCATTTTCAAAATGGTGAAAATAATGTTTACAGTGCTTTTCTCATAAAGTTGTTGTGAGGTCAAGTGAAATAACATATATAAAGGCTTCATAAACTTTAAAGTGTCACTGAAATACCATATATTATTATTATGAAGTGTAAACCATCTTTTCACATTATAGATCATACATCAATTTCAGTTTTCCACTGGAGTTATTATTATTAACAATAATTAAGTATGCTCATTAATAAAAACTCATTGAGGCTTTTGACAAAATTCTTGGCCATAGCAATTGTAAGCTATCCATCTTAGACCAGATGGGGTTTAGAGTTTAGGCAAGAGCTTTGCTGAGGGAGATTGTTTCCTGGGTGGATGATAACCTCTCAAGTCCTTTTAGTGATGCATAGAATTAACTTTAATATTTTCAAAAATAAATATGCAAGAGAACAACTGGCTCCAGATGAAACTAACAGTTTCTCTCTCTCTCTCTCTTTTTTCTTCCCTCCCTCTTTCTCTTTATCTCTCTTTGTCTCTTTTTCTGCTTCTCTCTGTCTCTGTGTTCTATCTCTGTCTCTGGGTCTGTCTCTGTCTCACTGCATCTCTCTTTCTTTGTCACCCTTCTCTCTGTGTGTCTTTCTCTGTCTGTCTCTGTCTCTCTCTGTGTCTCTGTCTCTCTCTGTCTCTCTGTCTCTGTCTCTGTCTCTCTGTCTGTCTCTCTCTCTCTTTTTGTCTCTGTCTCTCTCTGTCTCTCTCTCTGTCTCTGTCTCTCTGTCTATGTCTGTCTGTCTGTCTGTCTCTCTCTGTCTCTCTTTGTCTCTCTCTCTCTCTCTCTTTCTTTGTCTCTCTCTCTCTCTCTCTCCCTCTCTCTCATAGAATCAGGCCACAAGAAGTTGAAAAGCACTATACAGAGAAGCACAGAAACCGGCATGGCAGCTGAAATGAGGAAGATGGTACGGCAGCCAAGTCGAGAGTCTACAGACGGCAGCATTAATAGTTACAGCTCGGAAGGGAAGTAAGTAGCTTGAGAAGATTCTTTACTCATTTAAATGCTGACCACTGGAGTCATTATTAAGGTCAGACAGCCATGAGTATACATGGGATTTTGTTTTAGTCTATATCATTAACTATTATATTGGCCCATTTGATGATGAATACAATACTTGGGATACGTACATTTTCAAAGAATCAAATGCTGAAAAAATATGCTACCTTCCATCTCAGCTATATATCTAATGCATAGAGGGATTCAAAAATATGAATGCGATTGGTACAGGTTAAACATCATCTAATAAATACCCTTATTTGATCACAGATCCTAGAGCTAGAATGTATGTCAGGATCCCTTTATGTAGTCTAACCCCATCATTTCACAGATGAAGAAACTGAAGGGAATTCACTTGATTAACCTAAGGTCAGACTCATAGAAAGAAACAATCAAGGCAAGAAACTTGGTTTGTTTGGTTCTATTTCCAGTGTCTAAAGCATGAGAGAGACAGACAGGCAGAAAGAGACAGAGGCAGAGAGAGACAGAAACAGAGACAGACAGACAGAGAGAGACAGAGACAGAAACTCAAAGAAAAACAGAAACAGAGACAGGAGACAGAGAGAGATAGAAACAGAGACAGAAATAGAGAGAAAGAAAGAAATACAGAGACACAGAGAGACACAGAGAGAGGTGTGGGAGGGGTTGTGTGAATGTATGTGGATGTGTGTGTAAAACCCTCTTTCCTCTTTCCCTTGGCTACTTCTCCCTATAATTCCACATCCTGGGCTGTGGGTAATTTGCTGCCAGAGGCAGCTTCAGTTTCAATTACTTGAAGCCTCATTCCTTCTCTCTTAGAAATAAAGGATACAATTTCTCCAAATTTTATATTTCTCTCATACTACGCAGTTGTGGGGGTTCATCATGAGGGACAAACAAAAGCCTACTCATGTGGTCCTTTTCCTCCCAATCTCCACATTTATCCATTCATCCCAAATTCTAAAATTGCTTGTTCCTAGGATATGATGCCTGTTTTAAAATTAGACTTTTTCTCGAGAACCAGAAACTTGACCCAAAGTGATTGCTCTTACTTATTTGTTAGCTTGGGGATTAGTCTTATATAACTAGCTATAATTGCTCATTTATCAGTATTCATGCCAATATTAATGAATACACTTAAGCCTTCACTTATAAGTGATGTTTATTGAACAAGAGGGAGAAAAATGTATAAAATAGTGTGATAAATATGAGATATATCTGAGAAGTAGGAATTATTTTAATTCAAATCTCTTTCATTAAAGAGTATTCCTCAAAATATGTTTATGTTTTAAAATAGATGTGAAATATTTTGAATTTGTGATGACAACAATAACTTTTATTTCTATAGCACTTTAGGGTTAATAATACTCTTTCCTCACTACAGTTCTATGAGGTACATGGTGTCTTATTATTCCCATCTGTAATATGGGGAAACTAAACCTCAAAGAAGTTAGGTATTTTGCCTACAGTAACACAGCTTCTAAGTGTCAGATCTAAGCTTGAACCAGATAAATAGATGGATAGATTGGTAAACAAGTAAATGAGTAAATGAATGAGAGAATAAACTAATGAACCAAATGATAACTTTGTGCCAATTTTTCCAAAATAATTTATGCCTCAATATTGAAAGGCAATGTGACATACAGTCCAGAAAACTTTGTCTAGTGCCATCAAATCAATTTGATAAATATTTATTAAGTATCTGCCATGTTCCAGGTTAAGCACTGGGGATACATAAAGAGACAAAAGACAGTCCCCTCAAGTAGCTCCCAATTTAATACCATCAGTGCTTGGCACAAATGTCTGATACATAGAAAGCAGTAAATAAATTCTTGTTGATGGACTGATTGATTGATTGAATAAGATCTAACCTTGGAGTCAGAAAGACCTTGGTTCAAGTAATGTTTTTGACTTAGACTGGCTGTATGATCTGTCAAGTCATGCGGTCTCTCAGTGACCCAGGCAACTTTCTAAAACTATTAGTTACAAGTCAGATTCTGAGCTGCATTGATACAGGGAAATTCTTCTCCCAATGAAATCACAAATCCATTTTAAAAAACTTTAATAATATTTAATTTATGTTTTCATGCATAGTTTCTAAAATAAAATAAGATTGTTTATGTTTGGTGTTAAAGATAGTTGTGTCAATATTTGTAGATGCCCAGAACATTTAATATGTGAAATACAGTAACTGTGTCCATATGAATAGTGTGTCCCATCTCATAATTTTTCCTACCTTAGTACAGATTCCCAAACAGTGGATTAAATTGCCATCAACAGAATCGAATTTTCAGATATAAAACATATTTATGCTTCAATGTTTGGAATTTTATTTTTTATCCCCAGAAACCACCCTTACTATGCCTATATAACAGAATGACAAAACTCACAGACTACTAGAGATAAATGGGAATTCAGTTCATCCCATACCTGGCTGAGAATGTCCTCCATAGCATTCGCAGAGAGTGGACATCCAGTCTTCCCTTGGAAACCTCTAGCGGGAATATTTACTCTATTTTATGCCATAAGACACTTTGATGGTGTGGTAAAACCCAAAGACTCCTTAAAATAATGTCTTTAAGTGTACAACATAAAATACATAGTTATAAGTTGAAACACCTCAGGTTAAGAACCCCTGCAAAAGGGGAGAAGGCAGAAGGTGGCCACCAGACCCTAAGGAAACAACTTCAGCTTTTGGACAGCTCTAATTATTTGAAAGTCTTTCTTGATATTAAACCAAATTTTGCTCTTTAGGAATTCTAAGCATTGTCCCTAGTTCTGCCTTCTCCAGCAAAAGAGAACATGTCTAATTGATCTTCCACTTGACAGCCCCTAAGCAGTTTTTAAAAAAAGACTAGATTTCCCTCTTTTCTCCAGGGGCCTAATGCTACAGTCCCAGGAGCCTTGACCATGCCACATTTCTGACTGGTATGAGTTTATCCTTCTGTGTACAACCTGGTGGCCCTATTCTTCAAGAGGTTCACCATATTGATGCCAGTCTTAGTGTGGACTTTTAATCAGCTTAGCCCACTATAGCTCAGAATTCCTAAGCTCACGAGATCTACCACTCTCAGCCTCCCCAGTAGTTAGGATTACAGGTATGTGCCACTATGCATTACATAGCCTTTCAAATATTTGAAAACAGCTATCATACTAGGAACCTACATGAAAGATTATTCTGAAGAGATTATGTGGATAAGCAGTAGAGTTATGGAACTATTATGTTAAATTTAATATATATATATATATAAATAAATTACATGTAAGATAAGTTCAGTGTTTTATATAAAATAATTGTGGGACATGCATATGTTCTAATAAAGCCAGTTATATTATTTTGCTTTATTTTTATTTTAAAAAAATTTTTTTACCATACTTGCAGCCTAATATTTCCTGGGGTGCGATTGGGAGCTGACAGTCAATTCAGTGATTTCCTTGATGGACTAGGACCAGCTCAGCTTGTTGGAAGACAAACACTAGCAACTCCTGCTATGGGTAAGAGTAATCCCTGGGATCACTACTATTTAATTTATGTATTTATCAGTGAATATCACACCAAAGGGAAACACTTTTAAGAAGGTTTTGGAATAAGTCCAATGAACATTTTTTTTCATATTCCAGGCCTACTTGGGATCTTTGAATCTGAGTCCAGAAAGAGTATTTTCTTTCAGAGCTGTCAAAATCCTCACCAAGAAAAATATTTGATTCCTTATGTCATGCTCTGTCTAACCTTATGCCTAGATTCTGTCCTCCGTTTTTATAACTAAGGAAACAAAAAGGTTGCTATCACATCCTAAAAACATGATTTAACCTTTAAACTGTGTGGCTATATAACCCAGTAATGGAAAGTCTTGTTAGATTATGATCAAATGTGTATTACACACACACACACACACACACACACACACACACACACAGAGGTATGTATGTGTGTGTGTATGAATGTATGTATACTTATAGAAAAATATTGTGTTGGGAAGGCAAAACAGTAGTTTATAGTGCCAGAAAGACAATAAACCTGTTGTGTCAAGGTAAACAGAATAATCAGATCTTCACACCTTTGAAATTTGTTTACAGGAGAAAGAAAGCAATCAAGTCTTTAAAAAAAATCCTACCACTACCTTTGTGAGGCTGCTTCTCATGTCCATCCCATCACTGCTTTGTATCCATATGGGATCAGTTCAGTATTCAGAAACCTTATAATGGCTTCAACATGTTCTTCATGAACACTCCAGTAAATAGCTTGCTAGCATTATATACTTGCCCTTGTGTTGTTTAATATTTTTATTAGTGACTCAAATGAAGTGATAGACAGAATGCTTATAAAATTTTCTAGTGATACAAAGTTGGAAAGTATTGGTAACCCAATGGTTGATGGAGTAAGGATTCAAAAAGATCTTGAAACACTATAACCAGATTGAATAAGATGCAATTTATGAAAGACAAATGTGACATCTTACATTTTGATTTTAAAATTTAACATAATTTTACAGATAAAGAACTGAGGCAAACAGGGTTAAATGACTTTCCAAGGGTCACACAGCTAGTAAGTGTCTGAGGCTATATTAGAAGTCACAAAGATGAATCTTTCTAATTCCAAGCTCAGTGCTCAATCCACTATGCCACATGGTTGCCCTTATGAAGGCCAAATGTGAAGTCTTACATTAGGATTAAAAAGAAATTAAGATCACAAGTACAACATGAGGAAGGCATGACTAGACAGGGCCAGCTAGGTTGATGCAGTAGGTAGAGTGCTGGGTTTGAAGTCAGGATGACTCATCTTCCTGGGTTCAAATCTGGCCTCAGATACTTACTAGCTGTGTGACCCTGCACAAGTCATTTCATCCTATTTTCCTCAGTTTCTTCATCTGTAAAAGGAGCTGAAGAAGAAAGTGGCATACTACTCCAGTATCTTTGCCAAGAAAACACAAACTAGGGTCACAAGGAGTTGGATACAAATGATAAATGACTCCACATTTTTATTGAGATGTCTAGACAGCTGTTCATTTGGAAAAGATCTGTAATTTGGGGAGACCCCAAGCTGAATATGAATCTATTATATGAAGTGAAAACCAAGAAAGGTGATGCAGTCTTCAGCTACATTTTGAGAGATTTAGCTTTCAGAAAGAGTAAAATGATAGCCTAGCTGTTTTTATCCTGATAAGACTTACAATGATGATATTATTCAATTCTGGGAGCTACATTTAGGAAGAATGCTAATAAGCTGTGAAACTTCTAAGAAGGCAAGTAGGGACGTGAAGGACTTCAGGTCAATAAGATATGAGCATCAGTGGAATAAACTAGGGGTGTTTAGCCTGAAGAAGAGAAAATTTAGGTAGGAAGGGGAACACTTGATAGCTGTCTTCAAGGTATTTGAATGACTGTCACCTACAAGACAGATTTGTTCTGTCTCTAGAGAGCAGAACCAGTGGGTAATGCAAGGGGTTAGAAGTCTCAAAGCGGTTAATTAAGGCTTAAAGAGAATTAAAAAGCTTCCCAACCATTGTAATGGATTCCCCTTCACTGAAGGTTTTCCACGTAATCTAGAGGACCACTTACTAAGTACATCGAGAGGACCACTTTTCACGTATGTAAGAAGAGCACTTGTTGATTATATGCAGAGAAGGAATACTTTTTCAATAATGAGTTAGATAAAATGGTTACTGAGGTCCCTAACAATACGTAAGATCTGTTATTCTTCCCTTGTTATGATTCTTTATCATGCTGTTTACATTATTTATAACTTTTGGCACCATTTCAATCTTTAAGTTCATTGATTCTATTTTTGAAAAAAAGCATTCAATCCAGTAAATAAAACTAAGTTCAAAATAGGATAAGTAAAGTGAAAAGGAAACATAGGCCCAGTTGGTCCCATCCATCTCCGCAGGTTCCAGGATTAGCAATCGTTTTAGGACATGCCAAACTAAGAAAATTCTGCAGCTAGTTAGTCAGAATCCTTCTCTCTCTCTCAGTATTAGCCAGAACCCATTTTGTTTTATCCCTATATAACTTTTGATAAATCTCTCCAAAGTTTCCAGAATTATATGCTGCCCGTAAATACTATATCATTACCTTTGTATGATCCAAATCTAAGTAGATATCAGCCTAGGACAAATTAAGGAAAGGATGAATCTTAAAATAGCATCATAGCACATTCCTATATAGAATAGAAAAAAAAAATTAAAGAATAAAAGAGGCAACAACCATGTGATTGATAACTCTTTCCCTTTTCAGGTGATATACAGATTGGAATGGAGGATAAAAAGGGTCAATTGGAAGTGGAAGTCATCAGAGCAAGAAGCCTCACTCAAAAACCTGGTTCCAAATCTACACCTGGTAAGGAAAAGTCTTAATTAATTGAGACAAGAGAATACCACTGTGCAATAAGTAAAGATATTTGTTAAATTTAAAAATTAGTTAATATTCTGCATGGAACAAGCAACTAATTTAACAGTTATTAAATTTAGTAACTTAATAACTTCTTTTTTTGAAGCAAGGCTGAAATCCATGTACATGACCAATGTTGTAGCCATGTATAAAAAAGGATCCTGCCCTACAAAGCTTGCTTTTCTACTTACTTCAGTCTTTTATAAATATGAAATTACATTGATATGTGGCTTTTTTTTAATGGTGAAACACATAGTAGTCTCAATAACATTTGATCACTAAGCAATCATAATCTTCAAAAGACATTTGAGCTAATTCACTCGAATAATAATCTCTTTTCCTACAGCTCCATATGTTAAAGTCTATCTTTTGGAAAACGGAGCCTGCATAGCAAAGAAGAAAACAAGAATTGCCCGAAAAACCCTCGATCCTTTGTATCAACAGTCCCTGGTTTTTGATGAAAGTCCACAGGGTAAAGTTCTTCAGGTAAGTAATCATTTTATTTTTAAAAACAAAATATGAATGCTTTTAACACAACCCACAGTATTTAATATATGGGCTTTCTTGAAATGGAAAATCATTGCTATATATTCTGAATCCTCTCCTATGTTCTGCTGTGCACATGACCTTTTTCCCCTTATTTTATATTTAATATTTAAGCTTATAATATATTTATTTTTCTTTTCATTTTATGTATTTAAGTTTTGGTATTTGTCTAAATTTTTTTTAAATACACATTCAGAAGTAAAAAGAAATTCCCCTTTTAGTCCCCCACCAAATACAGACAAATGACAGATAGATAAATAGATATACAGACAGTATATGTGTGCCTAAATGTCCTAAAGCAATAAAACTGCTTAAATATATCATTGAATAAGACTTTGATATCCCCAGAGGTTAAATTGTGTTCATCAGAGATGAACCAAGGGTCAACAAGGAGGAAAAACAAAGGAAGGGAGGGAAAATATAGATAATGAAGCCAATTCATTACCAAGCCAATATCTAAAGCTTTTCTGGCTTGATAGCAAACTAAATAAGGATTTCTAGCACAGCACTCTGCGAGGAAGAGCAATGACGAATGGCTGTTGTTGCTTCTGATATTTACTGCCTACATAATAATAGACAAATATCCCTACTGAGCCTCAGTTGTCTCATCTGTAGAATGAATGGATTGAACTCAATGGCCTCTAAGATCCTTTTGAGCCACAGATCTGTGCCTACCAACTGTCAATTTGACATTTAAAACCGCAAGTGCCATAGGTATCTCAAACTAAGTGTAAAATGGGCCTTCTTTTTTATTTCTCCAAATGCATCCCACTTCCTGAAATCTCTGTAGATAGCACAATCGCCCTTCCAGTCACCCAGTGTCACTTTGGAGCTCAATTACTCAACCTTTATAGTCAGTCAGCTGCCAAAGCTTCCAAGTCCAGAACAACATCTGTCAAATTGGTCCCCTGCTTCCCATCACCCTTCTTCAGAGCCTCATCACTTGTTGCCTAGGTTATTGCAGTAATCTCCTAATGACTCTCCCTGCCCTAAATCTCTTCCCTTTTCAATTCATTGTGTATACAGATGCCAAAGTGATATTTCTAGTATACAGGTCAGTCTGTATGTCAGTCTCCTATATGATAAGTTCTAGTGGCTTCCTGCCTCCAGGATTAACTGCAAGCCATTCTGTTTGGCCCTAAGAATCCTTCACAATCTGGCACCAATCAATCCTTTTCAAGCCTTATTACATTTTAATCCCCTTTACCTAGTCTACAATCCAGCCAAACTGGCATTTCTGTTCCTCACACATGACACTCCATTCACTGTCTCCATGCCCTTGTGTAGAATGTACCTCAAGGTTATATACCATCCTTACTGCCATGTCTAAGAATCTCTAGTTTCCTTCAGAATTCAGCTCAGACAAAATAAATGACATCCCCTACAAGGTCTTTTCTGATGATCCCAGTTAGTGATGCTTTCTTCCCCCTAACTCACCATGTTCTTATATTTTTAATATGTGTGTGTGCAAGTATACACACATGTGTATAGACATGTATATGTATACACGCACATGGTACATACTCTTTATGTGAATAAAGGGATTGTTACATTTATGTCTTTGAATCTTCAGTTTCCTATTACAATGTCTGGTTTCATGAATGTGTATTGACTAATTGATTAATTGATTGATCGATTGGGGGTAAAAAAAAGTGTTCTTAGGACCAATGGGTGGATCACAAAGGTTTTGCCAGTTGTGTAATATGGGGATAGTCATGGGCCTACTCTGTAGAATTGTCTTGAAGAAAGTGGTTTATAAACCATAGCATGCTGTATAAAGGTGAATTGTTATTACTAAGAGCTTTCTAGAAATTAAGCCTGTCCAGAAATGCAGTGGACTGTCATCTCATGAGAAAGACCGTAACCTCCTCCTTTAAATTTTCCAATCAACCAATCAAATACTCATTCAGGATCTCAAAAAGAAGATCTGTCCATCAGGCAGGAATTTAAACTGGATGGTCTGTGAGACCCATCCCAACTCCAATATCCCATGAGTCTATGAAAATCAGCTCATCAGTGTTGCAGTACTAATTAATTGATTATTGAGGCAGTTAGGTAGCACAGTAAATTGAGCCTCTTGGAATCAGGAGAGTCTGAGTTCAAATCCAGACACTTACTAGCTATGTTACTCTTGGAAAATCAGCTAACCTGAGACTTCCTCTGTTCCCTCATCCATGAAATGAGGACAGCAATAGCACCTATCACCTAGATATTATTATGAAGATAAAATGAGGCAATGTTAGCAAAGTGCTTTGAAAATAATAATAAGCTGCTGTCATTGTTGAGCTATAAACGGCAGGTAGATAGTACAGTGGGCAACTAGGTGATATAGTGTATAGAGCACCGGTGCTAGAGTCAGGAGGATCTGAGTTCAAATCCTGCCTCAGATATTTACTAGCTATGTTACCCTAGACCAGTCATTTAACCATGTTTGCCTGAGTTTCCTCACCTATAAAATGAGATGGAAAAGAAATGGCAAACCACTCCAGTATCTCTACCGAGAAAATCCTAAATTGGGTCACAAAGAGTTGAACCCAACTGAAACTATTGAACAGCGACAGATACAACAGATGGTGAAGTGGAAAGAGTACTAGGCCTGGAGTCAGGAAGACCTAAATTTGAATCCTGCTTTAAACACTTAACTAGCCATGTGATGCTGAGCAAATCATTTAATTTCTTTTGACCTCAGTTTACCTATGTGTAAAATGGGAATAGAAATAAGTACCTGTATCTCAGAGTTGCCGGGAGGAACAATGAGATTATATACGTAAGAGGTTATGGAAACCTTAAGGCTAGATAAATGTTAGCTATTGCTATCATTCAAGTAATTCAGATTTGTTCAGATATATCTTACAGTTTTGTCAGTTTAAAAACATTTTACTGGTTTGTTCCTTCCCTTAGAAAAATTGTTGTTAAGGAAATGTGTTTACTTTTTTTTAATTGACCTTGAAAAATTCTTAAATGAATAGGAAAGTGGCCGTTGACATATTGGGATTTCTAAAAACTTCTCTGAGCACCATTTTTTAGTCCTTGATGGTCTTTTCTCTGCCATCCATACTGACTATCCTTCAACTTACTTTCCAAATTAAAAGCATAAAAAGAGGTGGCCTTTAACATTGTATTAATTCTGTGCTTTGTGCATGATTCTCTCTCTCTCTGCAGGTGATCGTCTGGGGGGATTATGGGCGAATGGATCATAAGTGTTTCATGGGTGTAGCTCAGATCCTTCTGGAGGAACTTGATCTGTCCAGCATGGTAATAGGATGGTACAAATTGTTCCCGCCTTCATCACTGGTAGACCCAACCCTGGCGCCCTTGACTCGCAGGGCTTCCCAATCATCTCTGGAAAGTTCAACTGGGCCTCCTTGCATTCGATCATAGTGAACTTGTAGAGAACGGATCTTAGTTAAGTAAAATGCTACCAATCCAGGATAATAACCCGAACTAGATATTATGTGATCAAAAACATTGTTGGAGACAGACAATCAACTTCTGTTTTACCTGTAATAGTTATCCAAAAAATATGTCTGAATTGTTTGTTTAAACCTGGCTTCAAATGACAGATCAAGGGCATCTATCAAATTACAATAAAAAAACAAAGTCAATTTGCTAGTGAGAGTCACTGATGCTTCTAACTGTTAGCAAAAAGAAAAAAAAAGGAGGGGGGATTTAAAATTCACACACACACACACACACACACACACACACACACACACACACCACACCACACTAAACACACAATTGAACCAACTGGAAGCCGTCACTCTGTGGAAAATCTTGTGTTATACACATTCTCACGTTCTTACCCAGACTACAAGCAGTGTTATTTCCCCTGGTGTTTGAGCAGTGTTTTCTGTACTTGTTACTTCCTCTAGTTTTTGGCTGTGTGACCCTCTCTTCACCCATGTTGTGACAGTCCTCACCATACTAATAGAGGCCCTTCCCTTCTTTTTCCCAGATCACCAATAAAGGGCTGCAGAACCTCTCTGTAAGCACCATCCCCAAAGTGTGCAACACCCAGGCAAGGTGATACCAAACAAGGGTTTCATGTTCCCCATCCCCTTCCCTCCCCACCCCTCCAGTATCAGCTCTTCAAAGTCTTATGTGTAGAAATCCAAAGCAAACCAAGAGGCCAGAATGTTTCCCTCCCAACATGATAAGCACCACTGTTCTTTTTGCATTCTGGACAAAGCATAAAATTTTTTTTAAAGTCTATGTTTTGCATGAAAGACTTTTGAAGAAACCTATCTGCAACCAAGGCTGGGGACTGCAACAGCTTAATCTTAGTTTCTGACATTGAACTCACTCCTTGTTAATACTGTTCTCTTTCAAATGTCCATGAGAGAATAAGCATATTCATGTATAGGAAATACACATTTGATGTCCCACAATGTTGACCAGAAATGGAATTAAGCATATGACACTTTCAGCTATACCCAGGCTTCTCTGCTGTGTCTCCCTTCAGACACACCTGTCGGCCCTGGATAGAGCATGGTAGGGGCTGTTCAATATTCCACTGGGAATTCCAGTTGAAATATTCTGCACTTAACTAATGTTTTTATCCAATTTTAGTTTACATTTCTTTGAGATTGATGCAAGCACAAAGCTTGATTTTTTAACACAAAATATCTTACTTTTTGAGGAAAAAATAGTCCAATTTCAATTTGCATTTTCTTCATTTGAGTTTTTCTTGGCCTTGACGTTCCCTTGTGATGTGCTACCAACTGCAGACCGTGCAGGTGCATTGATAGGTTTTTCCTTCCTTTTATGGGCCATTCAATTTTGTGATCACACAGATAGAGCAGCATGACTTGGAACTCTTCAAAGCTGCATGCATGTTTTGTTAAAAAAAAAAGTAAAGAAACAAAAAGGTAATTTAATAATGTATGTTAGCTCCACGTAGGCCGGCTTGTATGTTGCATGTACTTGTACAGTTTGCTCGTTAAATACTATACTGAAATAACCAAGAAATCTAAGCCATCCATTTTTGTTATAGGCGTTTGGCAGGTTTTAGCCAGACTCAGTCAGTTAGTCTGGTTCAAAAATGTCTATAGATGGACTTTATTTTTTACCCTATGGAAAACGTGATGTAGTTCGGACCAAACCTTCTTATAAATTATTTTGGTGTAGATTCCTACTGTGGGGCTGTAACACATGTAGAAATTGTGTACACACTAGGTTTTAATCCATTAGACATACTGCCTGCACCGAGTGAATTATTAATTATTATTTAACATGCCAGACTTCTCTGCCCACCATTCCATCGGGCACAGATTGACTAATGCTCGACCTGCTGAGCAAGACAAGCTGAAGCATTGGTGCACTATTACTAGAGTCCGTTCTGTCTTAGTGGCCAACAATTGACTAAGTACAATTGGGTAGTATCTTTCTATTTTGACCACTTGTCTTAACACTCCCCTGTGCTTTTAAATGAACTTCCAACTCATGTTATGTAAACATGTTTAATAAAATTTACTTTTCACGTCAGTTGGTAGCCATCTGTGTTCTATGTTTTGCCAGATTGCCATTGCAGGTCCTGTGGTGGAGAGCAGGGGTTAGATCATGGCAATGAGAAAGACTGGGCTTTGTTCTCTGTTGCTGATGTTTAACTTGACTTGTCACTGCACTAAATATGTCTTAAAGAATGGCCCAAAGGGTACGTCGCCTCACGTACAAGTTTTCACTTTGTCAGCCTGTCTAAGTGAGCACATGAGTACACTTCTGAAAAGTGGCATTATTCAGAACAATAAATCTCAGTAGGAAATAAAGGGAAGGTTGTTTTTCTGCTGCTGTTTGAGTGTGCTAATAAAAAAGAGACGACCCAGTTGTCCAATTGCCAAAGAATTTCAAGTTATATGAAAAGTCATAATATTGAATCTTGTGGATGTAAGGCATCGAACATTGAAATCTGGGGGCTGTCTTCACAGCATCTGGTTCTCTTTCCATCCTGTCCTTCTGAAACAATGACAGATTTTGCAACACATCTTGACTAGTTAAAGCTGGCATTATCAAAAGTAGGGGGTGTTTGTTTGCCAAACCATCTTCAACAGAATATTAGGGAGCAAATGTATACATAAACACAGGTGGTCATGTGATCATCCTTTAAGTATAAAATACGTAGAGTACAACTCATTACCTGTGGTATGATGGAAAGGAATCTGCCTTTGATGTCAGAGTACTTGGGTACAATCTGACCTCATAAACTTGGGCAATTCAAACCTTCTGTACTCAGTTTCCTCATCTATCAGATGACCACAATGCTTGACCCTTAATAAATTAAGCCCTCAATAAATTCTTGTTGACTGGCAGGGGTACAATTATAAGACCTTTGAGGCCCCTTCTAGTTCCGAATCCATGATCCTATGAACAACAAAAACTACACAGATTTAAATAAAGACTATGTGCAAGATACCGATATAAAGATGAAGAGCAGCACTATCACTTGCATTTTAGAAAAATAAATTGAAAAAGGTACATTTTGCAAAAAAAAAAAAAAAAGAAATGTCTGAAAACAACAACAACAACGTAACATTTCCTACCATTATAGGATGACAGGTTCACATCTGGAGGGAACTCCAGAGGCAATCTAGTCCAACCTCTTCATTTTATACATAAGGAACCTGAGACCCAGGCAGCTTAACTGACTGTCTCCAGGTCACACAGGAATAAAAGTCAGAAGTGGGACTTGATCTTAGGTCTTTGGACTCTGCAGTCATGCCTATTTCTCCTGTAGGAGAACTGCCTCCTTCAGGAAGTGGACATAATACTTTCTTTAACATAGCTTTGTTCATCAAAGTAATGCTATCTCCCTGTGCATATATACACACAAATCACCAGTGTTTTTATACCTATCACTAGTATGACTAAAAAGCCTATGATATATGTATATATATATATGAATAGAGAGAGAGATGCTGTATCATGCTACAAACAACAACAAAAACCTACCTATGTACACAGCTGACTAGCTTATGAGAAATAAACATGTGATGGAAGAACATTCAATCAAAAATTGAAAGTAAAACACCAAAGGCCAAGATTCTAAATTATCAAAAGAGTCAATTGACTGAATCATTCATTTTTCAATTATATAATAATATATGATATAAATATTATATGATATTTATAATAAATAATATAAGATGTAATATTTAATACTAACAAATAATATATAATATAAAATGATAAATAATTTTATTTAGTTTTCTATGCAACACTGAAAAAAGGACCACGTACTTATCTAAAATGGGATGAAGCTATTAGAATTCTATTGGGGGCAGAACACGGTAGGGTCAGCAAATAGTTTATCTGTCTATCTACAGGACTTTGTAAACTGTAATGGTGCCTATATAATATAATATACATATATATGTATATGTGTGTGTGTGTTTATATACACACACAGCCTTAGTACAATTATACGTAGGGGTATAATACATAATATAATACAAAATGCAATTGTGTTGCTCTGTGTGTGTATATGTGTATATGTGTTTGTACACATACCATTAAGTTTTGCAAAGTAATATAGATATGGATATAAAAAAAAATCTGGTTTGGTAGTCACAACAACCCTTCTAGGTAGCTGCCTTTACTATGTATGAAGAAGCTGTGATTGAAAAAAGATTAAACAACTTGTCCAGGATCACACAACTGGTAGATGTCTGAGGCAAGATTTAAACTCCCAGGGTGGCTAGGTGGCACAGTGAATAGAGCCCTAGCCTTGGAGTAAGGAGGACCTGAGTTCAAATCTGACCTCAGACACTTAACACTTATTAGCCACGTGACCTTGGGCAAGTCACTTAACCCCAATTGCCCTGCCTTCCCCCTCCAAAAAAAAATTATTTAAAATCCTGACTCTAAGCCCATCACTATATCTACCAAGCACCTACCTACCTATAAAGCCAAGCACAAGCAGCTTTCCAGAGGACTGCTGCTGTGGATAGCTTTAAGGTTCTGATCACATAGTGCAGTGAACTCTCTACTTATTCAGTAATAAACTAAGACAAAACATTCAAAGTAATCAAAGTATAGCATTCACAATGTCATAACATAACAACTTATCACATAACAACTTATCACATAGTTTTCACCAAAGTGGCCACATAATTATAAACAAAAGATATCATTCAGTTAGTACTTAACTCAATCATCCTTAAGGAGCAAACCTCAAGGGACACAAAGTACAAAGGTCAAAGTTCTCTATTTCTAGGTCCCATTGTCTTAATCTCTGTCAAAAAGTCTTCTTTCTTCTGGATTGGAGATTAGTTTCCAATCATCCTTAACTCAATCATCCTTAAGAGGTATGAGGTACAGAGTACAATATTCTCCCACCCTAGGCCATAGCAAATCATGATCTTCTCAATCAGCATTAGGTACCCAAGGAGAGGTCTTTGCATCTTGACTTGAGGCTGGCTCCCAGATTCCATGGGTCCAGTTCCTTCCTGAATCTACCCAATCATTATCTGGATTCACAGGTAGGCACCTCTCAGCTTCTCGTTCAGCTCATAATCCAATTCCATATTGAAGCTCACAGTGTCCAGTCTACCTCAAGTCCTTCACAATTTCTGTTTCTGGTAAGATAAAGCTTAATAGAACCAAAACAACATTCATACACATTGCTAGCACCATCATCAATTCACTATCTGCCTGTGAAATTACCTCAACACAAATTGTCAGTACAACAAAAAACTCTCCTCCAAGACTTCTGTAAACAAAAAATCCTCTTTCAGGGCTTCCAATAAGGTCCTAGGGCTTCTTTACAAAGTATCATAAACACAATAGAACAAATAGAGTGCCTGGCTTCCACAACTGTTCTCCTTCCAAGTTCTGCTCTTTCTCTGCTTGACCTTCTCCTTATATATGGTCATTAGTGCCTCCCTGTTCCACCCCTTCCTGTTGCATCAGCTAGTCCCTCCCACTGTGGATTTCACAAGTCCTGTTTCTTAACAAATACTTGATATGATCATGGGCAAGGCTCAAAAGAAACAGAAGGAAACAAGGTACTAATTAATTAAATAGCTGAAACAAGACACTAAGTACTTCTTTGCTTGCCATTACACTGCCAGGACAATTTTTTTTTAAATTAATATTAACTTCCATTTCCCTCTCCTGGAACTAAAGATCTAATAAATTGCTGGGTTCTTTTTTATACCTTTATCTTACCCCATACCTGTGATTTCATCAGGATTAGGTGCTCCCAGAGATAAGCTCCACTGATACAGTTAGTTTGGTCATGTAGAGTCACATAGAGCTGCCTGAGAAGCTAAGTGATTTGCCAATAGTCACATAGACAGTATGGGACAGAAGCACAACTTGAACCCAAGTTTTCTTAATGCCAAGGCCAACATTCTTTCCACAATAGTATAAAGTCTCTTTCTTCTTTCTATTTTTTTCCAGCTGCTAATAGTGGATAATTGGATAATTCACTGAGGACATAATTAAATTCATTTTAAGAAGTTAATTGACTAATTTATTACAAACTTTTTTGGGGAGAGGAAGCCTTTGCCAAAGTTGATTTTGTTTAATTTCCTGCAGTAGAACAAATGGACTTAAGCTCAGGAAAACCAGAAGCAAAGCATTTGTAGAAACTTCTAGCAACAATTTCCTCATTTGTAAAATGAGAGAGTTGGACTTAACGACCTTCTGGAGTCTCTTCCAGCTCTAGGTCTATGAACTAGTCATAAAAATCATGTCCATCATTTGGGAGGCAGCAGCTAGCCCAAAATAAATTTCTTTTCCTGGTGAATTTTGCTCTAGAGAATGGACGAAATGGGATGTGCCCTACATTTCACTTAATGGATTTGTATTAGCCCATTGGAGATGATATTTAGTTGGTCAACAGAATTTCCAATTACAGATCCAAGGTTCAAATCCCAGCTTTACAGGAGTGTGACTTTGAACATAACTTCACTTGGGTGGAGCCTCAGATTCCCTCTCTAAAAACAAAACAAAACAAACAAAAAAAAACTGGAGAGTGAGAGTATGATCCTGTGATATTTAAAGTAAAGACATTCAACTAAGTGACCAGTGAAGTCCCTTCCACCTCTAGATCTAATCTTTTAAGGCATCTAGAAACAAAGATGATTTATTCAGATTTACAAGTAAGGGTGTGGAGAAATTAACTCTCAAAGCAGACCTGCAATAGACACCTCCATTCTCAATATTTTTCTGACTATAAATAATTGAAAAATCTTAAATACCACAAATAGGGTGATGAGGTGCAGGTTCTGGGAGCCCCGTTGAGCTCTCTGTAATGATACTGGGATTTGAAGATCTTCCACGAGCTTGCTGATGTAGCAGGAAGGGGTGGAGCAAGAGAACGCCGGTACCAAGCTAGTCTCCATGCGGCGCTGACTGGAAGCGGCGTCAGAGGCAGTGGCTGCGGTTGCGAACTCATTTTGCTTTGAGT
>CM053584.1:234262760-234283769 GCA_028627135.1 Pseudochirops cupreus
TCCATGCCTTGATCCTTTTTGTCCCCCCAAAAGGATTCTATGGTCTGTTTGTGCTTCCTGTGCTTGCTCATCTTGCCAGCCAATTACTTGACTTTTGAACTCTTTGCCATGGTAGAACTCTGCTTCCAGAATGGAGAGAGCTTGTCCCAAACTGCTGGTGTTTTCACAGCTGCTGGAGCTGTTAGTTGGGCACTGTCTCTAAAATCCCCACAAGCTCTAGCTTACTATTCACATGCCCCAGCACCAACACCAAAGACCATGATCAAGATCTAAGCAGTTTAAATCAAGAGTGATTACTCTCTGAATGGTTGCTTGGTCCACCTACAATCTGCAGGCCAGGACCTCCTGAGGCAGCCATATGGTGCAACCACCACACTTCTGCTGCTTCTCGCCACAGGGACAGGACCCACACCTTGCTCTTCCTTCCACCCCTCTGTTTGCTCTGTTCCAACAGAGTTCCACACTGAAATTTTATTTTGGTGTTTATGGGTTGGGTTGAGAAGTCTGGAAGCCACCACAGCTTCTGGTTATTCACTCTCCTGAAGTCTGCTCTGGCTGCTACTGGTCAGGGTCACCCTGGGGCTGGAACCACACACCTCCTATGGGACTGCACTCAGCTCCCAGTGCGCTGCGATAGACCTTTCCTGTTGGCCAGCTGGGCTGTGTTCAGTGGGAGATTTGTTTCTCTTTGTCACTTTGTGAGTTTTATAGCTTTAGAATTTGTTTAAAGTCATTTTTTTACAGGTATTGGACTTGTTTGGAATCAGAACCCATGCCAAATTTGTGCTTCTACTCAGTCATCTTGGCTCTGCCTATTTTATTTTTTCAATTAAATGTAAAGATAGTTTTCAACATTCACTTTTATAAGTTTTTTCTCCCTCCTCCTTTCCAAAGACAGCAATCTGAAATAGGCTATACATGTACAATCATGTTAAATATATTTCCACCTCAGTCATGTTGTGAAAGAAGAATCAGAATGAAAGGGAAAAAAAATCAGAAAGAAAAATAAAAACAAAAATAAGTGTAAATAGTATTCTTCAATCTATGTTCAGATTCCATAGTTCTTTCTCTGGATGTGGATGTCATTTTCCATCATGAGTCTTTTGGAATCATCTTGGATCATTGAATTGCTGAGACGAGCTCAGTCTATTATGTTCAATCATCATATGACGTTGCTATTACTATGTTATAAAATCAGGCAAGAACAGCTTTCCAGAGGGCTGCTGCTGTGAACAGTATAGTATAGTGAACACTCTATTTATTCAATAACAAATCAGAACAAAACATTCACAGAAAATCAAGGTACAGCTTTCGGAATGTTACAACTTATCATAGAAAATCAAAATACAGCATTCACAATGACATAATAACTCAACAACTTATCACTAAAATGGCCACATAGTTTTCACCAAAGTGGTCACATAGTTTAAACAAAGTAGGATCATTTAGTCAATCAATCACTTAGTAACTCATTCAGTGGTTCACTTTTAAACAAGGTACATTCATTTAGACAATCATTTAGTTAAGTCCTTAATTCAATCAGTCTTAAGGAGGCAAGCCTCCTTAATCCTTAACTCAATCATCCTTAAGAAGGCAAGGCCTCCTTAAGGGACATAAAAATACAATAGTCAAAGTACTCCACCCATTGGGTACAACAATTTCATCAGTCACTACTTAGTACCCTATTCCTCAGTCACTACTCAGTACCCATGGAGAGGTCTTTTCATCTTGACTCAGGGCAGGCTTTCAGCTTCCATGGATCCTCTTCCATTTTCCCAGCTCCTGCCCAAATCTAACCAACTGCCACCTAAGTTCAAAGGTAGACAGCTCCCAGTTCCTCGTGCAGCTCTCTATGCAGTTCTTGCTCCATATTGAAGCTCACAGTATCCAGTCCACCTCAAGTCCTTCACAGTTTCTATTCCTGCGAATAGAAAACTTAACAGAGCCACAGACATACAAAGTACTGACACCATAGTCATGCTTCCTATGGCAGCTCCAGCTAGCCCTCAGAAGCTTTCAGCAGCTCTGTTCTCAAAATCAAAATCACTTTCTCCATGAAAGTTCCAGTCCAGCAGCAGCAACCCAGCCTTCAGATGCTGGCTGAGAGAAATTCTGTCTCCCTTTCTCTGGTGGCAGCTGTTTTGCCTCCAGATGCTTGTCCCAAGAAGTTCTGACTGTCCAGCTTGTGCTCTTCCTTATATATGGTATTAGCTTCCCCCTGTCCATCCCCTTCCTGTTACATCAGCAACAGGGGTTCATACCTCCTGTTTCTTTACAGAGGCTTAATTTGAAACTAGGTGCTAAGTACCTGTCAGCTTTCCAATACAAAGGGATCTTAAAATTTCATTCCCATTACATGCGTACAATGTTTTCCTGGTTCTGCTCACTTTGGTTGGTGTGAATTTGATCAATCAAAATAACTCTCTTCCACTGGGAAACATTAGCTTCTTCCTGAATTCATTACATTATACTGAGCTCTAATCATTTGACAAAGTCCTAATGGCATCCTCCACACAAGCAAAGAGGCATGTTTAATAATGATAAATTTTCTTTTTGGAATGGAATCAATAAAGAGAATTAATAATACCTTAAACTCGTGAATCAAAAAAAAAAGATTTATTACATGTCTATGTGTCAAGCTCTAGGATTAAAAACAAGTAATAAAACAGTCTCTGCTTTCAAGGAGCTTACATTTTCTTGGGGGAGAACATCTACCTTAAGGGAGGGAGGGGGAAGGGAAAGGAGTAAATATTTTTATAGTGCCCACTATGTGCCATATACTGTGCTAAGTGTTTTACAAATATTACCTCACTTGATCCTCACAATAACCCTACAAGGTAGGCTCTAGTATTATACCCATTTTACAATTGAAGAAATTGAGGCAAGCAGTGCTTAAATGACTTATCCAGGGTCACACAGCTAGTAAGTGTCTGGGGGCAGATTTGAACTCAAGTACTACAGGCCTAGCTTTCTATCCACTCTGATACCTAGCTGTCCCTGAAGTTTTAGGAGGAAAAACACTGATCTGGGACAGAACATGATAAAAATAAGAAATGGACAGTACCCAGTTTGGCTGGAGTGTAGGGAACATGAAGTAGAGAAGTATAAAATAAACTCGAAAGGTGATTTGAAGTAAGATTATAGGACCAGGGCGTGGAGTTATTCCTTTTTGCAGAAGGCAATAGGGAGCCACAGAAGGTTTTCGAGTTGAAGAAGGTGACTGACTATAAGAACAGTGCATTATAATGGTTTCTTCAACACAGGGAGGATGAATAAAAAGTACAAATTAAAGGATAAAGGACCATTGGGAGCTATGAGGAGAGTCCAGAAGAGAAGAAATGAAGGTCTGAATTAGGATAGTTACATGGGTAATAGAAAAGAGGGGATTTGAGAGATACTTTGGAGGTAAAATCAACAGTGCTTGGGAGAGGGAGGAGTCCAAGTCAAATTGAATTTAAGAACCTGGGTGACAGCTGTCATTAACTGAAGGAGAGAATTCTGGTCAAGGGGCTGGTTTTACGAAGAAGATTAGTACAATTCCAGACATGTCTTAATCTCTCTGAATACCAGAGATGGGGAAGAATAGAAAGTGAGAGCCTCTTTCCATGCTTATTTTCCTCCTGTCTTATCTTTTTTGTCTTGTTCCCTTTGCATATCTGAGTATTTTTTTCCTTGAGCTCTCTTAAATCTAGTCTGAATCCTTGTCTGTTTCAGAGCAAAACAAGTGAGCAAAGGTGCCCCAGGGCAAATAGATATGTGGCATTTGACTCATTGCTTTTGCAGGATTGGATCCAAATGGGGATTATTCCAGGGAAGGAGTAAATTGGGTTGGAGGGGTGGAGAGTTATTATAAACCAAGGAAAAGTTCTTTTCCACTCACTGGAATATTAAGCTATAGACTGTGATTGACTTTAATATTCAGTAAAGTCGGCTGAGTGCTCACATTCAATGTAATGGGAAGAGCTGAGGCACAGAAATTTGACAGCCTCTAGACTTTTTTCATTTCTTTGCATTCTGCCCAACCCTCCTGTTAGTCACTGCCCCCCCCCCCCCACAGGAGGCATAAACATGCACACACTTGTATGCTAACATGCACACAAACTCTCTCTTCCCCCTCCCCCTTCTTGTCCCCAACAATATGCTACTAACAAAAGCTATTTTATTCACTTATTTCCAACATCACTAGGAGATATAGTGGAGTATGGTCGAAAGATCAGTGAGTGAATCAATCACAAGCCTGAAATTCTGGTCCTAGCTCTTTTGCTATCTAGGCAACTGTGGGCAAGTCAACTCCCTGTACCTCAGTTTCCTCATCTGTAAATTGAGGGCATTGAGCAAAAGATTTCCAGGTTCCCTTCTTTTAAAAAAAATGTTTTTTCACTTAAAGAAAACTTACCTTTTCTCCTTTCCATCTCCTCTACTCTCATTGAGTAAGAAAAATAAAACTCCTGTTACAAAGATGCACAATTAATTAATTGAATTCTTATTTGGCCATGTCCAAAAATATGTGTCTCAGTTTGCACCAAGTCCATCACTTGAGTCCCCTAGAACCAAGTTTGTACATTGCATTGATTAAAAGTCTTAAGCATTTCAAAATTGTCTGGCTGTACCATATTGTTATTGTATACATTGTTCTGTAGCTCACTTCACTCTGCATCAATTCATAAAATCTCAGGTTTCCATGAAATAATATTCTTTATTATTTCTTATCCCACAATCATATTTCATCACATTCATACCATTGTTCAACTGTTTCCCACTTGATGAGTACCCCCTTAGTAACAATTCTTTCCTCATGGAAAAAAGATCTGCTACAAATATTTTTTGCACATATAGATCTTTTCCCTCTTTCTTTGATCTCTTTAGGGGTATAGATTTAGTAGTGTGATTGCTTTATCAATGGGTATGCATATTCTAATTTTTTTTAGTCATAGTTTTGATTGCTTTCAGAATGTCTAGACCAGTTCACAATTCCACCAATAATGAGAGCATTAATGCACCTGTTTTCCTATAGTTTCTCTAGTATTTGTTATTTTCTTTCCCCCCAATCATATGGGTTTGAGGTGGAATCTGAATCATTTAAATTTATACTTTTCTAATCATTAGTCATTTAGAGCATTTTTCTATGTGGCTATTAATATCTTGCATTTCTTCCTCTGAAAAATGAAAGTTCATATCCTTTGGACATTTATCAACTGAAGGATGATTCTTATTCTCATAAATTTAAAATCAGTTCTCTGTCTTAGAAATGAAATCTTTATCAGAGCAACTTGTTGCAAAAATTGTCTTTCTCCCCCTACCCCCAATTTACTTGCTTCTCTTCTAATTTTAGCTGCATTGACTTTTTTTTTTTAACAAAAAGGTTGGTATTTTATGTAATTAGAATTGGTCATTTTACCTTTTCTGATTCCCTTTATCCTGTGTTTGGTCATGAACTTTCCCCCCTATTCTCCAAAGTTCCTTTTCACTGTTAAACTTCTACCCTTCAACAGCATTAAAACAAGCAAGCTGATTCGAGGGCAAAATGCTATTTGCATAGCTGATTTTAACCAAAGAAAATGTCATGTTAAATATATTCAAAAGTTGTATTTTCTCATTTCTTTATTGCATTCCACATTAATCCAAGAGAGGCAGAGTGGTAGATAGAGAATCAGGAAAACCTGGATTCATGTACCACCCCTGACGCATATTGACCATATGACCCCAGACCAGTCCCTTAACTTCTCACTGTCTGGCAATGATTTAAGATGGTAAGTGGCAGGGGAGTAGCTGGTCTGCTTTAGGAGGGGGAATTTCCTCATTAGGAGCTCCCTATACGAATACAATGAAAACATTAGCTTCTGTCCAAAAACATGTCAAGATGAGCCTGTTCATTTAGAAACTAGATGAGTTGGGTGGATTGAAGACATTCATACTTTCCTGTTTCTAACTGCCATTTTTTGGAGCTTAAAAAACCAAACAAAATAAAACACCCTCCATCCCCCAAATAATGAGAATATTAATGAGGGTAACACATTTAATTATGATTAGCTTAAAAGAATATAGATTTAGAGTCAGAAGGGATCTCAGAAACCTAAGTTCATCCTCTCATTTTGTAGATGAGGAAACTGAGGTCTAAACAGGGTATGTGACTTGTCCAAGGTCATACAAATATCAAGTAGAAGAGTGATGATTTGAACCTATGTCCACTGAGGCCAAATGCAGTACTCTTTCTACTAATGCTTCCTCCTTTTCTGCTACATTTTATATTTCACTCCCTCCTGCTCTATCCTATAATCTGGCTACATTGGGCTTCTTACAGTTGATTAAGACATTCCACCTCTATCCTCAGATCCCACCAGACTTTCCCATTGCTCCTTACTGTAGATGCCTTCCCTTCCCGTATTACCTGTCCTTGATGTTGATCCCTTCCCCTTCCATACTACCTTTCATCTTCTTTGTCTTCATCTTGGATGGTCTGCATGTAGCCTCCTCCATTCTGGATATGTATGCTGTTTAAGGCAGGGAGTGTTTTTGTTTTTCTTTTGTTTTCACTGCTTGGAGTGCCTGATATACAGTAGTCACTTAATAAATGCTTTTTGACTGCACTGTATGCTGTTGAAAGAGAACTACTTCATTCTCAGGAAAATGAATGGATTTGGGGCTGAAATGTAATGCCAGAAATTAAAAGTTTCAAAACAGTCAACTCACTCCCCTAAATACTGAAACCCTAGGAGTAGCCAGCTCTGGACTTGTGACTTCCTGCCACCAGGATGCCAGTAAGTGAGACTGAATCCCACTGGACTGAAAAGGCTAGTGTAGGGCCTTGGAGTGAAATTCTATCATTAACATCCAAGAGACTGTCTCTCCTAAGCAAAGCAAAGAACACTAGTGACTTAAGGACCATTTGTCAGCTGGAAACTGTTAGTAGGCAATATGAACCTGGGCAGTTAATCTAATGAGGAGGGAGAGCCATGGCAATGCTTACCCCAAACAGGCAGCAGGGAAACTTGCTGAGCATAAGCGTGGTTTGTGGGTTTGGCTTTAAATATGGCCTAGGGCAAAGGGTGGTTGGGAAGTAACCAGTCAGACATTAAAAACTACTTCTGTGGCTATCAAATTACTCGCTAGACAACCACTCAAGGCCGGATGAAGTCTTATAATTAGGAGGGCTTGGATTAGTGTGTGATATAATGAAGCAGGCAGAAACAGGGAAAAACCACCAGGAAAGGAAAAAAAGTCAAAGCTGGAATTTTATCCCATGTCCCATTGAAAGTAAACATGTTTCTCACTTTCTTGCTCCTCCTAAGCCAGCTGTGGTAGGAAATTGGCTCTGTTCTTTGGAGAGATTAAGAAGTCACAGAATGAACACAAGGGAAGTTTGAGCCCAGTCTCAGGTGTGAGTTTCCTACTGAAGCAAAATTTTTACTTTTCTTTCAAGGTTATTAAACAATGAAAATGTCCCATACCAGATATTCCAAGTCTCACCTCCAGGCCTTTGCTTAGACGGAACTTCCTAGTCTGGGAGGTTCTTCCTCTTTGCTTTCGTCTTTTGGAGTCTCTAATGGTGTTCAGCATAGGTCACCTCCTACCAAAAAACCCTTCTTAATCCCCTTCCACTAGTTGTTAGCATTTCACCGTCCATCAAATTATTCACATATCTTTTGTATTGATTTTTCTGCATACATCCTCCATCCTCCAATAGAATCTAACCTCCTTGGGGACAATCTATAAACTCTTTGTTGTATTTTTGTTTTCACTTCTCAAGTGCCTAGCATTGTGTGTTTTGAACATAGGAAGTGTACGATAAATGCTTGCTGAATGAAATTGAATTGGATTGGCCTGGTCAGTTAAAAAAAAGCAAAGGAAAGCTGCCAATATTTTGTGAACATTAAGTGCCCAGGTTACCAATTAACTTCTCTCTTATATTTTGGTAATTCTCCAATGCTCTTATCATGAACAGTTGTGCATTATAGTTGTCCTATTGGTGTCTTATCCCCTTATTAGACCATTAGCATGTTGAGAGGAGGAGCCATGTCTTCCATGAATCTACATTCATTAAGTGTCCATGCACCAGGCACTGTGTTTGGCACTAGGGGTATAAAGACAAAAATGAAACTATCTTCATCTGCAAAAGAAATTACATTCTATTGAGAGAAATTCATACACATGCCTTGTCTAAACTTCAAATCTTCTTGGTCCCCTGTACGATATTCCGCACATCATATAAACTTAATAAGCATTTGTCATATCATTGTCTTGTAAACAGCAGCAGAAGGAAGTCATTATATCTGTAAGGGGCTTTTTTATTCTTTAAAGTCTTTCTACATTTGTCACCTCATTTGATTTGCACATCTCCTTTAACTGTGTTTTTATTAATGCCACCTCAAAGATGAGATGGAAATGCCAAATGATTTTCTACAAGATCATACAGCTAGCTTGTGGCCCAGTAAGCCAAATTTTTTCTTAAAGGGCAGGGGTCTTTTTACAACTTATTTTCCAGCTCCTCAAAAAATCATATTCAAGAAAAACATAAGGGCTTTTAAAAAAGAAACCCTCATTTTAAACATTATTCTTTATGTATTATGGTAGCTTTGGCAACACCCTGTTAAGCAATCCAAGAGTTTATAGATTTGAGGTGGCCTTGGGTCCAAGTCTTGTCATTGAAATATACTGGTTGTGTAACTGGGTAAATCACTTAATTTCTCAGCACTCTAGGCAAATCTCTAAAGCTCTAAGTTACAGAAGATCTGGAAATATGCATTGGTAATTTCCTTTTCTTGGCATTCCCTATACTGAAGAAATCACAAGTCCAGTCTGTATCCTATTTGTTATGCATATGAATCTGTACCCAGATCCCCTATCTGGCCTCAGACATTTACTAGCTGTGAGATTATGGACAAGTCACTTAACCCTGGTTGCCCCAGTTTCCTCATCTATAATGAGTTGGAGAAGAAAATGGTAAACCACTCCAGTATCTTTGCCAAGAAAACCCCAAATGGGTTCACAGAGAGCTAGCTGGACATGACTGAAAAGTACCAAACAAAAATAATCTATCTTCTCATTAAGTATGGCCTCACTGTTATGATGTGTCTGTGGGCAATGAAAAAAAGCCTTGAATCTGGATCTAGATGCATGAGTTCAAATCCTAATTGCCAGTTGGTGGACACTGGACATGTCACTTCTGCTCTCTGGTACTCAGTAGCTTCATCTATAAAAAGAGGGAGTTGGAGTCAATGATCTCAAAAGTCATTTCTTGCCCTGTATGTATGCTTATCAACACCACAGAGCAAATCTTAAGATAGCAGGTTTCCACTGTAGATTAAGAGTAAGTATCCTTTCCTCTACTGCCTAGAGACTTGTTGCCTTGACTCTCTCAGGTCCATTACTCTTCCATACATGAGTAAGGCATGAAGTATGGTGGGGCCTTGTAAATGACTCTGCACCATAGTAAGAATGCCAAATAGAGGGACTAGGTGGTGCAGTGGATAGAGCACTGGGCCACGAGTCAGGAATCCTTAAGTTCAAATGCAACCTCAGATACTTACTAGTTGTGTGACCCTGGTCAAGTCACTCCACCCTATTTGGTTCAGTTCCCCATCTGTAAAATGAGCTGGAGAAGGAAATGGCAAATCACTCTAGAATCTTTGCCAAGAAAACCCCAAATCAAGTCATGGAGAGTTGGGCACAACTGAAAATGATTATACAACAACAAGAACAGGAATGTCGAATAGTATATATATCCCCAAGAATCTATGGAAAGAAGAGAAAACAGGAAGAGATTTCATAATGGATAACTTACTGCGACAAAATGGTCTAATCTCAGGATGAGACCAAGTCAAAGCATTCTCAAACATGCCATCATAGGAAGGAGGGAAAATCTCTCATCTTCAGGGATAATAATGACTTCTTTTGGAGCTGACCACTAGGTTTATGGCTTCTAAGTCCCTTAAGGCTATAAAGTATGTCCCTTTAAGTTCTAAGAAATAACAGCTTGAAACATTTATTCTAAGGACATAACAGGTTGTCCAAGGGCTGCTGGCAGGAGAGTTAGCACTTTCTTTCCTAACCAGTGCTGCTGAAGGATAATATAGACAGTTTGGGGTTTAGTATCATCCAGTTGCTTTTTTTCTGGTCATAGAATATATATGTCTTTCATTTCAAACTTTGCTCCCAGTTCCACCAATCAATTGAGAAACCATCTAGGTCCCATACTAGCCTGCAGTGGTTTCCTAGGCAACCAGCTCATAGTCAGAGAGCTGGACTACTCACAGTGAAACTAAGTTAAACTCTGCAGCATTGCCATTTCTTTCTATGCTTCAGAAAAGGGAGGCCATACCAAGCTTGCACAGCTAGCAACACAAACGCCTTCCTGATCTGCATAACATTTTACTGCTCCAGCATCTGTCACAAACAGAGCTCAAAAAAAAAAGCAAAAAAAAAACTTTCCAAGATATTACAAGATTGGATTTTAAGACTGGAGAGGACCTTAGAGACCCTTAATTTCAATTCCTTGATTTTACAGATAAGGAAACTGAGATTCAGAGTGGTTAAGTGACTTGATCTAGGTCATATAACTAGCAAGTTTATAAGGCAGGACTTGACCCTGAGTCTTCCTGATCCCAAGCATGCCTAGTCCACTATGGAACACAGCCTTTCATTCAATCCTCCAAAGAGTCCTATATTTTCCTTTTTTTTTTTTGGAGTGGGGAAGGCAGGGCAATTGGGGTTAAGTGACTTCCTCAAGGTCACACAGCTAGTAAGTATTGTGTCTGAGGCTGGATTTGAACTCAAGTCCTCCTGACTCCAGGGCCAGTGCTCTATTCAGTGTGCCACCTAACCTCCCCAAGAGTCCTGTATTTTTGATTCAATTTAACATTGATTAAATACACATGAAGAACAGTGTTGATATTTGACCAGTTCCTTCCTCATCCCAGACCAGAAGGCTCAGAATATAATAACAAGAAAGTAATAAGGTATTAAGCTAACTCAGATAAGATCATTGTCTCCTTGAGATGTATGACACTTTTGGGGAGCAAACTCTTTGGATGAGCAAGACTTCAAATAGCTAAGCTTCATAGAATTCAATTCTTCTTTTTTTAAAAAAATTCAATTTTATTTTATTTTCAGTTCTGAATTTTCTCCCTCTTACCTCCTCCACTACCCACTGAGAAAGGAAGAAAAACAAAACCCATTACAAAAATGTATAGTCAAGCAAAACAAAATCTGGCATTAGACATGGGACAGAATTCAATTGTGAGAATATAGGTTCAGGAGTACATTTTAGAGGAGATTTCTTTTCCTGCCTTGGTCATGGCATCTAGCAGTGACTTGCCAGAGGGTGACACCCTGTTAAGCAATCCAAGAGTTTATAGATTTGAGGACATTCTAGGCACAGCTATGGGAGCAGAGACCCATGCTACGGACAGCCAAGACAGTCACTTGAGGAAAGAAGCAACTTTAAATATAGGAATTCTAGTAGCAAGGTATCTGCTATAGAGAAAGACAAATCTTTGGATATTAGCTAAGCAACCAGTTTAGCAGATACACTGAACCCAACTGGAGCTGCAAAAGGACTCTAGAAAGAGAGAATGGACTTCCAGGTACTACAATATCAGGAGTTGTGAGTTGTCTTGCCTACGTACGTGCCTTACTACTACCACTGCACTCTAAGTTTGAACTCCCTTTTACTATGGATGTTATATATATTTGTGGGAGGGTGTGCCCCTGGTTGATGGGGGTGGGGTAGAGTGATGTTTCATAGTTAGAATTTTTACTATGGTGTTTTATTTAATAAATGCCTTTCAAAAGAGTTAATCGAATCTACCAGCTAATTATTGAGGGGAAACACACTTATATGGGATACTGAAATAGGGGTAACCACTCACAGAGTTGTCCTTAGAGCTAGAGATAGCAGCTATCCCTTGGGAATTCAAGCCAAGATTGTGACTATGAGTTGGGGGAATACCCTAGAGAGGATGCTGGATACCCATTGTGTTTCAGCGAAGTTGAGAAACAAAGGCAAAAATTATTTGGTTTTTGCCTTTGAGAAGTTTATATTCTACTGGGAGGACCCAACATGTATTGTGAAATAATTAGGTAGAGTGGGAAGAATACTACCTAACCAGGGGATCTGGGTTCAAGTCCTGCCCCTAATACTTACTACCTTGTGATCCTGAGAACGATACATAATTTCTCTGGAACCCAGTTTCCTAATTTGTCATTGAATATGAATATTGGATGAATGAGTGAGATCCTCTCAGATCCACTGCAGCTCTAGAGTTGTGATTATATGTATGCATAGAAGTAATTGCAAGGTGATTTGAGGAGGGAGAAAGCACTAACAATTCAGTAAACATTTATTAAGTGTGCTAAGTTCTGGTTATACAAAAGGAGGCTGAAAAACCAACCACAGTCTCTGCTCTTGAGGAGTTTACAAAGGCTTCACAGAAGGTGATAATTTCCAAGACCTTAAAATGGATATAAAGATTCTAAAAGGTAAAGGTGAGGAGGCAATGCAAATAGAAGGTATGTTCTGCAAAGGCAGAGAAAAAGGAGAAATAGCTAAAAGTCCAGTTTTGTTAGAACACAGAGAGGAGTGAGCACAGCAGTGGGAATTGGGAAGTTACATTGGAGGCATACTACTGGGAGGTTTTGCCTCTAGACTGAAGGGTTTATAATTCATCCTACAGGCAAGAGGGAGCTAAGGAGCTTTTTGAGCAGAGAAATAATACCACAAGTTCTATGCTTTAGGAATATTATATTATTTGTGATGGAGAAGATGGATTAGAGATAGGAGCAACCAGAAGAAAAGAGTCGGATTAGAAGATTGTTATTATATTGCAGGGGAGAGTTCATTGGGATCTAAACTGGGGTGGATCAGAGTGCAGAGAAATGTATAGACATGAGCTATTTTTTCTTTGGTCTTGGTTCAGTCATGTCTAACTCTTTGTGACCCCATTTGAGGTTTTCTTGGCAAAGATGCTGGAGTGTTTTACCTTTTCTTCTCCAGCTTATTTTTACAGGTGAGGAAACTGAGGAAAACAGGGTGCAGTCATTTACCCAGGGTCACGCACCTAGTAAGTGTCTGAGGCCAGGTTTGAACTCATGATGATGAGTTTTCCCGATTCTAAGCCCAGTGCTCTATCCACTGCACCAGCTGCTGTCCCATTAAAGATGTTATGATTGTAGAAGGTAAAAGAGAGAGAGAAGATCAAAAGAATATTTTAACCCAAGTGACTAAGAGTTTGATAGTTTTTAACAAAAATAAGGAAAGTTGGAGAAGGGATGAGTTTTATGAGAAAGATTCTGACTTTTGTTTTGAATATGTTACATTTTAGAAGGGTCAGAGTGGAAATGTGTAGCCGAAGTGGAATTTGGGACAGATTAAGGTTATTCATGAATGTGCACACACATATGTATTTTGGAGTCACCTGCATCAGCATGGGAACTGCTGATGAGATCAAGAGAGAATGCATACAGAGAAGAGAGTCAAAGGGTAGGGTCCTGAGAAAAAGTCATATTTAGGGAATGGAAGAGAATAGTGAAATGTGGCAATCAGGTACATAAGAAGAGAGTCAGGAGACTGCAACCCCCAAATCAAGGAATGAGAGAATATCTAAAAGAAGGATATGGTCAAGAGTGTCAAAACAAAATAATTTAAGTAGTTGGAGAAATATTAATTGTTCATGGGTAGTCAGGGCCAATATAACAAAAATGAAGATTTTACTCAAACTAATTAACATAGTCAATGTCATCCCAATTAAATTATCAATGTTTTTTTAACTGAATTAGAAAAAAATAATAAGAAAATTCTTTTGGAAAAACAAAAAGTCAATGTTATCAAAGGAAATAATGAAAAAAAAATCTAATGGAAGGAGGTTTAGCAATACCAGATCTTAAACTATTTCATAAGGTAGTAATTATCAAGACTATCTGGTACTGGCTAAGAAATAGAAAAGTAAATCAATGAAATAGAGTAGACATATGATTTACAGCAGCAAATAAACATAATAACCTTATATCTGGCAAGAGTGCAGATTTAAGATTTTAGCATAATAATTCATTATTTGGTAAAAAAAATTATTGGAAAAACTGGAAACAGTATGCCAGAAACTGGGCATAGATCAACTTCTTGCACCATTTATCAAGATAAGGTAAAAATGGTCACATGACCTAGATATAAAAAAAATTTTTTTACAATAAAATTAGAAGAACATAGAACATATTGCTTATCAGAAATATAGATAGGTGAACAATATGTGAATAAACAAGAGGTAGAAGTTAGGTGAGAAATGGATAATTTCAAGTACATTAAATTTAAAAGGTTTTGTACAAATAAAACAAATGTAGCCAAGATCAGAAGGAAAGCAAAAAGTTGGGGAAAACTTTTTATATATAATTTATCAGATAAATGTCTCATATCTAAAATACATAAAGAATTGTGTCAAATCTATAAGAATATGAGCCATTCTCCAATTGATAAATGGTCAAAAGATGTGAACAGGCAGTTTTCCAATGAAGAAATCAAAACAATTTATTATCATATGAAAAAATGTTCTAAATCATCATTGAACAGAGAAATCCAAATTTAAAAACAACAAACTTTGAGTTATCATTTTACAACTATCAGACTGGCTAAAGTGGTAGAAGAGGAGAGTGAAAAATGTTGGAGAGGATGTAGAAAAATCGGGGCACCAATTCATTGTTGGTGGAATTGTGAACTGATACAACCTTTGAGAGCAATTTAGAATTATGCTGAGTTATTAAACTACCTGTACCATTTGACCCAGCAATACTACTATTTCTTCTATTTCTGAAGATAATTAGGGGAAAAGGAGAAGACCTATATGTTCTAAAATGTTTATAGCAGTTCCTTTTTGGACTGGCAAAGAACTGGAAATTGCAGGAATGCCCGTTAGTTGGGTAATGATTGTACAAGTTGCGGTATACCATTATGATGGAATACTACTGTACTATAAAAAATGATGAGCTTAATGATTTTAGAAAAAACATGGAAAGACTTGTTCAAAATAATGGAAAGTGAAATGAGCAGAACCAAGAGAGCATGGTATACCATAACAGCATTATTGTTTTAAGAACAACTTTGAACAAATAAATTATTTTGACTATTAAAAATACCCAAATTCACTATAAAAATGTGTGAAGAAAAATGCTATCTGGATCCAGAGAGAGAACTGATAAATAGAAATCTATATAGAATAATTGTACACACACGTACACACACAAATACATACACATAACTATTTGTGTCTAATGATAACCATCTCTAGGGTGGTGGGGGAGGGAAGAAAATAATTTGCATGATCATTTTGTTGTATATTTGAAAGGGATAGCAAGTTGTGCATAGTAACTGATTTTCAGTTTTCTGTGGAATCATCTTTTTTTAAATTGTACTATGTTATGGAAATTCTTGTTTTAATCTATAAATTAAAAATAAAATTAAAAAAGAATATCAAAACCTACAAAAAATCAAGGATCATGAGGACTGAAAAAAGGCCATTGGATCTAGTAGTAAAAAAAAAATCAGTAGTAACCTTGGAGAGAGTATTTTCATGCAGTTTTGGAGTGAGAAGCTTCAGTACAAGGAAATGAAAAATTTATAGGCAGTTTGAAAGTTTAGAAGGAAATGACAAACCACTCTAGTATCTTTGCCAAGAAAACTTTATGGAATAGTATGGTCCATGGAGACACAATTGAACAATAACAAGAAAGTAAAGGCAGTGAGAGGACAGATAGCTCTTTTGAGGGATTAGAAAATGGGGGGAAAAAGGACAAGTATAGAATGATAGCTTGAGGGGATGGCATAGTTGAACGAATTTTTTTTTTTTGCAGTGAGAATGAGAGGAGATAAGAAGTCCAAGATGGATGGATGGTCTTGATTTCAGTAAAATAGAAAGCATAGTCATTTGCTGAGACAGAATGGGATAGGGGAAGTGTGAAAGGTCTGAAGAGAGAGAAGGTATGAAAAATTCACTCAAGGCAGTGGGATAATAAGGAAGACTGAAAAATTGATGTCCAGCTTCCAAGAGAGCTGCAAGTTGGCCAGTGCCTAGCTGTGCTGCCTCCTGTGCCCACCACTTGGCCCCAGGGCTGAGTTGTAGCTCCACAGTGCATCTTAGGATGGCATTGAAGTGAATCCAGAAGGAATTAGCTGACTTGCAGAGGGATCCTCCCACCCAGTACTCAGCAGGACCTGGGGGTGATGATTTATTCTGCTGGCAGGCCACCATCATGGGCCTGAATGACAGCCCTTACCAAGGTGGTGTTTTCTTCCTGACTATTCACTTCCCTACAGATTACTCTTTCAAATCGCCAAAGGTGGCTTTTACAACCAAAATGTGCCACCCTAACATCAATAACGATGGCAGTATCTGTCTTGACATCCTGAGATCTCAGTGTTCTCCAGCTTTAACACTATCAAAAGTTCTGTTATCCATCTGTTCCTTGCTCTGTGACCCCAACCCCCAGGACACTGGTTCCTGAGACAGCCCACACCTACGAAGCAGACCATGAGAAGTCCAACAGATTGGCCAGAGAATGGACCCAGAAATTTGCCATGCAAATGCCACGAAATTTTGACCCTTTACAAGTTAAGAAGCTAACCTTTCAAAATAGTCTCATAGTGGAAATTCTGGGTTGTCCTCTGTTTACCTGATTCCATGAGTCATTTGCAAGGAGTTTCCTAGTGTGTGAAGGAACCCTGGTTTCCCTTTCGCTTTCATGCCAACTTGGAGGTACCACCTGCAGCCCTTTGGGTTCTGACAACTTCATGCCTTTAATGCCAAAATCAGTAGCCACTTTCATTTACTGATTTTTAGCCTGGTTCAAACTGGAATCTACCTTCCACTCCAATTCCCTCTACCTTCTCTTGGAATGGCAAAATGCATGCATTCCTTCCTTTAGTCTTTCCTCAGGGTGGCATATGCTGTACCCTTCACTCTGCACTGCAAGAACTAAGATGCTTCCTGATAAGCTGTCCTAATAGAACCAAGCACCAGCCTGGTATACTCAAGAGAGCCAGATGAGTTTTCCCCTAGTCTTCAGTTTCCTGAAGAACCCTGTCCAAAGAGGCATCCCAATCACCAGGGACATTGCATGGGATTGGGAATGGTTTGGCGGTGAAATGAATTAGTGGATGGATTTTTCCACTGTCTCCAGGTAAAGGAGGGCAGTGGGATTGGCCAGTCTTCATATGCAGTAGTAATCACAGTCTCCCTTTTTTTAGACATAGAAGCTGGAGATCCAAAGTGCCTGCCAATAATGACCAAGAACTCATCTCCATCCTCATTCACAGAATTATCAGAAGGAAAAAAAAAACAACAAACATGAGATATGGAAAGATTTAGGGTTGTGTCATTTGAAGATCATGTAAAACCCAGAGGCCCTGTAAACAAAAGGAGAGAAAGTCAGAAGGTGGAGAGTGTTTTATTTGTTGGATAAAAAAGTAAAAAAGGGATGGCCCTCTGCAGAGAGACTTCTTTTGTAAATAAACCTGTTGTTTTCCCTTTGAAAAAAAAAAGAAAGAAAAAGTAATGTCCATCACTGAGAATCTGGTTAATTTTACAAGGACTTTTTTCAGGGATTTCAAAGCATCAAAAATTGTCAGAAAGAGTAGAAAAGTCCAATAGTAGGGGTTAGACAGGATTGAGAATTTGCAGGGTATCAATGATGTTAGGACAAGGAGGCAATGGAGTCAAAGGTGAAAGATAATATATAGTTCAACTGGTCAACAAGAGAATCAAGAATGTGAAGAGAGGAGCATTAGGGCAGGGGTGGAGAAAGCACACGATGAAGACAAAAATGAGATCGGAAGGAGAAAGACAGACAGAAAAAATTAAAGTATCCCCTTTCATGACCAGAAAGGAGAATTTAGAAGTGTGAGATCCTAAATGTAGCTGAGTTAGTTTGAGATCATAAAAATAGAATAATTGAGAGTCCTGCATGTTTAGTCAAAGGATCTGAGCTTGATTTCTGACTCTACTGTTCATTACCTGTGGGACTTCATGTGAGTCACTTTCATCTCTTTAGGCCTCAGTTACTTTATCCCTAAAATAAGGGGATTTGACAAGATCACTGAAGTCCCTTATAGCTCTAAACCTATGATACTATGGTTCCTGTAGGTAGCTGAAGTAGAGTGAGGATGTGAATCATGGGAGTTGAGGTAACTGATGAATTAGGAGTCAAGTGTTTGATGGGAAATCAACATGTATGATGAAGTCCCTAGGTCTGTAAATTAATAATAGCAGCTAGCATTTACATAGCACTTTAATGCTGGCAAAATATTTATTTATATTGTCTTCTTTGATCCTCATAGCAATCCTGTGAAAAAGGTGCTTTTTATTATCTCTCCTTTATAGATGAGGAAACAGGTTTGACAGAGGTTAAGTGACTTGCCCAGGGCCACAGGGTAAGCATCTTTAAATCTCTTCATAATATAACCCTTTCCTGCCTTTCCAGTCTTCCACTTAGTTTCCCTCTCTGCACTCCATGGTTCAGCCACACTGGCCAATGTGCTGTTTTCCACAAATGATGCTCAATTTTCCATCTTGATGACTTTGTGTTGGCTTTCCCCCATGCTTGAAATTCTCTGTTTCTTCACTTATGCCTCCTAGAATCCCTGGCCTTCTTTAAGAATCACAGCAAAATCCATCTTCAGAGGCCTCTCTCACTCCTTCCAGATGCTAGTGCCTTCCCCTTAAGATTTTCTTCCAAGTACTTCATATTTATCTTTCATGTACTTATTTGTATACATGCTGTCTCCTTCATTAGAATATAACCTCTTGGAGTGCAAAGAAAATTTTTTTCTTTGAATCTTTAGTACTTAACACAATGCCTGACATTTGGTATTTGGCTATTAGGATCTTGTCGATTTATTGATTAATTTTGAACTAAGGTGTACCTCTAGGGAACATGAGGCTATAGTTTTGTTTGGATGCTGACCCACAAATACAGAGCAGATTTTTCTGGACGCTCATGCGTAAGAAGGGATGTTTCAGATTGCCTAGTTCTCTCTCCCTCTTTCTCTCTGTCTCTTCTTCCCTCCCTTCCTGACTTTCTTCCCTTCCCTGTCTTTCTTCCCTCCTTTCATTTGTCTCTCCCCCTTCTTTCCTTCTCCCATTCTATTCTTCCTTCCTTCCTTCCTTCCTTCCATCCTTCCTTCCTTCCTTATTTTCTTCCTTCCTCTACCTTTTATGGACTAAGAAGATAAGAATATTTTTATGTTCATTTGCTGCATTTTTTAATACCACAAGTAAGAGTATCATCCTACATACGATCTGAGCCATAAGGCAGTTTGGGCTTCGAGAGCTTTCTCAAATTATCTTTTGCTGGGTAGATATATGTGCTGAGAAGAGGCAGCTTGATGGCTCAATGGACAGAGTGTTGGGCCTGGAATTAGGAAGACCTGAGTTCAAATCTTGTCTTAGTCACTTACTAGCTGTGTGACCCTGGACAAGTCACTTAACCTCTTTCCCACTTAATCTACTAGAAAAGGAAATGGTAAACCAGTCCAGAATCTTTGTCAAAAAATCCCAGATACAGTATTGGTGTGCTAAGGTTGGACATGACTGAATGACTGAACAATAATATTTGCTGAGAAGGGAATATTTTTCTGTACTTATGGATCAGAGCAGAAGATCTTTTGGGGCCCTTAGTAAAATCCAGGCCAGTGTTGGGTGAAGCATCAATGACATCTTGTGGCTTAATCATGTCATGACACTTTTATTTTCTTAACACTCAACCTGGCTATCTTTGGGGTGGTCTCATTAGCCTAAGGGCTAACCTAAAGTTGTACCAAAAGACAACATACACAAAGCCTTACTGACTGGGGACAGTAATCCTGATATTTTCCCCAGAGCTTTTGCTGAGCTATCTTTTTCTTAGAAGTTCTAATAAGCAGCCAGGATAACTGGCTAAAGTTTCTTCCTCTCCTTTCCACACTTCTGGGAATGCTAACAGTTCTGGGGTCAGGCAGGAGAAGGGACTCTCTGTAAAGGGGCTACATTTCTGAAATGTGAGCAGCTGAGTCCCTAATAAGCAAATGAGACAGTTAAGTGGCACAATAGATAGCGTACAGGAATTGGAGGCTGGAAGATGAGTTCAAATCATGCCTCAGACATTTACTAACCTGTTAAGTAAACCATTGAGCCTCTTTGTGCTTCAATTTCTTCATCTGTGCAATGAGGATAATAACAGCAGGTTTATTGTGGAGATCAAATGAAGCAATATATGTAAAGGGTTTTGAAAACTTTAAAGTGCTACATAAAACTTGCTACTATGTTGCCTGGGAGGCCTCCTTTAATTCCTAAAAATGATCGTCTGATTTTCAAGGAGAGATGACTGCTAAAAACTAGAGGCAAATTGGTAATCTTTAGTCTTGAGAGACTTGGTGTTCTTAAAGACAGAACTTCTCTGAATAGCCTTCCAGTGGCATTTCTTAATTATAAACCTACTCTGGATTTGGAGTCAAGGAACCTCTGTTTGAAACCTGGATCCAGCACTTGTTTGCTGGCACATTAGCCTACTGAGATTGTTATCTCAGGACACTTGTTTTTTCTAGGTTTTGCATTACTTTTGTCAGCTATAAAATAAAAGACTATCTGATTATGGATATGTTATGATGGAGGAAGAGAAGGTTGGATTACAAAGTTCCTTCCATTTCTGAATCTATGAGTTTATGAAACTATGGAATATGCATGTTTAAGTGGTAATTCCAGTTCATAATAATTATTTGGAAACATAGGGTTTCATTATCGTTTTTAAAAGGTATTGATAAACTAGAGAGTGATCAGAGAAGGTAACCAGGATAGGCAAGACCTTGGGTCCATGATGTATAAGGATCAGTTGAAAAAACTGGGCATAGCAATACCACTGTTGGGATTATATCCCAAAGAGATTACAGAAGTGGGAAAAGGTCCCATATGTGCAAAAATATTTATTGCAGCTCTCTTTGTGGTTGCAAAAAACTGGAAATATAGGGGATGCCCATCAATTGGGGAATGGCTGAAC
>CM053584.1:234284269-234311385 GCA_028627135.1 Pseudochirops cupreus
TGGCGCCACAGGCTCCATGTGATCACATTCAGCCTATTAGGGAACAGAGTATACTTTCAAATATCCAAGGGTCCTCAGAGTCACATAGCCACTTTAGCAAAGGGCCTAGGGGCAGGGAAGATCTTCAGATTCCCATAACAGCATCCCTCCTGGGTATGCTAGGGTACTTGCTGCTACAAATCTCTAATTTTTAATCTGTGTTTCTGTGATCCTTTATTAAATATAATTTTATTTCATTATGATCTGAAAAGGATATATTTAATATTTCTGTTTTTCTGCATTTAACTATAATGTTTTTATGCCCTAATATATAATCAATTTTTGTTTACCTTTACAGAGAAACAAGTATATTCATTTTCATCCTTATTCAGTTCTCTCTAGATATCTACCATATCTTTTTCTTTTTCTTTTTTTTTGGAGCGGGGAAGGCAGGGCAATTGGGGTTAAGTGACTTGCCCAAGGTCACATGACTAGTAAATATTAAGTGTCTGAGACCAGATTTGAACATAGGTCCTCCTAACTCCAGGGCTGGTACTGTATTCACTGCACCACCTAGCAGCCCTTTGTCTACCATACCTAACTTATTTAAGATTCTATTCATTTCTTTGACTTCTTTCTTAATTATTTTTGGTTAGATTTATCTTATTCTGAGAAGAGGAGGTTGAAGTCCCCCCACTATTATAGTTTTGCTATTTCCATCTGCAATTCATCTACCTTTTCCTTTAAAAAATTGGATCCTATAGCATTTGGTGCATATATATTTAGTATTTATATTACTTCATTATCTATAGTATCTTTTAATATAATGTAGTCTCCCTGCTCATTGCTTTTTAATTAAGCTATTTTAGTTTTAACTTTGAGATCATGATTTTTATTGATGCTTTGTTTTGCTGCTGCAGCAACAGCTGAAGCATAATAAGTTCTACTCTTTTACTTTTACTTTATTTGTATCTCTCATTTTTAAAAGTGTTTTGTGTAAACAACATATGTCAGGTTCTGTTTTTTTGACCCATTCTGCTATCTGTTTCATTTTACATTCAAAGTTATACTTACTTTTCAATTTAATGCAATCAAGATTATCCATTTTGCATTTTATGATGCTCTCTAACTTTTCTTTGGTCATAAAGTCTTCCCTACTCCATAAATCTGACAGGTGAACTATTCCTTGCTTCTCCAGATTACTTACAGTATCTGCCTTCATGCCTAGATCATGCACACATTTAGACTTGATTTTGGTGTACAGCATTAGATGATGGTCTATGCCCAGTTTCTGCCATATTATATTCCAGTTTAAATTATATTACATTATATTGTATCATATCATATCATATTGTATTATATTATATTATATTAAATTCGATTTAAATTGAAAAGTTTCTGTACAAACAAAGCCAATGTAACCAAGATTAAGAGGGAAGTGGGAAACTGGGAAAGAATTTTTACAACCAGTGTCTCTGATAAAGGACTCATTTCTAAAATATACAGGGAATTAAGTAAAATTTATAAGAATACAAGTCATTCCCCAATTTATAAATGGTCAAAGGATATGAACAGGCAATTTTCAGAGGTAGAAATTAAAAATATCTGTAAGCGTATGAAAAAATGCTCTAAATCACTACTGATTTGAGAAATGCAAATCAAAAGAACTTTGAGATACTACATCTCACCAGTCAGATTGGCTAAGATGACAAAACAGGAAAATAATAAATGCTGGAAAGGATGAGGAAAAATTGGAACACTAATGCATTGTTGGTGGAGCTGTGAACTGACACAACTATTCTGGAGAGGAATCTGGAACTATGCCCAAAGGGCTATAAATAATTGCATACCCTTTGACCCAGTAATACCACTTCTGGGGTTGTATCCCAAAGAGATCATAGAAGTGAGAAGAAGACCTATATGTACAAAAATATTTATTGCAGCTCTCTTTCTGGTGGCAAAAAAATGGAAATTAAGGGGATGGCCATCAGTTAAGGAATGGCTAAACAAGTTGTAGCATATGAATGTGATGGAATACAATTGTGCTATGAGAAATGGGGAGCATATGGACTTCATATTTACCTGGAGAGGCTTATACGAACTGATGCTAAGTGAGAAGAGCAGAACCAGGAAAAATTTGTACACAGTCACAGACACATCGTATGTGGGATGACCAACTTTGATAAATTGGGCTCTTCTCAGCAACACACAATTATAAGGCAACTCTACAAGTCTCAGGATAGAAGGAGACATCTACATTCAGAGAAAGATCTAGAAAGAACAGAGCTTAACTGGAGACTGAAGCAATACATGCTATTCTTCTTTTTCATGTTTGGATTTTTTTCTTTTTTCCCAGTGTTCACTCCATTGGTTACAACCCTTCTATACAACCAGACTAATGTCCAATGTGAAAGTATTTGCAGATCCTATACATGATTGCACGCCACCATGAGGGTGGGGAGGAAAGGGAAAGGAGAAAATTTGAAACTCAAGGGACTGTGGAACTGAATCTTGTAAATTAAAAGTAAATAAACAAATCAATGAAAAAATAAAATTAAAAGAAAAAGTTTTACTTTTTTTTACTTTTTACTTGACTAGTAAGTTATACTTACTAGCTGTGTATTTCCCTTTATCTTAATTTTCCTTACTGTTTATTCTTCTCTCTGCTTTTACCCTGTCCTTCCTCAGAAGTCTAATTTACTTTCTGCCACTGCCTCCCTAATCTGCATACCCTTCTAAAAATACTTCCCTTACCCTATTTCCCTGCCGTCCTGTTTCTCTGTAGGTTAAGAAGACTTTTATACTCTCCTAGATACATATGTGTGTATATATATGTATGTGTGCGTGTGTGTGTGTGTGTGTGTGCATACATATATATGATGGAATACACTATTCCATATTTAACCCAGTTCCAATGATAAAAAGGTTTCCATTCTACCTGTCTTTCATGTTTATCCACTTATATTTCTTCTGGTTATTGTAGGTCAAATTTTCTATTCAGGTCTGGTCTTTTCCTCAAGAATACCTGAAAGCCCTTTAATTAACTAAATAACCATTTTTTTCCCTTGCAAGATTACATTCAACTTTGCTGGGTAAGTTATTCTTGGTTGCAAGCCCAGCTCCTTTATTCTTCATAATATCACATTGTGGGGGGAGGAGAAGAGGAGAGGGAGGGGGTGAAAATTTGGAACTCAGGGGATTGTGGAACTAAATGTTATAAACTAAAAGTAAATAAATAAATTTTAGAAAAGAGAAAAAATATATCACATTGCATGTCTTTCAGTTTTTTAATGTAGCTAATTTTTGTGTTATACTGACTGTAGCTCCACAATGTTTAAATTTTTTTTTCCTATTTGTTTGCAATATTTTCTCCTTGACCTGTGAGCTTTGAAACTTGGCTATAATATTCCTGTGAGTTTTCATTTTAGTATCTCTTTTAGGTACTGATGGGTGGGTTTTTTTTTTCAATTTTTATTTTACCCTCTAGTTCTAAAATTTCAGGGCAATTTTCCTTAATAATTTCTTGAAGTATAGTGTCTAACTTTTTTTAATCATAATTTTCAGATAGTACAATATTATCTCTCTTTAATCTATTTTCCAGGACAGTTGTTTTTCTAATGAGATATTTCATCTTCTCTTCTATTTTTCATTCTTTTTATTTTGTTTTATAATTTCTTGCTGTGTTATGAAATAATTAGCTTCCCCTTGCCCAATTCTAATTTTTAAGAAGTTATTTTCTTCTGTAAGCTTTTGGATTTCTTTTTCCAATTGGTTGGTTTTTCTTTCATGATTTTCTCGATTTTCTTACATTACTTTTATTTTTCCTAATTTTTCCTCAACCTATCTTATTTGATTTTTAGAGTCCTTTTTAAACTCTTCCAAGAACTCTTTATGGGCTATTTTACATGTTACATTTTTCTTTGAAGCTTTACAAATGGCTATTTTGACTTCATTTTCTTCTTCTGAGTTTGAACCTGATCATCTCTATCTATTTATGGTCAGGTCCTTTCTCTGCTGCTTACTCGTTTTTAATGATCTGTTTCTTGACTATTAGTTTTATATTTGGGTCAGGCTCTGTTCCCAAGGCATAGGTATTGTTTTCTGAGCTCTGCCTTGGGGCTTTGACTTTTTTATTCTTTCATTGTTCTATAATCCAAAGTCAAGTGTGGTCACTGCTCTTCTGGCGCATGCCTTGGTCTATGAATGACTTCAGGTACTCCTCTCCATTCTTGAGCCCCAACCAGGACCCTCAGCACCTCTGCTCTCCTATGAGTGACCACAACCATCAGGGTACTACAAACCCTCTCTAACTATACTCATTGGTGTGTGCTCACTCCTCCTTTTCTGCAGCCATAGTCTGGAACTGTGTCTGATCAGCAAACCTAGGCCCCAAAGCCAGGGTCAGTGGAGGTCTCTTCAATTTCCCCCTGATCAGCAGCTAGACCCTCACACCATGCATGGGACAAAAGTTCCAGAAATTTCTAGATACAGCTGCCCCCAGGGCTTGCTGTTTGTTGCCTCTCTGATACCTTCCTTGAGATATCTGCATTTCACTTGGCCAGACCACTGCCCTTGGAGGTCAGATCTTTCCTAATGTTCTCCCCAATTGTCACAGGCTGAAGGACTACTTCACCCTGACTTTTAATTATTCTTCCCACTTTAAAATTCACTTTAAGGAATTATTTAAGTTATTTGGGGGGATTGGGAAAACTGAGTAATTTTCTGCCTAATTCCATCATCTTCCCACAATTCTCCTGTCATTTTTAATTACTTTGGATCTATATTTCTGAATCAAAAGATTATTTTTTGGTAGATAAAACAGAAGAAAAGTAGGAGCAAAATAGTTACACCTTCTTTCCATCTTTGTCACTTAGGCAGCTATGTGGTACAGCAGATAGAATTCTGGGCCTGGAGTCAGGAAAACCTAGGTTCAAATAGAACTTCTGACATTTACTAGCTGTGTGATCTCAGGTAACATCCCCTGTGTGGTTCCATTTCCTCAGTTATGATGATAATAGCACCTACCTCCCAGGGTTGTTGTAAAAGTCAAATGAGGTATTTGTAAGGCACTCAGCACAATGGCAGGCACTTAATACATGTTTGTACCCTTCCCCTTCCATTTCATACAGCCCAAGCCATAATCCTGTGATTTCTTTGAACTTAGCTATACTTGGGGAAAGGAAGAAATTGTCCAATGAGGGTACAGTCTTTACAATATTTTTAATATCCACTTGGAGGCTTGATGAGCCCACTTCCTCTTTCCCTCCCTAATTCAGAAAACCAGGTATCGTCAGACTGTTTTCAGGTGACAAAAAGCCTTTAACTGGCTGGTGAGTCAGAACTGAGTGTACATATACAAGGTTCCAGTGGATAAACACTCTCTCGCTCTCTCTCTCCCTCCCTCCATATCTCTCTCTGTCTCTCTCTGTCTCTCTCTGTCTCTCTCTCTGTCTCTCTGTCTCTCTCTCTCTCTCCCTCTCTCTCTGTCTCTCTGTCTCTCTGTCCCTATCTCCCTCTCTCTCTCTGTCTGTCTGTCTGTCTCTCTCTGTATCTCTCTCTCTCTGTCTCTCTCTGTATCTCTCTCTCTCTGTCTCTCTCCCCCTCTTCAAGTTCAGCAGAGGTAGCAGCAACTGTAACAATAACGACTAACCATGGCTTGTGTCACTGTGTGTAGCTGTGGACCAATAGTACCTCTGTCTTGTCTGTTTCTGTTATGCTCTTTCTTAATCTTAGGTGAATAAATACCAGAGATAGAACAAGACTTGTGAATTTTGAAAGGTCAGACACCCATAAATGTTCTTCTCAGCAACTGGAACAGTAGTAGCAGGGGCCGAGTTTTGTGAAGAGCTAGCTTTTAGTAGCAAGCAACAAATCTGACCCAGCCAAGGAATCAATTGACCCGACACCCAAGATTGTCCTTCAAACAAGGAAACTAATGGTCCATCAACTGTGCAACATCCATAATTTGACTTAATGGAGACTCAGTGGAGGGAAATAAAGGACTCCCAAAGGCAGGAGTATCGTTTTCCCTGATTAGAGATAAAGAGTAAAGTCAAGTGAAGTCAACAAGCATTTATTAAGAATTTATTATGTGCTGAGCAATGAGAAAATAAATGTAAGTAGAAAGAAAGTTAATTCCTGCCCTCAAGGAGCCTATGTTCTAAAGAGGGAAGACAACAGAGCAAAAGAATTAAAAGGGGGAGCAAGAGGGATTCACATAAACTCTGAAACATACCTCCAAAGTACCCCGCTGCTCCTGGGGTTGCTTTCTCCCTCAGCTGGATAGCGTTCAGTGTGAACATAGGAGAACTACTTTCAGACTCTCCATTTTTTGTGTATTTGTTTGACTAGATGACTGCTGAGTTCCCTTCTAAAACTCATATTCTACGATTTTTTAATTCTCTGTATTCATCATCAATTACCTGCCCTTCCTTCCAACTTCTGTGCATCTCTTTCAAAAATCTGAATTTGCAGTGAGTTCCTTATTTAACCTTCTGTTTTTATGGGCAGATTCCTTTTTTTTTTCTTTCTCATCAGTGTTCTCACTATTTAATTCTTGAAAATGTCCTATTTCTCTTGAAACGATTCCTTTACAGAATATTGTCATTGAATCTGACTTATCTTATCGTGAAACCCTTTAAAATCTTCTCTCATCATAACTGATGCATACCAGATCATACCCAGCTTTTCTCTCCTCTTTTATAACTAACTCTATGATAGATGGTCACTTGCCCTTAAGGTTATGTATCATTTCTATTTCTGCAACTATTTCTTCCTTAACAGTAAGACTTGTGTACTGAAAAGTCATTTCCCTCACTGCTTTGTTCACAGTGATAGATGGAAAATATCATTGAGACAAATCTCAAATTTTTGAGCTGTTCTGTTTTTCAAAGTGAAAAAATTTTCATCAGTTCCCTGGGCATGGATTCCTCTATGATTATATAATATCATATCTTAGTAATAGGTTAATGACCCATCTCTCAAAACTGTTCATCTAATTCCTCCTTACAGTATAATCCAATAACAACATTGCTTGACTTTCTCCCTCAGATGATACTTTTTACCCTTATTACCAGAGAGGCCCCATGTAATAGTGTTTGGAATATTGAAGCTGGAGCCAAGGACACCTGGGTTAAAATCCCAACTCTGACACTATGATAATGGCCAATTCACAACCTCTCTGAATTTCAGGCCATTCTCTAAGATTATAAATTATAATCCGCAAAGATGGGAGAAATTTCATACTGGGGATTCCCAGCGCACATCAAGCTCTTGGGTCCTTGGCACGCTGACAATAACATTTATGTTAAGAACTTGACTTCAAAAGTTTGAGGGTCTGCTTTCACTATCTAATCTTGTCCTTTCTTACCTTTCCAGTATTTTACATTTTACTATTCTACATGTCCTCTATGTGATAGTTATGTGCGCCTATTTGATGTCCTTTGTACATGACTCTCCATCTCCCATTTCTGTGCCTTTGCATTAGCTGTCTATCTCTCGCTTCATTTTTACCCACTAACTTTCCTGTTTTTCTTAAAATCTCCTCTCAAATCTCACTTTCTTAACGAAACCTTTCCCATTCCATGCAACTAGTATTTTCTGCTCTAAGATTTCCTTCCATCTATTCCATATTCATCTTGTAAATACCCAATTATCCAAACATTGTAGATAATTATAGCATAAGTACTATTACTGTTATACTTTTCTTTTTTTAGATCTCATCTGGAGTATTGTCTTTAATACTGGGAAACATAGCTTGGCAAGATAATTGATAAGTTGGAGGAGGGCAACCAGGATATTGAGGGATCTCAAATTTATGCCATATAAGGATTAGTTGAAGGAACTAGGCATACTTTGTTTATCAAAGAGAAAACTTGGATTGGGGTGAGGGGAACAGGTGAGATAATGGCTATTTTTAAAAATTTGAAGGGCTGGCAAATGGAAAAGGTAGTAAATTTGTTTTACTTGGTCCTAGAGGGAAGAATTTAGAGCAATGTGTGGAGCTTTCAAACAGTCAAATTTAGATTTTAGTATAACAACTTTTTCTCAGAGAGCTCATGTTTTTTGCCTTCAGTATAAAAAAAAAATAAAAGAGGGTGTTGGAAGATTTGCCCATTGTCAAAGACCTAAGGTAGTTGGAGGGTAACAAAAGCTGATTAAGTACAGAAGAAATGAAGAAAAATCTCTCTCTCTCTCTCTCTCTCTCTCTCTCTCTCTCTCTCTCTCTCTCTCTCTCTCTTCCTCTCCCCTTCTTCTCTCCGCTCTTCTACTCCTTCCTACCTACCTCTCCTCTTTCCATGGGTTGGACTATATAGAGTAAAAGCTATCACTGAGACTAGGGTACCATAGATGTTGGAAGCACCAGACACCAGAGACGAACAAAAAGGGATGAAGAGACAGCATGCTCTCTATCTAGTGTGTTTAGTGGAGCCTACAGTGACCGTCCCTGGGAGAAAAGTATGTAGGTTCTGACTCTGGAATCTCCAGTGGCATGTCCATTGAAGTAGCAGGACCAAAGGCATTCATCTGTTTGGCCAACTGGGATTGGCTGTTAAAAAGATGGATCCTTCTCCCCTCCCTAGTGATATTGAATATGAGGCTCAGTGAGTGATTCTCTAAAATAAAACAGACTTACTAATTTCAGTCCTGCAAAACTGGGAAGAAGGAAGATGAAATTTCAGACATTTTGGGGAGTGGCTGGGGATTAGCTGCTCAGTGCTGTATATTATATTTTCAACTTCATTCAGTAAATGTGAATTAGTCATTCTTTTGGGTCTTAAGGAGTTAGGAAAGAGATTAGAATCTAATGGGTACAGAGATATTAGTCATTTTAATAAATTATGAGTTGTTGTTGGGGCTATCCAAACAATAGACTAGACAAGGAGGTAACTGGGCTTTAAAATATACTGAAAGGAGACTGAGATCCAAGGAACCCATGCAAGGCACATATTTACACGTACAAAGGATATTGCGATCTAGACTCAGTAATGGTTCTACCTGCTCCTCTCTCAAAGGAAGTCAGGTTGGTAGCTCAGAGCTTAGATCAACACCTAGTGGCTTGTGGAGAGATTGCAGTTCGAGTAGCTCTTCAATCCCTTACTCCTCAGAGACATGTGGACTTTGCCTACGCTTTACCAATCTTCATTTATGATTAGTGTCAATCTAAAAAAGGTGCTTCTATAAGAGGATAAATTTTGTCTCACTTAAGAAAAAAATGTCCCCGAAAGTAAAGCTACCCACAAAGTAGAACAGGTCACTTCTGGATCTAATGGGTTCTCCCTCACTGGAGGTCTTCTAGCAAGAGCTACATACCCACTTCTTGGATATTTTCAAAAGATCATTCTTGGTTAAGCATTAGATAAACTGTGTGTGGGCCCTTTTCATTTTTGAGATTTTGTAATTCTGATTGGTAGATCTTCAAAAGTTTATGCTCCACTAGCATAAAAGACCATTAATTTGGCTTTAAGAGACCATTGGTAACTTTGGAGAGGGCATCTTCAGAGATGAAGTCAGATGTGAGATTACAAGCAGCTGAAAAGTGATTTAAAAGAATGGAAGTGAAGGCAGTGAATATAGATTTTTTTTTCCTTAGGAGCTTGTCTATGAAAGGGAGGAAAAATATAATGGGTGATGGGACCAAATGAGTGTTTTTCAAGGATGTACGAGATATGAGTATGCATATTTATAGACTACAAGGGAAAAAAACTAATAAAAACTGAAGATTAAAGATAATGAATGACTTATATTTTCTCACTAAAGTAGGTGATGCACTCTCAGGGTGGTGTGTGTGCTATGCCTGAGAAAGGATTGTAAAGGAAAGTCAAAGTCAGAAGAACTAGGTTCTATTCTACCTTTGATACTTTCCAAGCTATAGAACTATGAACCAGTCACATAGAACCCTCTGAGCTTCAGTTTCTTTCTTTGTAAAGTGAGGATAGCAATAGTTGTGTTATCTATCTCATAGAATTGTTGGGAGGACAGGGCTTTGTTAACTGTGAAGTGCTACTTAATATGTTATGATTAACTGAATTGTTACTTTGATCAACTCTTCTTGGATGAGATTCAAGAGAATTCTGTGTTATACTGAAACTCATATTACATTATATTGTAGAGTAAGCTTTAGTGTACTACCATCTCTGTCTGGGCTAGACCCTTTTCTGCCTCTTTATCAATTAGCATTTTTTTCAAATATCTACATAATATATATTATATACATATATATATATATATATATATATATATATATATATATAGTAGTATACATGGTATGATGAGTTGTACTTTTCTTTTTCCTTAAAACCCATCTATTATCTCTCTGATGCAAGGAAACCCATACATACAGGCTCCTCTGTGCCCAATATGACCATTGGCAAGGGGAAGGTAAGGATCTTGAGATCCATCCATGTCTCAGGGTTAGGCATCACATTTAGCTCTGTTGTTCATCCTGCTCTAGCCTTATATCACATGAACTCATGATATATTCCCTGTAACAAAGCTATTGCTTTCAATTAGGTCAGTGCCTCATGTACTTGGCAGGATTCCCAAGGATAGGAGTTCTGGCCCTACATTTTACAGCCCCCATTGCCTAGCTCTCTGTAGTAGTCTCTACAGAGTGTTGCTATTGTTGTTCAGTCATTTCATTCATATCTAACTCTTTGTTACCCTGTTTGGCAGTTTTTTTTTGGCAAAGATACTAGAGTGTATCATTTTATAGCTCATTTTATAGATGAGGCACTGAGGCAAACAGGGTAAAGTGACTTGCCTAGGGTCACAAAACAAGTAAGTGTCTAAAGTAGGGTTTGAGTTCATGAGGATGAGTCTCCCTGATTCCAAGCCCAGTGCTCTACCCACCACACCACCTAGCTGCCCCTATACAGAGTAGGTATTCAATAAATGTTTTATACATGTTTTTCATGGTTGTGTCTTTAGACCTGACCACCTGCTTGCCTGTATCTTTGTCTTCTCCTTCAAGAATGTCAGTGTCAGAATATTGGTTGTCTTCAGGGGAGTTAGAAGTTGCTTTCTATTATAGGTGCATGACTTTTTCCCTCACATCACTTCAGTCCTCAGTCTTATGATTAGTTTCTCTTCTACTCTTCCCTTATCCTTTGGAGGGCCCTGAATGAAGTAGGGGGATTACAGTACTCAAAGTATCTTTGTGGATAGGCATGTAAGACATAGAGACCAACTAATAACTTATAGGGCAGTTAACTAAGGGGCACAATGGATAGAGTGCCAGGTCTGGAGTCAGGAAGCCCTGAATTCAACTCCAGACTCAGACTCTTACTAGCTGTATGACCTTAATCAGCTATCAGCTACCATAGATTTAATTATCATCTCTACACAGATTACTTCTAGATCAATATTTCCATCCCTTTTTTTGAGCTCCATCTCACATTAATGTCATACACACACATTTCCCAGGTGTCTCATATTCATATTAAATCCAAGATGTCCAAAATAAAATTTGCTATCTTTCCCTCTGTGGTGCTTCCCTATTTCTGTCTAGAGTTTGTGTCTTCTAACATTTTTCTAGCCACACCAGTTTCCAACCTTAGAGTTATCCTTGGCTCCTCGCTCTCTCTCATCCTACCTATCTAACCAGTTTCCAAATTTCATAAATTCTGTCTCTGCCATATCTCTCACATCTATCTTCTCTTCACTCACCTGGCCACTACCCTAGCCCAGTGCCTCATGATTTCTTTTCTACACTATTTTAAGAGCCTCTGAATTAGTTTTCCTGACTATTGAAGTCCTCTCTCCACACAGTTGCTAAAGTTATATTACTAAGGACCTGACCACGTCACCCTCTGCCCCCTTCAAGAAGCACTTTCCCCCACACTACCTCTGAAGGTAACTCTAACTACTTAAAAACTAATCCTATGAGGCAATATGGAAGAGGAAAAAAGAAAAACTTGTATCGGAGTCAGAGGATGTGGGTTTTAGCAGGAGCTATACTAATGAAATGAACTGAGATGTCACTGAACTTTTTAAAGTCTTTTAAAGTCAATTTTTCCCTTTATAAACTTGAGGTAATAATACTTGCACCATCTTGCACAAGGTGGTTGTGAGGAAAGACTTTGTAAAAGATTATGTAAATGTAATGTAGTATAAATGATAATATTTCCTATTTCTATAACACATCAAGTTAAACCCTATGTCATTGGTGAGCAATACTCAAATATTTCCCAGAAAAATAACTAAGATCTTTCCTTGAATTTACTCAAAATCGCCATTAAAAACCCTCTCAAAATAGATCAGATGAATCATTTCTTCTTTCATGATTCAGTGGTAGTGCAGATAGCATTTAGTTTCTGGTTAAAAACCAAGTGTGCATACATAAATATATACCCATTTCCCAAATCTATGTAAACATAGTTTTCCAATGCAAAGTTCTTAACTTAAAGTCCCACAATGCTACCCATTATACCAGTGGTTCTCAACCTTACTAATGCCACGGCTGTTTAATATTCGTATGTGGGCGTATCTGCATGTGGGTGGACCCACCAGGAGACAGATAGAGGAGCAGTGTCTCTGTTCCTAAGACCATTGGAAATAGGTGTTTTCCAATGGTCTTGGGCAACCCCTGTGAAAGGGTCATTTAACCCCCAAAGGGGTCACAACCCACAGGTTGAGAACCACTGCATTATATCTTGCTAACTTTCCAAAGCTCTCTAAATTTAGTCCCTCTGGAGACTAGTTACCACTTCTGCAAGATGGACTCATAATACTTGCAAAATCTGCTTAATAGTGTCATTGTGAGAAAAGTGTTTCACAAACTTTTTTTAAAAAATGAATCTTTGATATCCTTTGTTCTAGAACAGCAGTTCTCAGAGAGTGGTTCGGTGACCGCAGGGTGCAACCTTTCAGGTTGACCATAAGGTCAAAAATTGTTCATGATAATATTTTTTTTCTAATATGGTAAATATTAATAAGTACCATTTACATAAACAAAGATCTTTGGTTTTCAATAATTTTTAAGAGCATAAAGGAGTCCTCTAACCAAAATGTTTGAAAACTGCCAGTGGAGGGAATTCCTGTTAAAGAAACTCCCGCTACCAATGTAGATAAAAATCTTCTCTAAAATTTGTTAAGTAAACTAAACTAAAGCTAAAAAAGTTACCTGGGGGAGTAAGAGGAGAATAAGCGATTACACAACACCCACTGTGTGCTTGTTTTTGTTGTTGTTGTTGTTCAGTAATTTCAGTTGGGTCCAACTCTTTGTGATCCCATTTGGGATACTAAGTACTGTGCTAAAGGCCTTTACAAATATTATCTCATTTGATCATTGCAACAGCCCTGTAAGGTAGGTGCTATTATCATGCCCATTTTACCATTGAAGAAACTGACGCAGAGGTTAAATGATTTATTCAGGGTCACAAAGCCAGTGTATGTCACAAATGAGTCTTGAACCTATGTCTTCTTGACTCTCAGACCAAACTCTCTGCCCATTACTTCCCTTATAAACCTTAAATCACCTTATAAATGGGAGTTAGCATTAGTCCTGTATTTTGTTTATCTAGTCAGAAGCACAATGAAAGGAAAATGTCAACACCTTAATTAGTCAGTGAAGTAGATTTAATTAATTCTTCCAATAAGTCTATCCTTCCTGAAGCTTAATCATAAAGACTTTTAATACAGCAAAGAAATTACTTGGGTGGTTATATATTACTATTAACAAAGAAGAAAAATATATGTATGTGTGTGTGACAAATATATATATATATATATGTATATAATATACCTTATATGTAACATAAGTTAAATATATAATCATTCTATTAATTAGCTAGTTATAAGGGGGACAATGTGATTTAATAGAAGGAACTTCCAATCAAGCTATTAAAAAAATACTTAATAAGCAGGGTTATCCAAATGGGGGAGGCCAAGTGTTGTATGGATATAGCCTACAATGACACAGATAAGCCACCTACACCCTCTCCCCCAGTGTGATTCTTAACCATGCCCTTCCAAGCATCTCATTTAGAGAATAAACAACTGGTAAGCTCCTGGTTGTTGCTGCTGTTGTTCACATTTCATGGTTACCAGTGTAGCCTTTGGACTGTTCATTTGTTAACTCCTTTACTTTCACCATCTCACCTCCTTTTCTGCTAATACATTTCCTGTATTTTAACACATTTTCCTTCTTTAGAGATGGGTTTTTGCTTTGAGGAACAATTTGGGATCATTGACAGAACTGTACAATTTCCCAGATACAATAACCTAGGCCTCTCGTAGGTCTCTCTCTCTTCCACGTGCAATTCTCTCTTTCATTTTCTTGATTCAATTTTGGGTCCAATGCATTATCAAACTATAGCATCTGCTGCGAATGCATATACTAATGTAATAGCTTAATTGGTTTGCCATCCAACAGTATGTTATAGTCTGTGTTCTTCAACTGTTTGGTTGATGTGTGGATTATTAGACCTATTTCTTTTGAATGATGATAGATCTCTTTGAGGAAGCCCTGTAATATGCAAAAGTTTAATGTAATTAGCACAATATCATGTGTAAGCTAGAACACTTTGCTATCTATTGGGAATTCTTTTCCATTTGTATCTTACAAAGAAGTAGCTTATCTTCTATGAGAGTCTATAGCAAACACCTATGGGTACATAATATTTTACTTCTCAATATTAATAATCATCAGGTCATAATTTTATTTTAAGTTATTTTAAAGTTTGCATTATCAAGAAATCTTGAATTATCTTTTTTTCAATTTTATTTTATTTTATTATTGATTGAAGGCAGTGCTCACCAGAGATTGTATTCAGGTAGTGTAGTGGACAGAGCACTACACTTGGAGTCAGGAAGAAATGAATTAAAATCTAACCTCAGATATTTTCCAACTGTGTGACTCCGGAACTGTGGACACTTTGTCTGCCTCAGTTTCCTTAGCTGTAAAATGATGATACTAATAGTACCTACTTTCCAGGGTTGTTGTGAGGATCAAAGGAAATAATATTTATAAATCCAGCACCTGGCACGTAGTAAATAATTCTTTTCTTCCTTCTCCCTCCCTTTATTCTACTTAACTCCATTTCATGTGGTTGCACTTCTGTATATGAGGGGCCTACATAGTCAGCATACTCCTCGTAAAAGCCCTTCAACTATTCAAGGACAGTAAGTTGCCCCTCTCTCTTCCCTCCTACAATCCTTTGCTGATCTTTGCTAGGACTTCTCCTCTGTCTCTCCATTCCCCAACTGTGAGACATAAACTCATTGGAAGGACTTTAGCAATGACATTTTCTGTACCAAGCCGATCTCAAATGGACATATTGAAGAATCTCAATAAAACTTATTTCATTAGAACTTAAAAAAAAACAATTTAGAACAAAAGGTCAGAGTCTGCTGTTAGATTAAAGCAGATTTATTTGAAGGAATGTTTTCTATATTTAAAAGGAAGTTTCATATACTCAACGAGGATTTAATCAAGAGGCAGTGCAGGAACAATACTAGTGGGGATTTACATTGAAACCCTCTATTAGTCATTGATTGCTGCATTCTCCTTCAGTTTCAATCTATGAACAGCTTGACAAGAGGACCAGGGAGGTGGCAGCTTTCATCCTTAAATCTCAAAGTACACTCAGAATGGATAAGCATTGGGATGTCAGATTAAAATGACTAAATAAAGTCTAGAATTACTTCAGAATAAACATTTCCCAGTTCCAACCATCGATATTATGAAAAAAAATGTCCAACTAAAAAATCGCATGTCAAAGAATAGTGCATACTCAGAATCACACGTAGTGTCTGACACATAGTAGGGATTTCAATGCATTTTAATTGATTGATTCCTTATAATATCTAAGTCACAGAGCATTGGGATCCATTCAATCCTGTAATCTATTAGTAGCAGCAATGAAAGCACAAATAATAACAAGCTCTAACCTGAACTTCATCTACATAGAAAAGTTCAAGTTCAACATGGAAAAGTAAAAACTAAACTATAATGAAACCAAGAAAAGAGTAATGAGGAAAAGGTACAAGAAACTCTTCATGGGGCATCCTTGTAAACCTGACCACAAGCCTATGAATTTAACATTAAAAGTTAAATTCAAAATTTAAAGTGAGTTCTAATTCAATAGACTAGAGATGAATCAGTCAGCACCAAGGACTCCAGTTACTTTAAACTAAGTCATTACCATGGCAAAGGCAGGTGAAAAATCTCAATTTAGAACTGAAGGGAAAAAAATTTCCTATTAGTTCATGAGGAAAGAAAGTCAGTTCCCTGAGAACTACTGGTGTGCACAAAAGCCTGCTTGCTATATTCCCCAAAGGAGCAAATCAATTGTAACATCAAATTTTACCTTTAAAACCTTTCTTAAAAATCAAAAGCAGAAATGGAGTGAATAGGAATGAATATTTCCTGGTATGAGGCATGACCAACTTTAGTTTACAGAAGCATATAACCAATCTTAATCTTGCCTTTGAACTAGTTCAAACCAATTCCTAAAGATGGAATCTGCAAAGATACCTGGAAAATGTCTCCAACATATAAAGGAATATTAAAAGAGGACCATTTATAATGAATTAACAATGATAATAATTAATATGAAGTACCCATTATAATTTTCATCTTCACTGTACAAATTCATTATATCCAAAGTGCGTTTTGACACTTGAAGCATACAAATGTTTCTTTTTACTGTTGAATTGTTTACAAATGTTTATATAACACAGACTTTGATGCCCATATACATATTGATTTTAGCAAGATAAATATTTCAGTGGGTAATGTATTTCCCAATAAATTCTTTTTAAAAAAATAAGTGTTACTAAGACAGTAGATCAGGACAATATTGTAGATACAAATTCTTTGATTTTAGCAAAGCATTTGATAAAGTATCTTATACTATCCTTGTGGAAAAAATGGCAAGAAATGGACTAGTCAATAGTGAAGACGATTATATTATTTGAACAGTAAGACAAAAAGAGTGGTTGTTTGATGGCCCATTGTCAACTTGGCAGGAAAGTCTCCAGGGGACTGCCTGTGGGATCTGTGTAGAAGAGAAGTTTGATCAAAAAGCTCTCTGGCCAATTTGATGACCTCTCCAGGTACTTTAATAAGATTACACAACAGACTCTTTTTTGAAGACTCCAGAGGATCATTGCTCCACAGGTGAAATGCGCATGCCATCTGGCATATAGTTAAGAGGACACTCCACGCTGTTTAGCTGGCTAGGATTCAGAAGCGTGGAACCTTGTCAGAGAAGCTGACCCCTCCACAGTCTTTGAAATAGAGCTGATAGATGAGCACACTCATTCTTATTATTCTCTGTGTGTGTGGCTCTGTTGCTTTCTCTGTCTTTATCTCTATCTCTCTTTGTCTCTCTCTCTCTGTGTCTCTTTGTCTCTGTCTGTGTGTATGTGTGTGTGTCTCTGTCTTTGTGTATTCTATATGTCTCTCTGTCTCTGTCTCTCTATGTCTCCTTCCCTTCCCCTGCACATCCTCCCTCTCATTGTGTAGAATATTCTCCTGGTTGTGCTCACTTCACTCTCTATCAGTACATGCCTTTTTTCCCAAGACTCTCTAAATTTGTCCTCTTCATCATTTTTTACAACACAATCCTACTACACTTCATCCATTTGATTATACTTCTTGACCATCGCTGTGTTCTCTATCTAGGTGGGTTCTTTCATACCCCTATTTTAGCTTCCTCTTGTATGTTGTCCTCCCCTATCAAATTATAAACTGCTTGAGGACAGGAACTGTCTTTCTTTTACTTGTTTGTCTCCCCATCACTTAGCACAATGACTGTAACATAGCAGGTACTTAAATGTTTATTGAAGTAAGTTGAGTTGATGTTCATATGACATAATTTGTTTAGCCCTTCTCCCAGTTGATGGGCAACCTCTTTTCTTCCAGTTCTTTTTTTTCTTTTTTTTAATATATTTTATTTTATTTATTTAAGTTTACATCATTCATTTCCATGAGATTTTGAGTTACAAATTTTCTCCCCATCTTTCCCCTACCCCCCCAAAACAGCCATCCCCTTGTATGTTCCCTCCTCCAATCTAATCTCTCCTGTGTCCTCCCCCATCACTCCTCTAACTTTCCAATAGGACAGAATGGATCTCCCTACCACAGTGCTGTGTATCTCAAGTTCCAATTGGATGTAGTTAATAATAATAGTAATAATAATTGTATATATATGTGTATATATATATATGTATATATATATATATATTTTAACATTTGATTATAGAACTTTAAATTCTAGATTCTTTCTCTCTCTCCCTCGTCAGCCACCCCCACTGGATTTTCTTCCAGTTCTTGCCACCGCAAAAAGAGAAGTAGAAATATTTTTGTACATATGAATCCTTTTATTCTTTAATTTTGGGGGGGTGTAGACCTTTTATTGACATTTCTGAATCAATGGATAAGCATATTTCAGTGAATTTTGGAGTATAGTTCCAAATTGCTTTCTAGAATGACTGGATTATTCTAGATCAGTTTCACCAATGGAGCACTGATATAACCATTTTCCCAAAGCCCCTCCAGCATTTGCCATTTTTTTGGAACTTTATCAATCTGATGAGTGTAAAATGGAACTGATTAATATTGCTATAACTTTATATACTTCTGTGTGTACTTTGACTCCCTTATAGGTTTTTGGTACCTGTTTCAGCACTTTGAGCTTTTCTACATTTTCTATGAGGTAAAATAAAGGACAGATTTTGTATACAATACATTCATTTGGTACCTTCAGTACTTTGGTAAGACACAAGGATCTTGTTATCTAACTTTGGGGAAACCCAGACACAAATGGTTCTTCTAATACATTTGGAGACTCTCTGAACAACTCTAAGTGCTGGAAAAGAGTCACAAAAAAGCAAAACCCTCTGCTGGAATTGTTCCCCAAAATTAAGCCCACATTACATGAGCCCAGAGTCTTGGATGCTCCTGAGCCATACTCGACCTTATCATGTGCCACTTTTCTTACTGATTTAAATGAAAATCTGTACATCAGTTTGGAAGATGAAATAATGTTGAAAAGAATTACTCAAACTGTGGTTGATAGAATCCAGTTCTTGACAAGCTACAATATTGAGTTTATTGTAGTTAAATGAAATTCATTTGGAATAAAGATAAAGTCTTACATTTCAGTTCAGAAAATCAACTTTATGCTACAAGATGGGGAGGCATTGCTACATGATAATTCAAAAAAGATCTGGAGGTTTTAGTGGACTTCAAGCTCAATACTAGCCAGCAGTGTGATATGGCTACCAACAAAGCTAACCCTTTCTTGGGAAACATGAAGAGAAAAAGAGTTTTCAGAAAATAGGAAACAATAACCTCTTTGTACTCTATGCTGATCAGACCACTGCCAAACTATTATATTCATTTCCCGGTACTTTAGTTTGGTAAGGATATCAATAAGATAGAGAACTCTTAAAGATCTTGAGTCTAGGTTATATGAGATTAGATTTAAGAAACTTGAGAACAGAAAACTCAGGAGAGTAGAAGAAAGACACGATAGCATTATACACTTTTCTGAAGGGCTGGGCAGTGAAAGAATAATTCGATTTACTATGTTTGGCCTGTTGGATGCAGCCATCAGGGAGGCCACCTGACACTGAACCTAAAGTCTTACCGGGTTCCAACCAGCTAAAGTCAATCTTGTGGTTTCTCTGGAAACTCCTTGTTGTCACAGCTGTAGCCCACTGTTCTAACCAGAAGTCTTCACTCCTCAAGCCTCTCCAGTCTTTTATTTGGACTTTTGGCTATCATGCAAAACAATTTCTGTAACAGCTGCAAGATATGAGATTTCCTTCCTATTGACAGGTATTTAAACCTTTCCCTTTCTACCTGTTCAGCCACTCCAGCAGTACAGTGCTACATGATGTCCCAGATCGCAACTTTCATGCCTGGATTAAATACCCTTGTTGTTGCTACTGTGATAGTCCTTTTTATTTCAGGTTGACAGGCCCAGATGTCAGAACCAGGAGAAATGGGTTGAAGCTACCAAAATTCAGTCTAGAACAGTGGTTCTCAACCTTCCTAATGCCGCAACCTTTTAATACTCCTACGTGGACCTATCTGCATGTGGGCGGACCCACCTGGAGACAGATAGAGGAGCGGTGTCTCAGTGCCTAAGACCATGGGAAATATGTGTTTCCCATGGTCTTAGGTGACTCCTGTGACCCCTGTGAAATCGTTGCACAGGTTGAGAACTGCTGGTCTAGAATCTAGACTCTAGATATCTAGACTCTAGATACAAGCAAAAACTTCTTAGCAATTAATGCCATCTACAAATGTAATGGGCTGTCTCAGGATATAGTAGGTTCCTCCTCATTGGAAGTTTTAAAGCAAAGATTAAATGACCATTCATCTATTAGGTATAGTATATATCCCTTCAGTATGGGTATGACAGAATGACTGCCAAGGTACCACCCAACACTAAAATTTTGTCATTCTTTGAGAGAGAGAATAAGAGAAAGAAAGAGAGAGAGAGAGAGAGAGAGAGAGAGAGAGAGAGAGAGAGAGAAAGAGAGAGAAAGAGAGAGAGAGAGAGAAAGAGAAGAGAGAAAGAGATTATAAAGAGCCTTGCAAACCTTCAAGTGCTATATAAATGTGAGCTATTATTAGTTATTAACTGCCTTCACTCACATATAAAAAATGACTATAAAAGTAACACACCCTACAGGTCCTCACTGCATAGAAGACCACATAGCTTAGATTCCACTGCTTCCTCCCCTCCTTTCCCCCACCCCCAGGGTTCTCCAGTACATTTAAGGGGATTGGGATCTATCTTGGTTTTCTGCAAAGAACTCTAACCTCAACTGATGGTGTTTCCCTAACTGTAGGGGGGTTATCTCCCTGCATCATAGTTCCATTCAACAGTAACAGTCAGTTTTTCCCCAGAAATCTTTACTTCAGAAGGTATAATCAGAAATATACAAACTTACTCCTCCACCAAGTGGGAGGCATAATCTTCTTCCTTCCCACTTTATATCACCTCAGGCTCTGGGAAGGGGAAGGGGATTAGATTCATAGTTGATCTGGGTTCCTATAGTGCACAGTCCCAGTTTCCAGTCCAAATCCCTCCTGAGGCTAGAGTTCCAAGAACCCTGGTTTCTCAGTTTCCATTCCCGACTGCCAGGCTGCACCACCCTGCCTTGTAATAACTAGCTCCAAGGTTGCCACAGGTCAAGCTTACGTTCCCATGAGGATCGCCTAAAGCATCTGAAAGTGAGGACAAACAATGGAAAACCCAAATAAACATCCCAGACCTATTTCTTGGGAAAGCAGGAGGGAGCAGGGAAAGCAAAGTCCTTCCCTTCTTACCGGTTCAGTTCAAGGTATCCCCTGGGGGGATTAGGATCTTTCCCCTTTAGATACAGCAGATACAGCCCAAAAGAGTGTAGCAGAAAGAGTAATGGAAACAGCAACCCAAAAGAATGCTCAAGATGCAGGCATCCAATCAAAGCACAGTGCCCCCACACTCATGTGGTACAAGATACAGACTTGTATGGTAGGCAATCTGGGCACGTGCCAAAGGTCCCTCAAGGAACCTCCATTTTAGGCCAACTGGGCGTACTTAGAGAAGTCTGGGTAACACGTGGGTGTATGTATTTACATGTATGCTTATTTATAGATAGCTATTGATTTGTATTTGTCATCGATTGATTCATTCGTCAAATACATTGAAAAGATATACATTTGGAGTGCTAGAGATTCAGAACTGTGATTTTATCAGTATGGGTAATTCCTAGTGTGGAAACCCCCTCTACTGACAGACTCATCTTTAGTCTATATTTTTAGAGAATTGCCTAGAGCACTAAGAAGTTAAATGTCCAAGCCCAGGATCACATAACCTGTATACATCAGAGGCTAGACTTGAACTCAGGTTTATGATATAATACTGCCTCTTGAATTGTTACATGTGTGCATGTGTGCATGTGTATATGTGTATTATATATATGTATATACATGTATATGTGTTTGTGTACAAAATTTGTTATATGTAAACACAAGAAGGATGACAAAACGTCTCCCACTCTGAGAGCAATTGTCTGTACCCCTCCTCTTTGAGAATATTTCAGGAAGCTGTCCTGGGATGATTTTTATAAATTGGCCAAGTTGCTTTGGAGAGTGATCAGAAACAGAAACACAAGTGCAGATAGTAGTTGGTGCATAGTAAGCACTTATATTGCTTCTTGATGAGTGATTGAGTGAACAAACGAGAATAAGTGAGTAAATGAATGGGTGAATGAGTAAGTGAATGAGTGTGTGAGTGAATGAGTGAATGAATGAAAGAGCATATGAATGAATGAGTGAATAAGACAATGAGCAATTGAGTGAGTGAATAAATGAGTAAATGAATGAGTGAATGAGTGAATGTGTGAATGAATGAGTGAATAAGCAAGTGAATGAATGAGTGAACGAGTGAGTGAATGAATGACTGAGTGAATAAGTGAGTAAATGAATGAGTGAGTGAATGAGTGAGAGAGTGAGTAAGTGAATAAGTTAGTGAGTGTATAGTTCTAAAGCCCCAAAAGAGCTCTAAGACTCCATGAAGAATGAGAGGCATGCTACTTGGGATCTTGGGGAAAAGGAGGCAAATAAGAGTGGCATCCTAAACTAGGTGGAAGTAGAAACTAGTTGAAGGGGCAAGAAAGGAGTGTTACCATAGCACTCTGATAATCCCTCTTGGGATAATAGCCCAAGAATTATGAAACCTATGAGTAGTAAAATACAGGTTTCAGAAGACCAAAACCCTCATGGTTCAGAGGTATGTCAATCTCTTGAAGTAGAACAGCAGCTAAAGAATTAGCCCCATGGCCAGAAGATGACAAGCTCCATCTGCTGGGAGAGAGCTAAACTACATGTATCAATAAAGTCAAGCTGAACAACAGCAACAGTGAGAGGACCACATTGTCGAGAGAAGCTTCCGAGGATAGCAACAACAGCAAGAGAATCTGTATCATCTCTCAGCAGCAGAGGGAAACTGAGGAAAAGCTGGAGCACCAGTGGTGACCAGAGACCAATGAGATATAAATAAAGGAGACTTTGAAAAGACAATGGAGAGCACCACATGAAGAGATGTAGTGTAACTTCCGCCTTATCTGGAGTCCTATCCATAAGAGTACTGTAAGTCACAGAGACTACACAGATCTCTGAAGGAGGGGAGATTGCTGTGAGGAGTCTCTTGCCTCTCTGCAGGCTTAGAAGTGAGTACTTTTTGTAATCCTTTATTTTATTCAATTCAATTTAACAAGCACATATTAAACTCCTACTGTATATAGCCATATCTGGATAGATAGATAGATAGATGGATAGATAGACTGATAGGCATAGATAGATAGTGATAGGCTGATAAAAACATAATGTAAGGTGCTGAAATTCAAAGATAAAATAATCCTTGGCCTCAAGGAATTTATATTCATCTGGAATTATTTATCAGTACAACAATCCTATACTTTGAACCTTATAAGTCTGACTGCTCATAAGAGGAGCCAGATAACAAAGTGCTGTAGTGTTAATGGGAGTTGAAGATCTTTCCTGCCCATTAATAGGCCTCACTTGGATGCCAACAAGAGAAGCTTGATTAGGGGAGGTTTGTTTTTCCAGAAGCCCCACACCTTTTGTTACTTTGTAATTAGGCAGTGGGTCATGAGGGTTGTGATGCTCTCTGGCTCTGAAGAAGGGTATATATACTCTGAGGTGAGTTTTTGTTCATTCACTCATTGGAAGAATGTTTGTGTGATTGTGTGATATATATATATAAAACTTTGGTCAGACAGCTAGAAGCCCTCTCTGTTGATTTGTGTTATTTTCTCTGTCTGTATTTTTTCTGCTTGTAATTTCTGTTTGTTTTTTCTGAAGTTCAGGGTGCTGACATTCCCCCTCCCTGAACTAAGTGAATTATATATATATATACATATATATATATATATATATGTGTGTGTGTGTGTGTGTGTGTGTGTGTGTGTGTGTGTGTGTGTGTGTGTATATATATATATATTTATATGGTAACTAAAGTAAGATTGTTGACTCCTTTAAAACTGCTTTCCTTTAGAAAATCAGATCAAAGGGGTGGCTAGGTGGTGCAGTGAATAGAGCACTGGCCCTGGAATCAGGAGGACCTGAGTTCAACTCCAGCTTCAAACACTTAACACAAAACTAGCCATGTGATCTTGGGCAAGTTGCTTAACCCCAATTGCCCTCAAAACAAGGGAAAAGAATAAAAAAGAAAATTGGATCAAGTACCTGTGCTAGCAGCCATCCTAGGTATGCTAGGTTGCTTGTTGTTACAAGTGCCCAGGTTCCTCCAGGTGGAGGCAATAAGTCTACCTGAGGAGGCACAAAGTCTACCTGAGAGCTTCATGTTAAGAGGAAGAATTTAACACAAGAGTTTACAAATATATGCATATATAATATGAAAAAGCAACCATAGTACATTAGTTATAATAAACCAGCTTATGATATCCTGCAAAATAACATACAACAATTGTTACAGGACAAATGGAGTTAAGGAAAGAGAGGAGATAAGGAACCATGATGATAGTCCAAATATCTTTAAAGAGTTTTCATGTAAAATTAAAGCTATCCATGTTAGAGAAACAAAGGAATGGCATAGAAAGTGTGATGAAGTAAAAAGGATGTGAGACTTGGAGTCAAGGGAACCCTAGGTTTAAATCCTAAATAAAACACATATTAGCTATGTAATCACAGGCAAGTCTCAAACTATCTGATCTTCAGTCTTCTCATTTGTAATATGAGCCAGTGAGCCATTACCTATAACAAAGTTTTTGAAACAAAGAAGAAATAAAACGTGTTCATCACAACTGAATGTGACTGACAGCATGTGTGTTGTTCTACTCCCACAGTCTCCTACCTACACAATAAAGATAGGGAAGTACATTTTCTCTACTCTTCTCCAAGACCAGTCTCTCCAATTATGTTTATATTTGCTTGGCATGTAGTTTCATTTACACATACAACCTGCCCACCCAATCACACACACTTATATGGTGTTCATTGTTTTGTTTTCCTGATTCTGCTTACATCACTGGATCAATTCATATAAGCCTTCCAACGCTTCTCTGAATTCTTCATATTCTTCATTTGTTATAACAAGTTTTCCACTAGATTCAAGTACCATGATTTCTGCAGTAAATAGTTTTGTTTCTAGTTCTTTGATATTACAAAACAAAACAAACGTACACCTGGGAAAATTTTAGTATATATGGGACCTTTTCTGTCTTTCACTTTCTTGGAGAATATGTCTAGCAAAAGGATCTTTTATCAAAGGATGTGGATCTTTTAGTAACCGGAAGTGGGGAACCTGCATCCTAGAGGCCACATGCAGCCCTCTAGGTCCTCAAGTGTAGTCTTTTGACTGCTTCCAAACTTCACAGAACAAATTCCTTTAGTAAAAGAATTTGTTCTGTAAAACTTAGGCTCAATCAAAAGGTCACACCTAAAGACCTAAAAGGTTACATGTGGCCTTGAGGCCACAGGTCCCCCACCCCTGTATTTAGTTAATTAAAATCTTTAGCATAAATCAAATTGTCTTTCAGAATGGTTGGACCAGTGCTTAGCTCCACCAACATGGCAATTGACATGTTTCTTCCCATAGCTATAATGGGATATTTGGAAAGAAATGAAAGATTTTTAAAATTTTCAAGTATATACACTAAGAAGACTTTGCACGTTATAGGTTCTTTTGTAATCTAGTTTCATGATGGAAAATCTCACACTATATTGTATCAGTTTATAGAGAATTAGTAGTCTAAAGCTGGAAAGGACCTAATTTTGTGTGTGAGGAAACTGAGATCCAGAAGGGCTAAATGATTTGCCCAAAGTCCCACTGTAGTCATTATCTCTACTTTCTATCCACCAGAGCCTTAGATTCCATCCCTGGAAATACCCTCAGTTCTGAAAGGTGAGCTCTTGTCTTAATTAACCTGATCGAGGCTGACACTTCATAGCCCATTTATCTTTAAATTGTGCTATGATGAGCACAAATCCCATCCTTCTCTTCTACCATCCTTTTATGATGTGTTGTCTTCCCCCATGCAAAGGTAAGATCCTTGATGGCAAGAATTGTCTTACTTGCGCCCACACATATGGAAAGAGAGAGATGAGGGGAAGGGAAGAGAGAGAGACAGAGAGAAAGAGAGAGAGAGAGAGAGAGAGAGAGAGAGAGAGAGAGAGAGAGAGAGAGAGAGTTTTCAATCTTTTCTTGGTAATATTTCTTAAAATATTGATTTCACTAAAAATCCTTTTTCCACAGATATTACAAAGTCAAATTCAGACCAAGGCTTGTCAGAAATCAGGGAGGCTTTACTACAGTAATCTTCATTTTTTAAAAAATGGTCTCTGGAAAGTTGCCAAAAATCTCTTATAGTACATGTTAAATAGATAGTTCTTTCTTGGTTTTCATCCCTTAACCTTGCTAAAGCTTTCACTGCTATTGATCTCTTCCTACTCCTGGATATTCTTTCCTTCTTTGGTTTCCATGTCACTACTTTCTCCTCATTCTCCTACCCACTTTTTGCCAATCTGCTATATTAGCCATCTCCTTCCCCTAGAGATGAATGTTCTCTAAAGATCTGTCCCATTCCCTGTTATATAATCCTTCTGCAGTCTTTTCCCTGGTGACCTTGATCACCAGAAAAGGAAGAAAAGAATGCCTTTGAAATATTTTGAAATGAACAGAAGAGAAAAAATAAAGTTGAGAAGGAAATATAGACAGGACAACTTTGAATGTAACGTGCTGAATATTTTATATACTTGTTTTTTTCTATTTTTTTTTATTTTTTAATAAATTAATTTATTTCTTTTCTTGTTTACATCATTCATTTCCACCAGATTTTGAGTTACAAATTTTCTCCCCATCTTTCCCCTACCCAACACCTCAAAACAGCCATCCTACTGTATAACTCTTCCCCCCATCTGCTCTCTCCCATGTCCTCCCCCTTCCCCCTCTGACTTTCCAGTAGGGCAGGATGGATCTCCCTACCACAGTGCCTGTGTATCTTAATTCCCAGTTGGATGTAGTTAATAATAATTATATATACACTGTATATATTTGTAACATTTGATTATAGATCTTTAAATTCTAAATTCTTTCCCTTCCTCCCTTGTCACTCACTCCCACTGGAAGGACAAGCAATTAAATACA
>CM053584.1:234311885-234356370 GCA_028627135.1 Pseudochirops cupreus
TCTAAGAACCTGTGCTAGTAGCCGCCCTAGGTATGCTAGGGTGCTTGCTGATACAGATGCTAGCACAGGTTCTTAGATCTGCTTTTCTAAAGGAAAGCAACTCAAAATGGGTTAACAATCTTACTTTAATCAAACACGTATCATTTACCTAGTTCAGGGGGAAAAGTCAGCACCTTGAGCTTTAGAGAATACAAATAGAAGCTACAAGCAGACAAAAAATACTGATAGAGAAACATATCAGCAGACAGGGCTTTCAGTTGTCTGACCATTACATCCATACCTAGTCTGTTACCGGAGAGGGAAGCACCAACATCTGGGTTTTCAAAGCTGGGAGTCTCAATGGCTGCCCAGAGTCTCGTCTGGCCAAATTATACAACTCCTCCCAAAGTGAGCCCCAAAGCCAAACCTCATGTCAGGGTACATTTAGCCTTCTCCTCAATCAGAGAATGTCACAACCCTCTTGACCAATCACAAGGTAACAAGGTGTGGGCATTTGTGAAAAACAAGCCTCCTGCCACAGACTCCATTTGACCACATTCAGCCTATTAGGAGGCAGGGTATATTTTCAAATCAGGGAAGGTTCTCAGAGTCACTTAAGCCTATTAAAGGGCCAAGGGGCAGGGAAGATCTTCAGATTCCCATTCCCATAACAAGACTAAATAATCGAATATTAAAGAATGAGCAAGTTAAAGAACAAGTCATAGAAACAATAAATAATTTTATTAAAGAGAATGATAACAATCAGACAGCATGCCAAAACTTATGGGATGCAGCAAAAGCAGAAATCAGAGGAATATTTTTATCTCTATATGTGTGCATCAATAAAGGAATGCAGAGGTGCTTCAATATAAAGAAAACTATTAAAATAATTGATTATATCAGTAACAAAAGTAACAAAAATTATATACCAATTGAAGGAAAAAAACTTTTATAAAATACAGCACATTCTTATTAATAACACTTGAAAGAATAGGTATAAATGGATTTTTCTAATAATACTTTTATTTTTGGAGGGGGGAAGGCAAGGAAATACAGGTTAAGTAACTTGCCCAAGGTCACACAGCTAGTAAGTGTGTCAAGTGTTTGATGATGGATTTGAACTCAGGTCCTCCTGGCTCGAGGGCCTGTGTGTTATTTAGTGTGCCACCAACTGCCCCCCAGGATTTTTCTTTAAAATGATAAAAATCATCTACCTAAAACCATCAGTAAGAATTGTCTGTAATAGGGATAAAGTAGAAGCATTCACAATAAGACCAGGAGTGAAACAAGGATTATCACTAGTGTTTTTTAATATTGTACTAGAAATGCTAGCTACAGCAATAAGAGAAGAAAAAGAAATTGAAGGAATCAAAATGGGGAATGAGGTAACAAAATTATCTCTTTTTACAGATGGTATGATAGTTTACTTTTTACAGATGATATAGTATACTTGGAAAAGTAGTATACTTGGAAAATCTTAGTGATTCAACTAGACATTTATTTGAAACAATTAATAATTTTAGCGAGGTAGCAGGATATGAAACAAACTTGCATAAATCATCAGCATTTCTTTACATAACCAACAAAGTTCTACAAGAAAAGATAGTGAGACATATTTCATGTAAAATAACTGTAGACAATATAAAATACCTGGGAATATACTTGCCAAGACAAACCCAGGAACTATGTGAACACAATTATAAAACAATTTGCATTCACATAAAGTCAGATTTAAATAACTGGAAAAATATTCATTGTTCATGAGTGGGCCGTGTCAATATAATAAAAATGATAAATCTTCCAAAACCAATCTACTTATTCAGTGCTATCCCAATCAAATTGCAAAAAAAAGAAGAAAAAAAAATTATTGAGCTAGGAAAAAAAATTAAATCCATTTGAAAGAACCAGAGGTAAAAAATATCAAAGAAATTAATGGGAAAAAAAGTAATGGAAGGAGGTCTAGTAGTGTCAGATTTTAAACTGTATTATAAGGTGTTAATTATCAAAACTATCTGGTACCAGCTAAGAAACAGAAAGATGTATCAGTGGAATAGAGTACACATACAATATACAGCAGTAAATGATTATAGTAACCTTGTGTTTGATAAATGTACAGATTTTAGCTTTTGGGAAAGGATTTCACTATTTGGTAAAAATTGTTGCAAAAACTGGAAACAGACTAGCAGATCAATAGCTCACACCATTTACCAAGATAAGGTCAAAATGGGTACGTGACATAGACACAAAACGAGATATCATAAATGAATTGGAAGACCATGAAACATATTCCTTTTTTAATCTATGGATAGAAGAAAAGCAAGAGATAAAGTACATTGTAAAATGTAAAATGGATAATTTTGATTGCATTAAATTAAAAAGGTTTTGTACAAATAAAACCAATGTAGCCAAGATCAAAAGGAATACAGAAAACTTGGGGGAAATTTGTAGACTGTTTCTCAGATGTGAGACATTCCCCAATTGATAAATGGTCAAAAGATATAAGCAGGTAGTTTTCTTTTTTTTTAAATTAAAAAAAAATATTTATTTACTTTTAGTTTACAACATTCAGTTCCACAGTCCTTTGAGTTTCAAATTTTCTCCCCTCTCCCCTTCTTTTCCCTGCCCCATAGCGACATGCAATCAAATACAGATCTACAAATAACTTCACATTAAACATTAGTCAGGTTGTAAAGAAAGATTATAACCAATGGAGTGAACAATGAGAAAGAAGAAACAAAAGAGAAAGCAAGTAGTTTGCTTCAGTCTGTATTCAGACTATAGTTTTTTTCTCTGGATGTGGATAGCCCTTTCCATCATGAGTCTTTTGGACTTGTTTTATAACCTTGAATTGCTGAAAGGAGCCCAGTCTATAAAAGTTAGTCATCACACATATGTTGTGTCTGTAATTGTGTACAAATTTCTCCTGGTTCGAGCAGGTAGTTTTCAGAAGAAGAAATCAAAAGGCACACATATGAGTCATACAAAAAATAGTCTATATTGTTATTGATTAGAGAAATGCAAATTAAAATTATGCTGAGGTATCATTTCACACCTATCTGATTAACTAAAATGATAGAAGGGGAAAATGACAAATATTGGAAAGGATATGAAAAAATTGGTGCATTAATATACTATTGGTGGAACCGTGAAGTGATCCAACCATTTTGGAGAGTAATCTGGAATTATACCCAAAGAATTATAAAACTGTGTATACTCGTTGACCCAGAAAGATCACTATTAGATCTATTTCCTAAGGTGACCAGAGAAAAAGGAAAAGAACCTGTATGTTCTAAAATATTTATGGTAACTCTCTTTACAATGGCAAAGAACTGGAAATTGAGAGGATGCCCATTAATTGAGGAATAGCTATGTAAGTTGTGGTGTGATTGTGATGGACTACTACTGCACTGTAAGAAAGGATAAGCAGGTTGATTTTAGAAAAACCCAGAAAGACTTGCATGAAATAATGAAGAATTAAATGAACAGAACCAAGGGAATGTTGTATACACTAACAGCAATATTGTTTGAAGAACAACTGTGAATAACTTAACTATCCTGAGCAAAATGAATATTCAAATCAACTACAAAGAGCCTATGAAGGGAGATGCTATCCACCTCCAGAGAAAGAGCTGATATATAGGAGTACGGTTTCACATATATATATTTGTGTCATATGTTGGCTTTCTCTAGTGTAGGTTTGGGAGGGAGAGAAGGAAACAGCTTGGAACTCAAAATGTAACAAAAAATAAAGAAAAAATTTAAAAAGGTAATTGAAAGCCAGAATGATAAAGAGTCTTTAAGAGATTGCCTGACTGCCCACAATGAGTTCAACTCATTAGGCCACGATGACTGACATCACATTGAATTGAAAGAATTAGAAGATGTTATTACCGAGTCACTTATCAGTAAACTTTGAAAAAGACGTGGACCATGAACTGATCCAGGTCAGGCAAAAGGAACAGGTTAAAGCTTCCATGCCAATTAGTATTGGGACAGGTCCATGAATGACCACTGTACTTCCAGCATAGGCAAGATAGGGGGACCTAGTCTCAATAAGAAAAAAAAGTAACAAAAGAAAAAAAATATGGAAAATGGGAAAGATTTTGTGGGACTAGGAACAAGTAAATGTCCTAAATATAATAGCTTTCCTCAATATTATTTCTTTAAAGGCTTTTATGTGTAAATGGGAATAGAGCTGTTTGGTTTGGCCTCAAGGGGTAGAACAAAGAACAGTGGGTGGAATTGCAGAAAGGCAACATAAGGAAATAATATCACGGAACAATAGGAACAATGCTAGGAGACTTCTGAAGGTAATGAGATCCCCATCACTTAGAGTCTTCCAGTAGAAACTGGAAGACAATTCATTAGGGAAATTGTAAAGAGGATTCTTGCTCAAGCATGAGGTTAGACTTCTCTAATTGTTTCTAGCTCTAAGATTATATGATTCAAATATGATTATTAGAAAGTGTTATTTGTATGCATATATGTGCACACATTAGTCAATATTCAACCCTCCATTATTCATTACATCCTTAGGCAAAAATTGGCAATGGATTTCAGGATATTGAGTGAGATACACCAAAGATTCCACTATAGCTTACCCCAACATCCCAATGGCACAATTGGGCAAAAGTGTTCTGAGTCCATCTAGTGAATATTATATGCTCAGTTATAGAGTCCAAAGCCAGCTGGGATGCTATATTTAGCATTTTCTGATGTGCAGAGAATAGAGACCAAATATTTTAATTTTGCTTCATTTCTGTCAACATAGCTTCTAATTTGTTTTTAAAACTAATTTATTTCAAAGCAAAATGTTCGTTCATATATGTTGTGCTTTTCACAATCTGGTTTTTAAAAATTCCATGTCTTTAGTTGTGAAGACATAAATGATAATGATAAAAATTCCCATTCTTAGTATAGTTCTTTCAACAAGTTTTTTTTTTTTGAGGGGTGGAAGAGAAGAGAAGGAGGAGGGAAGACCCTGTTGCCAAAAACAAGCAAAATAATACCTTTATTTCCCTATATCTCCTTACTTTGTTTCATAAAAGTGAGCGTATATTTCTTTACTGAGCAATGAGTGAAATGCAGATACATAAAATGAAACCTATAGATTTTTATGAGGTAACTAGAACCTGGTCTGGTCACATCCTTCTTACAATTAAAAACATCATCTATTGACTTGTCAATCATTGCTAAAGATAACAGACCTCATGGTGGCTTAGTTCCAGAAAGACGATTACCTAGAAATATGAAGGAAAAAAAAAACAATCCTCTGGTGTTATTCTCCAAAAACATGTTTGACTCAGGATTTAGATCCTATCAGCAGTTTTGCATCAAAAGAATGATGATGCAATCATGTTTCCTCTTGAAACAATTTGTTATGAGAAGGAGAGCTTGTCCAATTTCCGTGTGGAATTGGATTCCTTGATATTCCTATTGGGCAATGGATGGTAAACTCTTTTGCCTTGCTGGAAGCTATTTGAGGATGGGGACTGTTCCATCCAATAACTAGTTTTTGGAAAGTCCAAAATGCTTCCAATTATCATCTCTAAGGTTGTTATGCAACAGGAGAAGCCATCTGTTCTGGTGGAAAGAACATTAGACTTGGAATCAGAAAACTATGGGCTCTGAAAATCACTAGCTGTTCAGTCTTCGGTAACTCACTTAACCTCTTTTAGCTTCAGGTCCCTCACCTGTGAAACAGTGATAAGACCCAACCCTCTCCCCATCTCTTTCACAGGATTATTGTGAAATGCTTTGTTAATCTTAAGGTATTGTGAACTATTGTTGCAAAACTCATTAAAACATAATTAATTTTTTATTTGCTTTAATTAAAAAAAAACATATCAATCAACAAGCATTTGTTAAATACTTTCCACAGTGGAGTATGTCCTTGAAAAGCTATATGGAATTTTTGGAAATCCATCTGCATTTTAAACATACTATGGGAAATGGTTATTGGAATGAATTCTATCATCTCTCTTCTTAAAGCAGATATGTTATTTTGTGTGTAATTCTGAAGTTCCATAAACAAGTATTGCTTTTACTTTATAGTAAGAGTCTTCCTGTAATGCCTAAATTAGAAACCTTTGCTATGTAGACATCTGAGTGCAAGAATAGTGTTTTGTGATATTTAGGTATTTGAACCACATATTGATACATGAAGACTCTGAACTGAGGAGAACTAGGCTGGTGACTCAACATGGGACCTTAAATTTTGGGCTAGAGAATGGATGTGTCCTAACAAATGGAAGGAAACTGTCTTTTGATGAAATGACATCCACTGAGCTCCAATAGTGGTGAAACACATCTACTTGCCTCTTGTATCTTATGATCTAAGACACACAAAAAGTTAAAGATCCTTGATATTGAACAATCCTTCTATTTTACTGAGAAGGAAAACAAGGGCCCATTTGTTTCAAATCACAATTGGTCAAGTTAGGATTTGAATCCAGGTCTTCATACTTCAAATAAAATTTTCTTTTTGTTACAATCCACTAATTCTAGTATTTCTTCCCCTAGACCAGCGGTTCTCAACTTGTGGGTTGTGACCCCTTTGGGGGTCAAACAGGGTCACCTAAGACCATCAGAAAACACATGTTTCCAATGGTCTTAGGAACCAAGATACCACTCCTCTATCCATCTCCAGGCAGGTCTGCCCACATGCAGATACATCCACATACGAGTATTAAAGGGTCGTGGTCTTAGGAAGGTTGAGAACCACTGCCCTAGACATTAGATGAATGATTTTGGGAAAATAATTCCATGTCTTGGTTTAAGTTTTTTCTTCTTCTTATACAAAATTAGAAATTTAGACAGTAATGCACTAGACAATATTTAACAATTAGTTCTCTGAAAATTCGTGTAATATTTTTAAAGTTTAATCTATATTATTAAAAATGATCTCCATCATTTTCTTGTCTAGGCAATCAACCGAATAATAATTCAATTCATGATTCATAGCATTTCCCAATTCCAAAATGTAAATGCTTTCACTGAAAATTTAACAATCACCTCTCATGAACTTGAGCAACCTGTCTCTAGTACATCCCTGAGTTTAGGTTAGAATGATTCCTAAAGATCTTCCCACATCTAACATCACTTCTTCAAGCCTTCAAAAGATTTATGATTTCCTCAGTGTGGACGTTCTTCCCACCTATGCAAGTTACAACATTTCTGTGCCTTAAAAGATAATCTTCATGCATTGTCATGGGAAAAAATATTCAGACCATGGTGGCCAAACTTCTGACAATGAGCCTCTCTGGACTTAGCTAGGCTTGTCCTCAGACAACAGATACAATATCCATGTCCTAGCTAGCTCAAACTTGAAGACTTTCCATCTTGGTACCTGCTAGATGGTAGTAATACTGGGTATAGCTTTCATATTCCACTGGCATAGCTTTCAAGAACTCAAGATCAATTCCAATTTACAAAGAGACTTTGAAGTAGAACTTAAAGGGAAATAAAATCTTCTAGGACACCTAAATATTGCTGCAAGGAAAAGGGCTATAAGAAACTAAACTGTATTTTTCCCGCAGGGAAGAATAGAAAATATTATCTATAACACATGATGATGTAATGTAATGTAATATAATGTAACAATTTAACATAATTAAATAAATTATTGATGATCTATGTACAAACCAGTATTTAATATAATCACTAGTATCTACAATCCAACAAGATACCATTTTATAATTGTGGGTTTTATGAAATTTTCTTGGTCTTTGTGAATGAGGGATTATTTGAGGATTCTGAAGAAGCAGCTAATGAGAAATTCAATATTATTGAATACTACTATCAATAATTTAGATAAGTGAGAACAAAGGTTTCCCTTCCATCTACAAATTTCAGTTTCATTCATTCATATAATAGATTCACTCCAGTCTCAGATGAAGAGATGGCCTTTCTTCTTACCAAGACCAACCCCTCTACATAAGCCCTTGCTTCCATCCCCTCCTGACTTCTCCAGGAAATTGCTCCTGCTCTTTTCTTCACTTTCCCTCTTTTCTTCAATTCTTCCTATTTATTGATTCTTTCTCTGCTGCCTATATGCCCATGTTTCTCCATATTCAAAAAAAATCCTCACTTCATGTACAGTTCAATAGAACATGATAAACTTATGAGAAACTTCAATTATACACAAGATCGAACTTTCCACTAGGATTATAAGATTTCTTTTTCAGGATAGACAAGCATGTTTTCAAATACTTTAGATACCTTCCTACTTGGATTAGATAACCTAATGACAAGCAATTAAAATTCTTTCCAAGTTACGTTTTTCAAAATATTTTAGTGCGTATATAGAATTTGTTCAGATCATACATGATGATAACACCAGTGCTAGGAGGCAACCTTTCCTATTTAAGCTGGTTTTGAAAACTCTTGATCTCTGGATGTTTATATTTGACATATACAACTGAATGAATCAATTCAAAACACAGGAACAATAAATGGAAAATCCTTTTTCCCCCCCCTTTTCTACACAATAATCAATTGCCTTGACAGAAGCTTATGGGTTTACCCCTCCCAATTAAATACTTCCTTCCTTCCAAGTCAGTTTAATATAACAGTAAGTAATTAATACATACTTGCTTAACTGAATTGAATTACTGTGAAAAAAACACTGTATTTGGTCTTGGGGTAGGTGAATCTTAAATAAAATGAGGACCTGCCCTCAAGCAACTTACTATCTAGTACACAAATATGAATCACAGAATCAAAGAATCTGAGATTAGAAAAGGATCTTTCTGCTCTCACCTTTACCTCAAAGAATTTCACCTCATTTGAAGGAGAGGGTAGCTACCAGATAATACAGGGAAATGTTCATAGTCAGAGATCAATCAGCAAGGAAGTGTTTTATATACTTTGTGAAGACAAAATGGTACCTATAGCTACTAACAAATATGTCTGAGAGGAATAATCAAGGAAAGTAAAAAAAAAACTTTAATGTAAAATAACAAAATAAAAGCATGATAAAAGAGCAAGCATTGTGAAGTATATGTGATCTCTGAGGGAGGAAAAAAATGTTAACAACTAGAGGAATAGGAATCTGAAAACTTGGAGGAGATGGGACTTGAGGAGCTCTTCAAAGTTCAATAAGTTTTGGTTTGGTCATTTTGGTGTGGCACTTTGTAGAGAATAGTATGATAAAGGAAAGGACAGGGAGGGGAGACATAGAATTTATGGGTGATCAGTACTGATTTTAATAATACATCATCAGTAGTGATTTGATAATAATTTTCATAATTTGTGGTACGTAAAATAAAGTTAGACAAGAAAAGTTAAATGATGTCAGATGACAAGGGTTGAGGAATTTTAACTTTTATCAAGCTGGTATCCAAATGTTTATAATTTTTTAAAGCATATGTATGCTGTGAAAGGTTTATTAAGTGCTAAAAAAAAGAACTGAAATAAAGGAAAAACCCAAATTTTGAACTGAAATTCCTTCTTTAAAAATATTATTGAGCAATGGCTGGGCCATCTTCTGTCATCCTGATGTGTATCTTGCCACTGGACCTAGATGATTCTAGAGGAAAAAGTAAGACTGGTGGTCTTCTTCAAGAACGTAGGACAAACAACCCTGTGAGTAGTAGGAGCTGCCTTATGGCAGCAACTGGACCAACTGGAACTGACCAATTGGGCAATACAGCTCTTTTCCCTTTCCTTCCTTCCTTTCTTCCTTTCTTCCTTCCTTCCTTTCTTCCTTCCTTCCTTCCTTCCTTCCTTCCTTCCTTTCCCTTCAGAAACATCACAAGATATCTTGGGGTTTACAGGCTAGATTTCTTTCTTAAGTAGCATGCCCTAAACCCAAATCTGGTTCTCATTGATTGGCCAGCAATAGGCTCCAGTCCAAAACCCACTTGGACATTCTTTGGGTCCTGATTGACTCAGAGTGAATGTAAATAGGATTTTTTTTTTCTATTTTGGGCAGAAATCCTGAGGGTCTTTCCCTTCCGGTTTGATTTTATTTTCTGGACTAGGTTAAAGAGATCATTCTTTACCTGGATTTTTTTTTAACCTAGCCTTAATCAATGAATGGACATTGCCTCAATCAAACTGAGACCTACTAAAGACCTTAACTTTAAAAGGCCAAGGTCTTCCATTGCATCTGGGGTCATCTCTAGTCATCCTGATCTGGCTACTGAACCCAGATGGCTCAAGAGGAGACTTCAATCCAATTCACTTTCATTTCATTGCATCACCCATGATGTCATGGTCGTCTTTGAGAATGAAAGACAAACAACAACAATATTGAGCAATGACAAAACCCAATGTTCTACACAGAGCAGGTTAAAGAAGTGTGTCAGAGTAATGCAGTGGCAAGAACACTATTTCTGTAGTGAAAAGATTGAGGTTCATATTATATTTCTGATGGTAGAGACTGTGTGATTTGGGGCAGGATCTTAGTTCCCTTATGAGGGAGGTCGAGTAGATAACCTCTGCTGTTCTAGAGTTTTTGAGCAGATGATTAACCTGACTCATATCTATACATAAGAAAATTGAGTCTGCTAGAGGCATGAAGGATAACTTGGAAAGGGCAGATGATGGAGACAAGGAAACCACTGCAAAATTGCAAGTGGGGAGGGGTGAATAAGGTCCTATTCTGGGATGATGGCAGTGGGAATAGAAAGGACATGGGTAGATGTGAAAGTTGATTGGGAGTTTGAATCAAGGACACCTGTTAAGTGGCTAGACAGGATAATGGGGGAAAATCAAAGACAATCCTGAGGTCACAAAGATGGGAACATGAGAGACTGGAAAGTGTATGGTGCCATTGACAAAAATAATAAAGATGAAATGAAATATGGGCCTTGGGACAAGGGTAGTGAATTTAGTTTAGGACATTTTGAGATGGAGTTGCCAGTGGGACATTGGGGTGAAGATGTGCCTTAGGCCATGAAGATGGGTATCTGGGTATTTTGGAGAGGAAAGGTTTAGGCAAGAAGGATGATAAAAAGGATGTGAATATGATGACTAGATACTTAGGACGTTGGAGCTCTCAAATACATATTTATCTTCAGGTTTTGCTTCTATGCTTCCCATTTAGAAATGTGCCAGATGGAAAGGACAAACTATACTGCATATCTTCTCTGTCTGTCTGTCTCTTTTTCTCTGTCTGACTCTGTCTGATTCAGTGATCAGCTAACACCATGGAGCTGTTCTTTTTGGTTCAGTAAAACTGCCAAGGTCTTCTACAGGGAAGGAGACAACTTTCTGTGGTTTTTGATCACATACTCACTTTCCAGTCTTTCCTTGGTTTATTTAAGAAGCCATTTTAAGTATGGATATTACAGATGAAAACATACCTTGTCAAGGAACGCCTGGGTCATTGAACATGGCACTTTTCGAAATGCTGTATCATCCTTGAGAAATTGTCTTTTTTTGTCTAAAAATATCTCACTCACTTAAAAAAAAGACAAATGGGTAGTTGTAGCTCCTTCTCCACGCAGAACAAGAGGTTCTGCCATTGTTCTCTAATGTTTTTAAAGAAGTTATTTCAGTGCTCAGCTTATGTTTTCCTCTTATTTTATATCTATTTTTAAAAATTCAGCCAACTTTTCATCTCATATATATTTTTTCAGATTGTAAACATTTGGACACCAATATTTTTGTTATTAAGAGTAATGAGAAGACTGTCGTTTATATCACATTTTATATTTGAAAACTATTTCATAACCCAGTGTGGTTCTTCACTGCCACAGACCTCAGAAGGATGTCAGCAATACTGATCTTTTTTCTGATTACTGAGTGTCTCTATTCTTAGTCTCATGAATAAGCTTTTAAAAAGTTCCCTTCTCTCTCTCTCTCTCTCTCTCTCTCTCTCTCTCTCTCTCTCTCTCTCTCTCTCTCTCTCTCTTTCTCTCCCCTTGCTTCTTCCTCCCTCCCTCCTTCCTTTCCTTTGTTGATCTCAAACACTCTGATTTCAACTGTCACCTCTGTAGGGGTGACCACCCACAAGATTCTTGACTATCTCCTCTCCTGAGCCCTGAACTTGTATTTGCTGCTGAATACTAGATATTTCCATGTAGATATTCAGCTAACAATAGCTCAAATCCAACATGTTTGAAAGCACACTCATTTTCTCCAAATCCTGTTCATCAATCAATCAACAAGCATTTGTTAAGTATTTACTATATGCCAGGCACTACACTAAGCAGTAGAGGTACCAAAAAAACCCCCAAAAACTCTGAAATAGTTCCTATCCTTGATGGACTTACATTCTAAGGGAAGACAATATGTAAATAATATAAGTAGAAGATATATAAAGTAAACAGTAGGTGGGGGCAGGGAATTGGCAAGACCTCCTGAAGAAGGCAGCATTTGAATAGTGTCTTGACTGAAGACAAAGATTCTAAGATGCAGAGGCAAAGAGGGAGAGAATTCTAGGAATGGGGGACAGACAGTACAAAGGCACAGAGGTGGGAGATGGAGTACTCTATATGAAGAACACCAAGTTGACCAGGATGATAGAGTGTGTGGGTGGGGAATGGTGTACAAAAATCCTGGAAAGATAGGAGGGTAAGAGGTTGTAAAAAGCTTTATATAGCAAACTGGAGTTCATATTTGATCCTAGTAGTAATATGAAGCTATTAGAGTTTATTGAATAGGGAGACATAGTTAGAACTGAACTTTAGGATGACTTCATTTTGATGGCTATTTGGAAGATGGATTGGAGTGAGAAGAGAATTGAGGCAGGGATAACAATTAGGAAGCTATCACAATCATCCAGGAGAGGGACAGCTATGTGGCACAGTGAATAGAGCAGCAGCCCTGGAGTCAGGAGGACCTGAGTTCAAATTTGACCTAAGACACTTGACATACTTACTAGCTGTGTGACCTTGGGCAAATCATTTAACTGCAATTGTTTTGCCTTTCCCCCTCCAAAAAAAAAATCATCCAGGAGAGAGGTGATGCCCAGAACAAGAGTGGTAGCCATGTAAGTAGAAAGAAAGGTACAAATATGAAAAATGTTGTAAAGGAAGAAATGACATTTAGCTACCTTCTCCATTTCTTTTAATGTCACCAGTAATTTATATTGGAAAGGTGGTATAGTAGATAGAATTCTGGACTTAGAGAAAGGAAGACCTTAATTTAAATCCTACCTCAAACTCATATTAGCTTTGTGGTCCTGGGCAAGTACCTTAATATCACTCAGCCTGTTTTCTTATTTGTAAAATAAAGGATTTGGAGTCAAAGGCTTCTAATATCCCTTCAAGCTCCAGATCTCTGATTCCCACAATTCTAAATTCTGTCCTTTTCATTATCCATCATTCATTAAGACCTATTCATTTTTATCTCCATATCTCTGTTTATCTTCAGTTGCTATCTTTTACCAGAGATGAAATTCTTCTAACTGGTCTCCCTGCCTCCCTTTACCTCTAAACTCCCGCCTGCACACTATGTCCTACCCATCTCTGAGAACTGAAGTCAATGCAGTCTTTTTCATGAAGCCTTCCTTGTTCTTCCCAAACCAACTTAATATCTTCTTCCTCTGAATGTTGATAATCACTCGGTACCTTTCTTACCAAACTTTCTCTATTAACCTTTAAATACCATTATATAATTATTTTGGCAAATTAGCAAGAGTGGCTTGTATTTGCATAAAGCTTTTATGACTTACAAAGTGTGCCCCTTACAACTGCGAGGTAAGCACTCGTCTTATAGGCAGTAGGCACTTGTCTCACTCCCTTCTAATTTCCGGGATGGCACCAGTGATGTCATTCTAATTGTTATTCTTTACAACATCTAGAATTATAGAATGTTAAAATTGGAAAGCATCATTGAGACTGAAAACAGAGCATACTGAGTGTTCAGTGCTTGATTTTTGCAAGAATAAATGTTGGTTTAGAGAAAGTACTCATTTTATTTTATATGGAAAATGTTAAATATCTTTGCTGTTAGTCAATAGCATTTAATGAAAATCTGTGATGAACAGAGCACATATTAACTATAGGAAGTGAAGAAAGAAGGCATAGTCCTTTCCAGGGAAGTTTTGATCTAATGAAGAAAGAATAGAAGCCTAAGTAGACACATATAATGAGTTATAGAATGCAAATAGTGGCAGCACAAATACACACTGTAGAAATGAAGTTACCCATCTATGAGAATCACTTGGAGGAACTCTACTGAGAATGTAAAAGAGTATAAACCAAAATTGAATTCTTTTCTGTTCAATTATATTTCCCAGAATGCATTCTTTAGGATTTTGGTCTTTTGTCAGATTCTGTGCTTTGCTCCACTTTAGTTTTGCAGATAAATCCCGTGGAATTGTTTTAAGAGGAGTGGAGACTGATTCTTAGAATCCATAACTAGCAAACTGAAAGAGCATTTCTGTGTTGGCGCTACACCAGTTCATGGAAATTTGCAGAAAGTTGTGTAGGAAGCTGTGAAACACATACATTTCTTATAAGTCTCTGATTTAAAAAACAAAACAAAACAGGTAGGGATGGCAAGACACCTGAAAGTATTCTTGGACAGTTTTCAGAAAAAAAAAACCCACTTCTAATGTCCATCTTTGGTTTTCTATATTCTGCCATGGTTGTTTTGATTTGCTTTCTACTTCTGTAAGTTGATAAGTTCCCTTACTACTGAAGAGAAGTGAATTTTCCCATCATTCTGCCAACCCAACCAAGAGAAATGGGCCTTGTCAGTGTCTCTGATTCAAAAAAATTGAGGCTAACCTGGTAGAGCACTGTTTTATTGGATGTGGTACATATTTAGGAAGTTTGACACTAAAGCTCAATAGGGGTAAGATTTGATTTGCTCTTTAGCACGTCAAATGGGGATAAGAATACTCATTTCCATTTTTTTGAAACTTGGTGTTGATTTTCCCAGCAATTTTTCAAACTAACATTATTTTTGTAAGTATTTGATAAAGGACTAACCAACTGGGTTTATTCCACTCAGCAATTAACAACACCACTTTGATCTTTCTCACATGGACATACTTCTTACTGACTTCATAGTATACTATGATCAATGGGCTAAGAAGAACTATTTTCCAAGGGACCAAAGGGGACCTTATGGGAATTACCTTAATTCTCTAGGCCTCTATTTCCTCAACTGTAAAATGAGAGAGTTATACTGTATAATCTCCAATGTCACTTTTAGCACTATCATTCTACATCTCTAAGGTTGATATCATGTCCTCAATCTGTTATAAACTGCTATTCAAAAAAAGAATAGAATGAAAAAGGTGAGCATCAAATTAGGGAATGGTCAAGAAGAGGAGACATTTTTCTGATCAGTGAAAGGTTGAGGTTGTATCCTCAGCAGTTAAGAGGCAATCTTTCCTTGATTCTTCCAACTGTTAAGCTACTAAACTTTCCTATGCCCTTCCTCCCATTCACAGCTAAACTCCTGGAAAAAAAATATCTGCTTATTGCATTCATATCTTTTCACCTCAAATCACTTTTCAACACCCTTGCAATCTTATTTCTGACCTCCTTACTTAACTCAAATTGTTCTCTCCAAAGTTACCAATGATCTATCTCTTTATTACCAAATCCAAAGGCTTTTTCTCACATCTTGTTCTTCTATACTTCCCTGAAACATTTAAAACTGTTGATCACCTCTTCCTCACAGATATTTTCCCTTTTCTGGGTTTCTGTGACACTGTACTCTTGGTTCTCCCCCAATTTGTCTATCTACTACTTATTTTCTTTTGCTAGATCATAATATATGCTCCCCCCACCCGCTGTAGCTGCACCCCCAATGCTCTGTGCTGAGACATTTTATCTTCTTACATGCTACATTTTTGTAATCTCATCAGCTTTTAGAGGTTCAGTTCTCATTTCTATACAAATTACATTCAGATTTCAGTCCTCCTCTCTCTGAGCTCCAGTTGGAGATTATTGATCAACAAAGGTTTGTTCTACTTATTATGTTCAAGGAAAAGTGACAAAAATGCCCATTATGTGCCAGGAACTGTGGTAAATACTGGGCATACAAAGGCAAGAGTAAAATAGTTTCTGCCTATAGGCAGAAAAGACTTTGTATTCTAACCGTGAACCTAACTATGTATTGGACATTTCCAATTGGATATCTCATATTGATCTCAAACCTAATATTTCCAAAACAGAACTTTCTCTCCAAACTCATTCCTTTTCTTTACTTTCCTTGAGAATACAACCATCCTTCCAGTCACTCGGGTTCACAGCCTCATAGTCACCCTCAACTTTTTACCACCTCACTCCCACATATAGAATCCATTTCCAAGTCTTGATTCTGTCTCCACAACTTTTCTTCCACCAGTACCCTTTCTTCACTCAGAGGGCCATCACCCTGGTTCAGCTACTCATCATCTTTTACCTGGACCAGTGGTGGGGAACCTGTGGCCTCAGGGCCATATGTGACCTTCTAGGTCCTTAGGTACAGCCTTTTGACTGAGTCCAGGTTTTATAGAACAAATCCTTTTATTAAGGGAATTTATTCTGTGAAATTTGATTTCAGTCAAAGGGCCACACTTGAGGACCTAGAGGGCCACATGTGACCTTGAGGCTGCTGGCTCCCCATGCCTGATCCTGGACTATTATTATATTTGCCTCATCTTTCCCATATTGTATCCATCCTCCATTCAGCCATTAAAGTGGCACTTCCAAAGAAATCTGACTTTGTCATTCTTCTAATCAAGAGGTTCCTGTGACTTCCTATCACCTTTTAAGGACTGAATATAGACTTCTCTGGTGGAATTTTAAGTCCCTCACAATCTGTCTTCAGCTTGCATTTTAATGTTTTTTACATGTTACTCCCCTTAATATACTCTGTGGTCTAGACAAATAGACCTCTCTGTCACTCCACACACATAGTATTTCATCTCTAATATCCATGTTTTTTCATATGCTGTCTTCCCAGCTTCAATGCGCTCATTCTTCACCTCTACCTCTTAGAATTCCTTGTTTCCTTTAAAACTCAGTTGCAAAATCACCTGAAGACTTCCCCAAATCTTTCATCTATTGATTTCCCTTAAAATACCTTAGCACACACATACATTCATACATACATGTGTGTGTTTTTGGCACATTGTTCCACTGAAAGAATTTAAGTTTTTTCAGGGCAGAATTGTTTTATTTTTTGTCTTGTCCAGAACCTAGCACTGTGCTTAGCATATATTAGGTGCTTAATAAATGCTTGTCAATTGATTTATTGTCCTTAGATTCCATAAAGTGTTATAAAAACACATCTAATTCTAACATTCTTAGTCTGACATGTGACTGGCAATCATCAGCCTATTATGAATTTAAAATTTTAAATTTAATCTATTGAGTAATTTTTCTCATGGCAACGTATCTTTGATTTTATAAACATAATCAAAGAGAAATACGATTCTTTACCCAGAGAGCAAAAAGGCTACATCTATTCCATATAATAAGTGTTATCTGCATGGAATCAATTTGTCTTTATTAATATTATTACCTAATAATAATAATACATAAGTCATATTGTATCACTGGGATAATATTGGTGTGAGAAAGATAGGCTTCTATTTGGGGGAGCAGGTTGGAATCATTTAAAGTGGTCTGTAATTTTCTCAAAGTGTGCTATCCTGCTGCCATTTTCCTGCTCAATTCTAGGCTTAGCTCATTGTCTATCCGTCAGGACTGGCCAGGATACACATACTGATGCACTAATTCAGTGTAAGTTCTCCATCAAATGGCCTGGGCAGTGGGATTCATTCTTTAGTTTTCTTTTTATTAATTATTTGGTTGATTTCTTTTCAGTAAACATGGATGTCCATGAAAGGAGCCCAAAAGTTTTCTGGATTCTTTTTTTTTTTTTTTGCAAATGGGTTATTTTTATCTGCAAACAGGAATTTCTGGAAAATTACACCATTTACAAGGATTCCTCTTTCATTTCAACTTTGTGCAGGACATTCTCCATAATGAAACACATATATTTGATGAAAATATATCTCTGTTTTATGCCTTTAATATTAATATGTAAGAGATAATGGGGAAACATTCTCTATAGCTACATCTATCAAAAAGCATGTGAGGTCTTTATAAAAATATTTTTCTTTATTTTATTAAATATTTCCCAATTACATGTAAAACATTTTAATAATCATTTTTTAAAAAATGATTTGAATTCCAAATTTTCTCCCTTTTTCTTGCCCTGTCTCCTTGAAAAGGCAAGCAATTTGATATCAATTATATATGCAAATTTATGCAAAACATATTTCCATTTTAACCATGCTGCAAAAGAAAAAAAACACATAAATAAAACAATAAAAATGAATTTAAGAAAATATGTGCCAATCTCAATGCAGAGTTCAATTTTCTCTCAGGAGGTAGACTGCATTTTTCATCATGGGTCCTTTGGAATTTTCTTGGATCATTGTCTTTATCAGAGTAACTAAGTTTTTCACAGTTGATCAACCTTACAATAATGTTATTGCTATGTATAATGTCCTCCTGGTTCTGCTCACTTCACTGTGCCTGAGTTCATGGAAGTCTTTCCATTTTTCTGAAACCATTCTGCCCATCGTTTCTTACAGGAAAAAGTATTCCATTACAGTTTTATACTACAACTTGTTCAACCATTTACCAACTGATAGACATCCTCTAGATTTCCAATTCTTTGCCACCACAAAAAAAGAGCTACTAAAAATGTTTTTGTACAAACAGGTTCTTTTCCCTTTTCAATGGTATTTTGCAGATACAAACAAAGTAGGAATGTTGATGGATCAAAGGATTTGTATGGTTTTATAGCACTTTGGGCATAGTTATAAATTCTTCTTCAAAATGATTGGACTAGGTCACAACTCACCCAACAGTCCATCAGTGTCTCGATTTTCCCACATCCCCTCTAGCATTTGTCATTTTCCTTTCCTGTCATGTTAGCCAATCTGATAGGTGTAGGTGGTATCTCAGAGTTGTTTTAATTGGCATTTCTATAATTGATAGTTATTTAGAGCATTTTTATGTGACTGATAACTTTCATTTTTTTTCCTGAAAATTGCTTGCTCATATCCTTGGACCGTTTATCAACAGGGGAATTTGTTCCCCATACATTTGAGAATTCAGGCCTTCACCAGAAAAATTTGCTGTAAAATTTTTTTCTCACTTTCTTGTTTTTCTTCTACTTTTGGCTACATTGTTTTTATTTGTTCAAAAGCTTTTTAATTTCATGTAATCAAAATTGTTTATGTTACTTGCCATAATTCTCTCTATCTCTTGTTTGTTCACAAACTCTTTCCTAATTCATAGATCCAACAGCTACATTTTTCATGTTCCCCAATTTACTTATGATATCCCCTCTCTCAATTATTTATTCATTTTGATCTTATGTTGGTAAACTGTGTGAGATGTTGGTCTATGTCTAGTTTCTGTCAACTACTTTCTAGTTTTCCCAGAAATTTTTGTCAAATGTTGAATTCTTACCCCCAAAGCTTGGATCTTTGAGTTTATCAGACACTAGATTAATATGGTCGTTTACTAGTATGTATTACACCAGTAATATATTTCACTAATCTGCCACTCTATTCCTTAGGCAGTACCAGATTATTTTGATGATTACCACTTTGTAACCGTTTGAAATCTGTATTTGCTAGGCTACTTCCTTAACATTTTTTTCATTGATCCCCTCAATATTCTTGACCTTTTGTTTTTCCAAATAAATTTTGTTGCTTTTTCTTCAACTTTACAAAATAATTTTTGGTAGTTCGATTGGTATGGCACTGAATATGCAATTTAACATAGGAAAAATTGTAATGCTTATTATATTAGCTAAGCCTACCCATGAGCAATTAATATTTCTCCAATTGTTTAGATCTGTCTTTTTGTGTGAAAAACATTTTGTAATTGTGTTCATATAATCACGAGGTTTATTTTGGCAGATAGATTCCCAAGTATTTTATATTGTCCATGGCTATTCTAAATAGATATTCTCTTTTATCTCTTGCTGCTGAGTTTTATAGATAGTATACAGAAATGGTCATGATTTGTGTGGTTTTATTTTACATCTTGCAACTTTGCCAAAGTTGTTAATTGTTTCAACTAGTTTTTCTAGCAGATTCTCTAAGTATGCCTTCATATCACCTGCAAAAATGATAATTTTATTTTCTCATTGCCTACTTTTATTCTTTCAACTTCTTTTTCTTGTCTTATCACTATTAATTTATTTTGTTGTTTTTTTTTAAAGAGGGGCAATTTCCTGACTTGTCAGTGAATTGGATTTCAGTGACACAGAGTTGCACAAACTTGTTCATCTCAATCTCTCTTCCCCAGTTATTAAATCCAGTGGCAACACAAAATTTAAGATAACTAGTGATGGCTCAGGATGTAGTGGATGACCTTCACATTCTTGATGTCAGACCAAGCCATAAATTCTCCACAGTGCCTACTTAAAGTGCCTTCATGGCTGTTGGAAAAATTGCTCTCATCCACCCAGTCTACCATGGGAAGTCTTCACATATTTGAGGTAGACATCCCCCTAACTCATGGACACTTTTGAGGTCTGTGAGTCCCCCTCGATGTGGCTTAGCCTGTTTGCCAAGGTGGTTTTTACCATGGCATGATCATGGAGCCCCAACTCTCACCTGTGGCTCTTATTGCATTTGTAGAACAATATTGAATAATAGTAATGATAATAGACATCTTTGTTTCACTTCTGATCTTATGGGGAATGCTTCAAGTTTATCCCTATTATGGATATTGCTTGCTCTTGGTTTTAGATAGATAGTACTTATTTTAGGAAAGACCCCATTGATTCCTATGCTTTTTAGTTTTTAATAGGAATGGATACTGTATTTTGTCAAAGACTTTTCTGCATTTATTGATATAACCACATGCTTTTTGTTGTTATTGATGTAATCAATTATGTTGATAGTTTTCCTAATATTGAACCAGCTCTGCATTCCTGGCATAAATGCCACCTGATCATAGTGTATGATCTTGGTGATATATTTCTGTAATCTCCTTGCTAATATTTTACTTAAAATTTTCGCATCTATATTTATTAGGGAAATTGGTCTATAGTTTTATTTCTCTGTTTTAGCTCTCTTTGGTTTAGGTATAAATACTGTATTTGTGTCATGATAAAAATTTGGTAAGACTTCTTCTTTACCTATTTTTTTCAAATAGTTTATATAGTAGTGTGATTAATTGTTCTTTAAATGTTTGGTAGAATTTACTTGTAAATCCATCTGATCCTGGGGATTTTTCTTAGGGAGCTCATAGCATGATTGTTCAATTTCTTTTTCTAAGATAGGTTTAATTATTCTCTTTTGTTAATATAGACAGCTTATATATTTTGTAAATACTTATCCATTTTACTGATATTTTCAGTTTTACTGGGATATAACTGGACAAAGTTAATTCTATTGATTGCTTTAATTTCATCTTCATTGGCGATACATTGACTCTTTTCATTTTTGAGACTAGTAATTTGGTTGTTTTTAAAAAAAATAAATCAATTTAACCAATGGTTTATTTATTTCACTGTTTTATTTTTCCACAAAACTAGCCCCTAGTTCAATTGTTTTCTTACTTTAAATTTCATTAGTTATTCTTTGGTTTTTAGGATTTTTAATTTGGTGTTTAATTGGTGATGTTAATTTTTCTTTTTCTAGTTTTTTTTAGTTGCATGCCTAATTTATTGATCTAATATTTCTTTCTCTTATTGACATACACATTTGGAGGCAAAAAATTTTTTTCCCTAAGTACTGCTTTGGCTGTATCCAACGTGTTTTGGAATGCTGTCTCATAGTCATCATCCCTCCCTCCTTTTCATTCTTTTGGCTTTGTTTTATTGTTTCTTGATGTCTCATGGAGTTAATTAGCTTCCAGTTGTGCAGTTCTAAGTTTTAAGGAACAATTTTCATCAATAAGCTTTAACAAAATTGGCCAATTCTGTTTTTTAAGGTGTTTATTTTCTTCAGTATTTTTTGGTGACTTTTATAAAGTTCTTAATGTCTTTTCATTATTTTCTATTGCTTTTATTTCTTTGCCTATTTTTTCCTCTTTCACTCACATTTGATTTTGAAAATAATTTTTTGGCTCTTTTAAGAATTCCTGTTGGGTTGTGTCCAATTCACAATTTTTTTCTTTGAGGCTTTGCTTATAGTTGTTTTGAGTGCATTGTCTTCTTCTGAGTTTGTGTTTTGATTTTCCCTGTCACCATACTAATTTATTTTCATGGTCAAGTTCTTTTTTAAAAAAAATATTTGCTCACTTTTCTACTTTATTTCTTGATTTAGAACTTTATGTTAATTTTGGGCTCTGTTCCTAACATGGGAGGTGGAGGGGCATTGTCTCAAGGTTAAGGCTTTTTCCCACTGCTGTTTTCAGAACCGGTCCTGACAGTTTGGAAGTTTTTGGTGCTTCCAAGGTGGTATGATCTGGGGAAAGGTATTATCACTGCTCTCTTGGTCTGCATTCTGATTTTTACCCTGGAGTAGTCTCTGATCCCTTGGGATTTCAATCATTACACCTTCCCAGAAGTGAGTATAGGCAATAGAATTGCTAAACAGTTGACCCCACTCCCTCTTGGCCAAAAGTGTTTTTTCTATCTTTGAATGATGCTCCAGAAGTGGATATGCAATGAAGTTGCAAAAAATACCTGGTCTTGCATTCAGTGCTAGCAGAGGGGTATCCTTTAATCTCTTTCTGACCAGCTCCCAGGTCTCCTTTTCATTTCATCCTTTAGAATTCCTAAATCTGCTGCTGCTTCTGTCACCACCACCTAGTCCTGACACTGGTGTTTCATCCACTTGGGCTCTGGGCCAGTCTCCTCTTAGTTGTCACAGATCTCTCTTTTTCTAATCTCTTATATTGCCTCACTCTGACTTTTTGTTGGCTCTGCCCCTCCAAAATTTGATTTGAGGAATTATTTTAAAGTTGTTTGGAGGAAAATGTTGGAAGAGCTCGACTGAGTACCTTCTCTACTCTGTCATCTTGGCTCCACCCCCAGAAGTCTTCTGTAAGGTGTCAATATATGCATAAAAAGCAACCTGGATGACAGCCTTTCAAGTTGTGTTTTATTCTATCAAGTCATAAAATCATAGGAAGTGCAATCTTTTTCTTTGTATGTATATAATCAAAACACAATATATATAGAAGGATCTTATACTTTTCATGCCTCTTAGTCAATTATATGACTGTGAACATATGGTCTGCTATAAAAAGCCATTTATCAAAGCTTTTCTATTCCTTTTTAAAAAAATTCATTAAAATTAAAAACAATTAATTAAATAAATAATTTATTATGTACTCAATGTATGCCAAATACAGAGCTAAGTGCTGGTTATGCAAATGAAGAAACAGGACCACTTCTGCTCTAAAGGAGTTCATACACCAACTGAGGGACTCAAAATATATGGGAAGGTTTGTTTGCAGGGCAGATGATAAGACCTGATAATAGGGATCAGTGGCAAGATGAATGAGAAGGCCATACATATAGATCATTCACATAGAGATTTTCTAGGGCAAAGAAAATTGGCACATGGGTTCTTAGTTACTCATGCTCTCCTGATTGACCTTTTGAGATAATAATATAGTCTGTGATTTTTGTTTAGGATGCAGCCTTCTTTCAGGGTATATACCCTGATTTTCTTTGAAAATCAATCCTTCAGTTCTTTCTAAATTGCACTGTTCCCAGTCTAGATTTCTTCTAGGTATACTGTCTGGTTCAGCTGTGCTTTTAAAATTTTGATTCATTAAATTCCATTTCTACATACTTACAACGTATTGTATATTATGAACTAAAGTATTAGAATTAAAATGTGATCGATATGTATCATCAATACATTAATAGACCAATAAAGAAACACTGAAATAAATACCTTTTCCTTTTTATCAACTTAATGTCCTCTCAATTCCATCTCTAAAAGCTTTGGGGATGATGTAGCTTCTGTTTCTTTTGGAATGCTAAACTAGCAAATCATAGAACACCAAAATCTTTGAAGAACCAAAATTCATGGTCACTAAAGGGTAGTGGGAAAGACTTGGTAGGCATAGTCAGCAGCATGTTGCCAATGCGCACAAGAAATGGAGTAAATATACATCAAGCAGGAAATGTATGAGAAAAAAAAGGAGTTGGGCCTGTCACATAGGAATGATAGATGAATAGTTTATGTACTGCAAAAATATTCAGAAAAATACTCACTATTACAGAGGAAGAGCTCTAGTACATTAGACAAATCTTATACAGAAGATTTATAGGAGGACCTGGTTAAGAATTGCATTCAGTGAGAAGTGGGAGATACCATGTGATCTTGACCCATAGAATACACCCACATTAATCAGATGATGCTTCATTAAAGTATGAAAGAATATATTCAAAGAGATTATTAATTTAATATCTAAGATGTCTACTCTTCAAGGATGAAGCAGATTGTAGAAATATATTTTGGAAGTTGCAAACAGATTAGAAACAGATGTTTCAATCATTTTTAGAGGTGTATGGATTGAAGAGCATTTACCTTATCTAGCCAGCTAGTCCTGCTATACCATAATGTTTTCAGAATATCTTCCTCTCATGTCAGTGTGTGTATGTATGTGTGTATGTTCACATGTGCATACCTGTGTGTACCTCTGCTTATCTCCATGGAAATAATCATTAGAATACACTATCACTCTTAAAATCCACTGTCTTATGACTCAATAATTGTCCTTAGAGTTTCTAAGATGAAACTCCCTTTTATATACTATCTTCGCCTATCAGAATTTAAGCTTCTTGAGGGCAAGAGCTTTATTGCTTTTAGTTTTTATATCTTCTATACTTAGCACAAATAGATGGTGCAACGGGTGGAGTGCTGGACCTGGAATCAAGAAGTCCTGAGTTCAAATCCAGTCTAAGATACTTATTAGCTATGTTACCCTAGGCAAATCCTTAACTTCTGCTTTAGTTTCCTCACCTGTAAAATATGGGGAAAATAATAGCACCTACCTCCCAGAGCCATTGTGAGGATAAAATAAGATAGTATTTGTAAAATGATTAGCAAACTTTAAAGGGCTACAAAATTTTAGTTATTACTGATATTATTATTGTTAGTGCCCATGGTATGCACTCAGTAAATATTTTAAGTAAACAAATAAATGAATAAATTCATTCATTCATATCAATATATAAAACCTGTGCATCACAGGCTATGACAGCACAGATGATATTCAAGAAAGAAGTAGAAATCCACATTGTTGCCAAGACTTTCATGCCAGAGAGAAGTGTTGATTGATTGTCCCTATTGGTAATCACTGTACCCTCAAAAGGTCTATAAAAAGAGAGGGATATGTATCTCTCTCTGGTCCCTAGACTTGGTCTGACATACCCACTTCCAGATTCCATAACAATCAAGGGTTTGTGATCCTCGTCACCAAGTCACAGAGCTCAGAGAGACCCTTGTACCTAAGAATGTTCATAGTGGTTAAAATGATTTGTACATGATCCTATATCAAGTTGATGCTCAGGCTTTCTCTCTATTGTTACTTCCAAAACACTCTCTGTCTTCATGTCAACTTTCAGAATTAATGGCAGGCACTCCATTTCATATTGTAGATAAAATTCATTCAATTAACATTTTTAAGTATTTACTTGTGCCTGGGCTCTGAAATCATCGCTGCCCTTAAGAAGCTTACATTCTAGTGATAAAAAACCAATATATGAATAGGAAAAAAACTAAAATATATGCAAAATAAGTACCAGATTGCCTTGAACTTGACCTACTAGATAAGTGACAATCTTTGTGATCTCTTCATACATGAATCTTTTTTCTAAGAAAAAAATAATTTCTTTAAATTTCAGTGACATTAAAATTTAAGATTTAGTAGATTCATTGCCAAATACAGATTGCCAGAAGGAGAGTGGAAAGACGACACAAATAAAGTCATGGAATTCTGATTTGTGAATATTCTTTAATGTATCATAGATTATTAAACCTGGAAGGAACACAGAGACCTTTCATGAAATCTCTGTTTTACAGAGAACACTGAGGCTCAGGGAGTTGATGGTTCTTGCCAAAGGTCATACAATTGGCCATTGACAGAGTTGAGTCTCAATATCAGGGGTCATGGTGCTAAGCCTATGCCCTTTCCACTACACTATGCCACTTCTCATAAAGATACTTTTGTTTTAACACACACACACACACATACACACACACACACACATACCCCACACCACAAGTTAAGTGAGTTGCTCAGTCACACAACTAATGAATATTTGAGTCAGGATTTGAACCTAGACCATCTAATGCCAAGTCCAGCACTCTATGTACTATGTAGCTGTGTCATATTTTTTGTATCATTATTTGCTGCAGAGTGTTCTTTATTATTTCAAAAATCCCAGATGCAGTTGACTTGCCTTATGTGGTCTGACTTGGGTAACTTCTGATAAAAGCTCTCACGTCATTTAGTATTAAAAAAGCCATATCAAAAAGCCTGTTCACAGTCATCTTCCTCTACCAACTGTTTATCTAATTGCTTTTTGCTTTGTATAAGCAACCATGTCTCTACCACCTCATAATCTACAGTGTGTATAGAAAAGTTTGTTTTAAAGAGATAGCAGCAAATAACAATAGACTGGACACTTCCCTGCAGAGAAAATCAATGTGGAAAAATAGAATATCAACTGAGTGGCCTCATTTGTGGCTAGAATGATGAATTATGGGGAAAATATCTAGTGCAATGTTTGCATGTGTAACTATTACTCTGTCTGCCTCTGTTGCCATACAAATCAGAAGGAACTTTTAAAATATTTATTTTTAATGTTTTAAGTAACTTATTTTTGATATCTAACAAGTACGCTTTGATCTGTGACTGAGTACTATTTTAAGTCCATTTTGTCCTATTCATATCTTTCTGAAATGGCAAGTAGTGTATTTGACAATTTACTTCGAAGCGCCTAAGCTAGTGTGATTAGGCATTTACTTATTGTTGACCGATCATGATGAAAGCAGTCGTGAGAGATTGGTACTATGAGTATGTTATGTTTTTCCATGGCAATTATTACTGATTTAAACAAAATTTCTGAATTCAAGCAGAGCCTTGATGTGAAGTAGCTAGGTTCTACTGTGGAGAACACTGAAATTGTAGTCAAGAAGATTAGAGTAACCCTTCTACATAACCAAACTATTGTACAATGTGAAAGTATTTGCAGATCCTGTACATGATTGCACACCACCATGGTGAGGGGGGGGAGGGAGGGGAGAAAATTTGAAACTCAAGGGATTGTGGAATTGAATCTTGTAAACTAAAAGTAAATAAAATAAATTTAAAAAAAAAGAAGATTAGAGTTCTGGATCTGGAACAAAGAAGTTCTGAGTTCAAATACTGCCTCATATGCTTACTCTCTGTGTGACTCTGAGCAAAGTCACTTAACCACTCTGTGCCTCAGTTTCCTCATGTTGGACTTGATGACCTCCAAGTGCTCTTCCATTTTTAAATCTATGATCCTATGATCCTATGAGAAAGAGAGAGAGAGAAAGAGAGAGAGAGAGAGAGAGAGAGTGAGAGAGAGAGAGAGAGAGAGAGAGAATAATCTTTTTTTGGTGTTTAAGCTAACATACATGTACATATATATACAATCTATGTGTATATACACAATCTATGTGTATATGCACATATATGCATATATGTACATACATATACACACATACATATACACATACACCATATATAGGTTCCACTTTCTTACCAAGACAAAATGTATGCTTTAACTTTCACATGCTAATGGGCCACATAGACAACAGTGTAGAGGGTTATAGAAATGGTCCCTCTTTCATCTGTCTCTCAGGAAGCAGTTTACAGATAGAAAGGAAGAAAAAGAACCTGAAGAAATCATTGCTCCCAATAAGGGTACTCTTCATCAAGTTAATGTATAAGCCCTTTAGCCTTGAGTCATACATGGTCAGAAATAGGCCCCTAAGCTACCATATGGTGAACTCAACCTGGGAATTTGGAACAATGACTTTGAACATGATCTATGGGATGGCTACTACAGGTCAATTCAACTACTCTACAAATACTGAATTAGATTGATATGTGCCTCTCCTCTACTCCTCACCCTCCCTCACCCCACATAACTAATTAGTTGCTGATATCAGCTTGTGATACAAATTTATTTGGCCCTTGTTTCCCTGGTTGATATATGATCTCATTTTATAGGTTCCATGATTACTAAAGTTAATCAATTTAAGAAATGTTACATGTTGCATTTTTGCAACTATAAGCAAAAGTGGTACATTCACAGTTTATTGAAATGTGTATTCTCTTTCATTAATTTTTATATGGTTACTATCTGAAGTAACATCCTTCAAATAGTGAAGCCAGTGCTACTACTTCACTAGTTAATGCTTAACATGTGACATTTTATAACTAGGAATGAGAAGGGAAGGGAAGAGATGGAAAAAAATTGGAAAGACAGTCAATATTATTTTTAAAGCTATTGTTATTTTATATAGACAGCTTGTCAGTTCTCATTGGCACCATTTATATTTAAATCTGTGACATGCTGGGAATTTCCTAGTAGTTCAGTTCATTGTTAGAAAAGAAGCACCTGTTCTATGATTCATTTTCTCATTCACAAGTTTACTATTTTTCAGCACTCATCATTGTGTCTCTTAGGAGATTGAAGGTTTGTTAGGTTTTGTGGGAAAGAGTAGGATTATAAGCAAAAGCACAATATGTTTCGCTTTTCCCCCTAAATAATGAAGACACTATGGTGTGTGGTTGAAAACCTGAAGTATAAGTATAAGGCCTGAAATATAAACACAAGTATCAGATAACTGACTATACAAACAGGCTGGATATTAGGAAATACATCTTTGTTTCTGTTTCAGTACCACTATAGAAATAAAAAATATTTTAGTTTTTCTCTTCTTTCAATATAATGCAAGCTCCTTGAGGGCAGAGAATATTTTTACTTTGTTGTCTCTATCCTCAGACATCTAATACGTGTTTTAGCTACTTTATCTTTTTTATGATCTCTTTGGGATATTGATCTAGCAGTGGTATTGCTGGATCAAAGGGTATGCACAGTTTTATAGCCCTTGGGCATAATTCCAAATTGCTCTCCAGACTGGTTGAATCATTACATAACTCCACCAACAATGCATTAGTATTCAAATTTTCCCACATCTCCAATATTTATCACTTTTCTTTTTTTTTTTTTGTCATATCAGTCAATCTGATGGGTGTGATATGGTACCTCAGAGTTGTTGTGATTTGCATTTATCTAATCAATAGTGCTTTAGAGCAATTTTCTATATGACTATAGATAACTTTAATGTCTGCCTCTAAAAACTGCCTGTTCATATCCTTTGAGCATTTATCAATTGGGGAATGACTTGTATTCTTATAGATTTGACTGAGTTCTCTTGGAATTTTAAAAATGATATCTTTATCAAAGACAGTGACTGTAAAAATTGTTGCTCAGCTTTCTGCTTCTCTTAAAATCTTGGTTGCATTGACTTTGTACAAAAGCTTTTAAATTTGATGCAATCAAAATTATCCATTTTTGCATTTCATAATACCCTCCATCTTTTGTTTGGCCATAAATTCTTCCCTTCTCCAAGATCTGGAAGGTAAACTATTCCTTGCTCTCCTAATTTGCTTATAGTATCACAATTTATGTCTATATTGTGTACCCATTTTAACCTTATCTTGGTATACAGTGTAAGATATTAGACTATGTTTAGTTTCTGCCATATTGTTTGCTAGTTTTCATAGCAATTTTTGTCAAATAATGAGTTCTAATCCAGAAGCTGGATTCTTTGGGTTTATCAAGCAGTAGATTACTATAGTCATTGACTACTGTGTCTTGTAACCTATTCCACTGATCCACCACTTCTTAGCAAATACCATGTAGTTTTGATTATTGTTACTTTATAATAATGTTTTAGATCTGGTATGGTCACCTTTCCTTGTATTTCTTTTCATTAATTCCCTTGATATTCTGGCCTTTTGTTCTTCCAGATGAATTTTGTTAATCTTTTTTCTAGTTCTATAAAATAATTTTTTGGTTTGATTGACTCTGAATAAGTAAATTAATTTAGGTAGGATTGTCATTTTATTATATTAGTTTGGCCTACCCATAAGTAACTGAAAATTTTCCAGTTCTTTAGATCTGACTTTATTTGTGTGAGAAGGATTTTATAATTGTGTTCATATAGTTCCTGGGTTTTCCTTGGCAGATAGATTACAAAATATTTTATATATTCTGCAATAATTTTAAATGGAATTTCTCTTTCTATCTCTTGCTGCTAAGCTTTGTTGGCAATATATAGAAAGGCTGATCACTTATGTGGGTTTATTTTATATCCTTAAACTTTGCTAAAGTTGTTAATTATTTCATGCATTTTTTTCAGTTGATTACCTAGAATTCTCTAAGTATACCATCATGTCATCTGCAAAGAGTGATAGATTTATTTCCTCATTGCCTATTCAAGTTCCTTCAATTTTTTTCTTCCCTTATTGCTAAAGCTAGCATTTCTAGTACAATGTGAAATAACAGTGGTAATAATGGATATCTTTTTTAATTATACTGATAATTTTCCTAACATGGAACAAGCCCTGTCCTGTATTATCCTTGTGATAAGTTGCTGTAATCACTTTGTTAATATTTTATTTAAAATTCATAATTGTCTTTCTCTATTTTGGTTTTTCCTGGTTTAGCTATCTTCCTCCCATGCTTTTTAGCATGAGTCACATTGTCAAATGTTTTCAATGAGGATGAACATGATATCAAGTCAGCTACCATGCTGATGGTAAATTCATCAGTTTGAAAAGGTTACCAGCCAAGACCAAAGTGGAGGGAGTGTTGGTGCATGATTTTATATTTGCAGAAGATTGTGTATTCAATATAGCCTCTGAAGCTGAGATGCAACAAAATATGGATCAATTCTTTGCTTATTGTGCTAATTTTGGCTCACCAATTAGCAACAAGAAAACAGGTACTCCATCAGCCATCAACAAACCATCTATATGTGGAACCATTGGTCATACATAGCAAATGGAGAAGTTCTGAATGCTATGCAGAAGTTCATTTATTTTAGTAGTGTACTTTCCAGGGATGTACACATTGATAATGAGATTGATGCACACATTGTCAGAGCTGTCTCAGTGTTTGGGAGGCTCTGAAGGAAAGTATGGGAGAGAAGAAGTATTAGATTGACTTCCAAATTGCTGCCAGCAGCAGGTGGTCTCTTCAATATGAAATATCCAATTGGAAATGTCCAATAGGCAGTTAAGTTCACAGTTAGAATGTGAAGTCCCCTACAGCAAACAAAAGGTTTATAGAGTCATGATGCTTATCTTATTGTTACATACCTGTGTAACCCAGACATTGTACTGACACCATGTCAGGAAATGGATTCATTTCCATTTAAATTGTCTTGGGAAGATTCTGAAGATTACCTGGCAAAATAAGATACCAGACACTGAGATCCTTACTAGAACTAAACTGTCCAGCATTCAAACTTTGCTTCAAAGACTGCAACTCCAATGGGCTGGCCATGTTGTTCAAATGCAAAATGTACACTTGTCAAAAAGATTATTTTATGGGGAACTCACATATGGTGGTCAGAACAAGTGATATAAGGGCACTCTCAAAGTCTTTCTTAAGAACTTTGGAATTGATTGTGTGACATAGGAGACACTGGCACAGGACTGCTGAGCATGGCATGGCCATATCAGAGAAGGTGCTGTGCTCTATGAGCAAAGCAGAATTGAAACAGCTCAATGGAAATTCAGGATGTACAAATTTAGAGAATTCACCCAAATGTTCCCATGAACTATTTGTGTCTGACAAGCATTTCAAGCTTGTATTGGTCTGATCAGCCACAGCTGAGCGCATTGAAACTTGACTCTAGCATAATAATGTCATTTTGGTCCTTTTTAAGAACAAAGGACAATATCAACATATTTGTATAATAAAAAGAGTTTGTTAGGACTCCACCTATATTTCCAAATAATTTTTATAGTATTGGAATTAATTGTTCTTTAAATATTTGGTAGAGTTCACTTTTAAATCCATCTGGCCCTGCTCATTTTGTCTTAAGAAGTTCATTTATGCTCATTCAATTTCATTTTCTGAAATGGTGTTATTTAAGTATTTTATTTCCTCTTCTATTGACCTAGACAATTAATACTATTGCAAATATTCATCTATTTCACTTGGATTGTCAAATTTATCGGCACACAGTTAGGCAAAATAGCTCCTAATTATTGTTTTAATTTCCTCTCCATTGGTGGTGAACTCAATCCTTTCATTTTTGATATTGGTAATTTAGTTTTCTTCTTTCCTTTTTTTTAAAATTAAATTAACCTAAGATTTATCTTTTTTATTGTTTTTTTTACCTAAAAAAACAACTCCTAGTTTGATTTATTAGTTCAATAGTTTTCTTACTTTTGTTTCTAATAATCTCTCCTTTTATTTTCAGAGTTTCTAATTTGGTATTTAATTAAGAATTTTTAATTTGTTTTTTTTTCTAACTTTTTAAATTGCATGCCCAGTTCATTGATCTGCTTTCTATAATTTATTCAGGTATGCATTCAGAGATAGAAAATTTCCCCTAAGAATTGCTTCCACTGCTTCCCATGTGTTTTGGTATGTTGGCTTATTATTGTCATTCTCTTTGATGAAATTGTTGATTGTTCTTATGATTTATTGTTTGACCCAGTCATTCTTCAGGATTAGATTATTTTGTTTCCAATCTATCTTTCTTTGACTCTTTAGGACATGTAATTTTCATTGAATCATGATTTGAAAAGGATGCATTTAATATTTCTGCCTTTATGAAGTTTCTGTGCTCTAATACATGGTCAGTTTTCATGTGAGTGGCAAGTACTACTGAGAAAACAGTATATTCCTTTCTATCCCTATTCAGTTTTCTCCAGAGGTTTATCATATCTAACTTTTCTAAAATTTTACTCCCTCCTTAACTTCTTTCTGGTTTATTTTGTAGTTAGATTTTATCTAGTTCTGAGAGGGGGAGGTTGAGTTCCCCCTCTAGTATAGTTTTGCTGTCTATTTCTTCCTGTAACTCATTTAACTTCTCCTCTAAGAATTTGAATGCTATACCACTTGGCGCACAAATGTTTAGTATTGATATTACTTCATTGTCTATGGCACCTTTTAGCAAGATGTAGTTTCCTTACTTGCCTCTTTTAATTAGATCTATTTTTACTTTTGTTTTGTCTGAGATTAGGATAGCACCCCCTGCTTGTTTTCTTTTTTTCACTTCAGCTGAAGCATAATATATTCTGCTCCAGCCTTTTACTTTCACCCTATGTGTGTCTCTCTGCTTAAAATGTGTTTCTTGTAAACAACATGTTGTAGGACTCTAGTTTTTTATCCACTCTGCTATTTCCTTTCTTTTTATGGGAGAGTTCATCCCGTTTGCATTTACAGTTAGGATTACTCTGTATTTCCTTCCATCATATTTTCCCCCTTTTTATATTTTCTCCCTCCTTTCACCCTGTCCCTCCTCACCATTGTTTTGCTTATGATCAGTGCCTCTCCCATCTGCCCTCCCTTCTTTTAACCTGCCCTCCCCTTTTTTCCCCTTTCCCCTCCTACTTCCCTATAGGGTAAGACAGATTTCTCTACCCAGCTGAGTGTACATGTTACTCCCTTTTTGAACCAAATCTGATGAGAGCTAGGTTCAAATAATACTCACTCCCGCTTTTCTTTCTCTCTTCTTTAATAGGTCTTTCATGTCTCTTCATGCGATATAATTTATCCCATTCTGCCTCCTCCTTTCCTCTTCTCCAAATACAATCCCTTTTTCACCCCTTAATTTTTTTTATCATCTCATAAAAGTCAACTTATACCCACATCCTCTGTCTAAGTTTACTCTTTGTAGCTGTCCTAATAGAGATACAGTTCTTAAGAGTTATATATGTCATCTTCCCATATGGGGGTGTAAACAGTTTAACCTGATTTTATACCATCTTTTTTCTTTCCTGTTTATCTTTCAGAATTCTCTGGCATCTTGTATTTGAATTGTATCAACTTTTCTGTTCAGTTGTGGTCTTTTTTATTAGGAAAGTTTAACAATCTCCTATTTAATTTTCCTCTGAAAGATTGTGCTCAATTTTGCTAGGTAATCAATTCTTGGTTGTAGTAAAAGCTCTTTTGTCTTCTGGAATATCATATTCCAAGCTCTTCAGTCCTTTAATTTAGAAGTTGCTAATTTGTGTAATCCTAATTGTGACTCCTTGATATTTGAATTGTTTCTTTCTGGTTGCTAGCAGAATTTTCTCCTTTACCTGATATTTCTGGAATTTCTGGCTACAATATTCCTTGGAGTTTTCATTTTGGGATCCCTTTCAGGAGGTTTTGGATGAACTCTTTCAATCACAGAATTCTGATTCTGTGATATCAAAACTATTTTCCTTGATAATTTCTTGAAAGATGCTGTCAAGGCTCTTTTTTGATTACAGCTTTCAGGTAATCTTATAATTCTTAAATTATCTCTGCATGATCTATTTTTCAGGTGAGTTTTTTTTCCCCAAAGTGGTATTTTACATTATCTTCTTTTGATTTTGTCTGACTGATTCTTGATGTCTCTCAGTCATTAGCTTTCACTTGCCTAATTCTAACTTTTAAATGATTATTTTCTTCAGTTAGCTTCAGTTACCTCCTTTTCCAATTTGGCCAATTCTACTTTTAAAGGTTTTCTTCAGTGGATATATTTTTTTTTCCATTTGGCCAACTCTATTTCTTAGGAAGTTATTTTATTCAGTCCATTTTTGTACTTCCTTTTCCAAACTGTTGACTCTTTCATTATTCTTTTGCAGAACTCTAATTTTTTTTTCAGTTTTTCTTCTACGTCTCTTACTTGATTTTAAAATTACTTTTTGAGCCCTTCCAAGAGAACTTTTTGGGCTTGAAACCAATTAATATTTCCCTTTGAAGCTTTGCATGTAGGCATTTTGACCTCCTTGTCTTTTTCTGAGCTTGTGTTTTGATCTTCCCTGTTGCCATAGTAGTTTTCTATGGTCAGGGCCCTTTTTTGTTTTTTGCTAATTAAAAAAATATTGAGCTCTGCTTCTGGAGTACAGAGGTCACTGGCTTTCTGTGCCAGAGTCTAAGGTGCTGGCAACTTGCCCACTGTGCTGGGATAGACCAACCTACTTATGCCTATTATGCCAAGGTTTTAGGACTGGCAGTTTTTGTATTGATATTCTCATTACAGAGCATAGTTTCTGGCACAAAGTGATTAATAAATTTTCTCTCTCTGTCTCTCTGTCTATCTGTCTCTGTCTCTCTCTTTTTACCCTCTGAGTCTGCCTCTTGCTATCTCTCTATGACTTTGCTTCTGTCTGTGTCTTCTTTATTTATTTGTCTCTCTGTCTCTTCCTGTCTTTGTCTCTGTTTTTGTGTCTCTGTTTCCCTCTTCTCTTCTACCTTCCTTCCTTATACCTTGTTTTCTTTCTCATCTTGGTCATATTTCAGTGTGGGAAGTTCTTGATAATGATAATGAATTTAAAAAACACACAAGATTTGAGTGTGTCAACTGTTGGGAACTGTTACTTGTTTTGATAATTCTTGATTTTGGCAGAAGTTATAAAAATGAGGCTTTTTGGGAGGATGGAGAAGGGTAGCTATGCTTCAAAGAAAATAATTAGAAACTGTTAAAGTTGATTGGAGAAATTTAATTACATTACTTTAGAAATTGTAGAAAAAAGCAAGACTTCAGCATAATGGCATAATCAGGAAAAGGGAAGCTCTATGTATCACCATCTAATCCTAAAGAGTTGCTCTGAAATTCACCTCTCCAGTAATGAATGATCTGTGAAAGGTCTCAGGAATTAATAGGGATCAGAGGAAAACTAAGGAAAAGGGCAAGAAAAGTCTGAGTGGCATTTGAAGTAGATTAAACTCAATTTGGAGTTAGAACACATGGATCCAAATACTGACTTTGTTGCTGGTGATCTCTGTCTGCCCTTGGACAAGTTACTAAAACCTCTTTGGTCTTCCTGTTTCTGCTATAAAATGAGGTGGTTGAACTAGATGACTTGTAAAGCTCTCTAGCTCTAAATCTCTGGTTCTTTGATCCCATGAATGGCTAAATGTGAGAAATTCTTCTATTTCAAAGAAGGGGGGATAGCAAAGGAAGAATAGTCAGTGATAATGACCAATATTTATCTAGTACTTAAAGGTTTACAAAGTGTTAATAAAATATTTTCTTATTTGAGTTCCACAATAGTCATAGGATATAAGTGCTAATATTAGCCTCATTTTTCAAATGAGAAAACTGATGTTTATTGACATACTCATATCAACCATGAAGCATCTAGACACAATATTTGAACCCAAGTCTTTCTGATTCCAAGTCCAATGCTTTCTCCAATGTCACATCATGTCTAAGAAAGAAGAAAACAAAAACAAATCATTAAAGCATCCCAATGTAATCCCTAAAACATTTGTTAATCGAAGTAGGATATTCAGATTGAAATAATTATTTCTGCTATAGAAAAGTACATTGAGGGGGATACAACAGAGAAAGAGAAGGGAAGCTTTCTATCTATTATGGGGAATCAATCTTCTATTTATAGAGGAATCATAATAATTTGATATTTGTATGGCACTTTATGGACATAACATCATTTGAATCTCATGAGGACCTTGTAAGATAGTTAATACAGATGTGCCCATTTTACAAAAAAAGGAGCCCAGGGATGCTGAATGACCTAACTGTGGCCACACATTGGATAAGTATGGAAGTGGAATTTAAATACATGTCTTCTTGACTCCACATGCTATATTCTATCCTCTCTATAATGGTCCAACTTTGACTGAAGGGGAACAAGGAGTGTGCTGAGTCAGATACCCTATTATTAATTTTTCAGTGTGAGCAGTTACATCTGGGAAATTGACAAATGCCATAAATCAGGACTTGATTTGTTATCGTGCTGATTGTTTAGACTTAGAAAGAGAGGGAAAAAATCTTAATAATGCATATTAAAATTAAAAGTGTTTTGTGGTACATTTTCTTTGGATAATCCATACTGAGTAGCATATCCCTGGACAGAAACTCCTTTATATTGATGCAATTCATTCCACTTTTGGATGCTCTAATTATTCATAAATTTTTCTTTAAATTAAGACTATATCTTCCTCTCTGCAACTTTCATCAACTTTTTAAATCTACATTTTTTCTCTTAATTTTTTTCCTTTTAGGGAAGGGAGTACATGGACTCCTAGTGCATCCATTCAGTTCATGAATTTATATTATATCTTTATTTTCACAAATCTCTAACTGCAATTTAGCATTGCCTTCAACTATGAATGCAGACAACGAACAAGTTATATTAGCAGGTACCCAGTGACTTTGTCACCAGCAGAAATCACAGATATTCTCATATCACATCACAGTTGGAAATTAATTGAACAACATTACATGTATATTGCCTTGTGAAAGACTACCCTATAGTTTAACATTCTGATTTAAGATAAGTACCACAAGTCTTCACATTAAAGGTTTTCAGAAAAATAAAATTGAGCTTAAACTGCTCATACTTTAAATGCATTTTCCTTTTATTTAACAGGTTAACGAAGATACCTATGTATTACTGTATCACAGATTTGTTTTATTTAATATTTTGATAACTATTTCAATATGTCTAGCTTTTCTAATCTTATGTGTTTTATTTCGTGTATTTAAAAACATTATTCTAAGAAGGGCTTTATAGACTTCACCAGACTCTCAAAGGAGTCTATTATACAAAATACATTAAGAACTCCTGCTTTAGGGTCATCTCTTTTTCATACGACAACCCTGGATCAACTCGAGTTAATAAACTGGTTTCAAGTCAGTTTTTTAGCATCTGTTATAGAGCATATCTTAAAATATTTGCTGTACTCTCCCTTTTTTCACAAGTTCAACATGTACTTTTCCATTCTGGTTCAGTTAAGGTAGTGTTTTCCTCCCTTAAAAGAACTGTTTTAGTTATTTCCTAAGGTGCTCCTTTAACTAACATGCATTTACCCCTTGCCTGCCTCACTATAAATAGTTCAGTATTATACTCCTGCCAAAAAGAAATGCAGACAAGCACAGACTTGGTAACTCAGTATATTTTCTCAAGCCTTGCAGGGATTTCAGGCCTACACTGTAGCCTTTCATGTATTATTTTACTTATTCACGCATATTTTCCCTTATATTTGCAAAATGAACATTGAACGTTTTCAGCCAGACTAATGTGTGTCTTGTCAAGTTTCTAACACTGGTGCTGCACAAACCTCAGCAATTTTTGCAAAAAACCAAAATGAAACAAAACAAAAAAACATAGACATTTCAAATAGCCATACTAGACAAAAATCTTGGCATCCCTTCTCAAAATAATGTTTTTAAATGCATAAAACAAAATATTTAGGTTTAGGCAAGACAAGGTGATAAATATTAATAGAATTTACTAAGTGTCAGGTACTGTGTGAGTGCTGGAGGATCCAAATACTGACCGAAAAAAAGAGTTCCTTCCCTGGAAGGGGGAATGTCATTGAAATGAGAGAATACAGTACACAAAAGGAAACGAAAAGCCAGGGTGGTTGGGAGAAAAATCAGAAGCAGAGCAAGAAGGAGATTGACATTTGGCTGGCTTGGCTTCTTCACAAAATAGAGGCTCCTAGAGAAATTCACCAATGGGAAAAGGAAAAGTATTTAAAGAGAGTTATCAAAATATGTTTTAAAAGCAAGCTCACAAAACCCAGGTTAAGAACCATTGACCTAGAAGGAAACTTCTTATATATTAGGTAAATTGGCAAAAACTTGCTGCTGTCAAGAAATGCATTATTTATTCTAACTTATAAATCCATTTGAGGGACAATAACACCTTAAGAATTAAAAATAGCATGTCAGTAAGAGGTTTTTAACCTTTCTGAAAATTGATACTAAGCAAATTCAGAATAATTAGCAGCTCAATTAATTTAAAGTGTCACTTTTGTGTTCAAACCAAGGTTTGAGTTATAAACCCTTGTTTGACATTTGCTTACAATGTTGATCTTAATCATGGCCCTCTACCAGTTCTAGGGGTTAACATCTACCAGACACCAGAAGAATGCCAGTTATGGTGAAAAGATTTTTGCATTCAGGCTTCCTGAAATCAGATTCAGCTGTCACTGTCCCATAAGGAGGTAAGGCTTACCCTATCACCAAGAAAGCTATTTCTGTCTTCCTTAACACCCGCTTAAATTGGGTTAGATGTTCCTATAAGGCATTTTTAGTTTTATTGGCTTCATCTTCTTTTTTGACTAATCTGTACAGTGGAGCCATCATTCTAGATGAAGGGTACAATGGGTGTTTGGTTTCCTGATTACAGTGTGATTGGCTTGATTGTTCTCGCTAATAATAATAATGAATATTCCATTTTCCATTTCTTCAGCTGTGTTCCATGGTTCACAGCCATCAAGCATATTTCTGGATTCTCAGGGATAACAGTTTTTTTGAAAATCTCTCCAAGAGTATTACAATGCTATTCCAAGATAACAGTATTTAGGCAAAACACTCCACATTGAATGATAAAACCACAACTATGATTGAAAGTGTTTTTCAAATGTTAGTATTTAGAGAGACTATTTCCTGTAAAACAAGAAAGCCTGCGCCACTACAGCCCTTACTTACTGAATAAATGCTTTCATTGGGACCCATTGGAAATGAGTCACTCCACTTTAAGGAAAGGCTGCAGCCTAAATGATCTAGACTCAATACTAGGACTATTGTCTTTTCAGCCATGGGAGAAGAAAACCAAGTATATTAAACTAGTTATCAAGATCCTTAAAAAAAAAAAGGTAAGCTCATAGGCTCCAAGGTAAGAACTATTCACCTAGAAGGAAACTTCTGTTAAATATTAGTTAAATCAGTACATGTCAGTCATTCAACAAGCATTTATTAAGTACATTCTATGTGTCAGGCACTGTCATCAACACAAGGGATTTTTCAAAAGACAAAACATGGTCTCTGCTTTCAAGAAGTTCACATTCTAATGGAAGAGACTACAAACAAACAATTATGTGTGTGTGTGTGTGTGTCTGTGTGTATGACAGTTACAGTGTAAACTGAAAGACATCTCAGAGGGAAAGCACCATTAATAGCATTTAAGGGAGGACTAAGAGTAAAAGCTCCTTGTAGAAGGTAGGATTTGAGCTGAATCTTGAAGGTAGTCAGGCAAGCCAGGAGGTGGGACTACATTCTAGGCTATGGAGATAGTTATTGAAAAGGCATGGAGTTCTTTTTGCAGTAGCAAAGAATTGGAAACTGAAAGGTGCCCAACAATTGGAGAATGACTGAACAATTTATGGTATATGAATATGATAGAATACTATTGTGTAATAAGAAAAGATGAGGGTACAGTTCTAGATAAATCCAGAAGGACTCCTAAGAACTGATAATAGAGTGAAGTGAGCAGAGCCAGGAGAACAATTTAACTACCACCAACAATATTATAAAGACAAACAACTTTGAAAAACTTACCAACTCTGATTGACATAGTAACTGAACGGAACTCATGGTGAAACATACTACCTGTCTCCTTCCTGGAAGAGAGATGATGGACTCAGAGTACTAACTTAGACATATTTTTGGGACATAGCCAATGTGGGAATTTGTTTTGCTTGACTATACATGTTTGTGACAGATGTTTTGTTTTTCTTTTTGAATGGTGGGAGTGGAGGGTGGGAAGGAGAGAAGACAGATTTTCATTGATTGAAAATAATAAAATTTAATTAAAACAAAAAGCCATGGAGTTGAGAGATGGAATGTCATGTGTGAGGAACAGCAAATAGACCAGTATAGCTGTTTCACAGAGAATGTGGAGGGCAACAAAGTATAAGGACTAGAAAGGCAGGAAGGGCCAAGTTGGCTTAAAGTACCAAGCAAAAAATCTTATATTTGAGCCTGGATGGAATAGGAAGACAGCTTGTCAATAGTTTGTCAAATGGGAGAGTTGAGATGGCCACATCCTAAATTTTATTTAGGTCACTTTGTCAGCTGAATAGAGGATAGCCTGGATTAGAAAGAGATTTGAATCAGGGAGACCAACAAGTTGACTAGTAAAATAGCCCACTTGGGAGATGATGAGGCAGCTAGGTGGTGCAGTGGATAGAGTGCCAGGTCTGAAGTCAAAAAGACTCATCTTCCTGAATTCAAATCTGGCCTCAGATATTTACTAGCTATGTGACCCTGGGCAAGTAACTTAATCCTGTTTGCCTTCATTTCCCCATCTGTAAAATGAGCTGGAGAAGGAAACTGCAAAGCACTCTAGTGTCTTTTTCAAGAAAACCCTAAATCGGGTCACCAAGAGTCAGACACAACTGAAAAGAGCGAACAACAACAACAAAAGGAGATGATGGTGATCTGACTCAGGGAGATAGCTATGTGAATGGAAGGTAGGAGGGAATGCAGGAAAAATGCTGTAAAGGTAGAAATAACAAGTTTTCACAGCAGATCAGACATGAAGGGTTAATGTGAGTAAAGAATCAAGGATGATACTAAGGCTGTGAGCCTTGGTGACTGGGAAAATTGTGGTACACTCAAAAGTAATCAGAAAGTTGGGAAGATGTAAGAGTTTGGAAGGAAAATAAAGTGTAAGTTCTGTTTTGCATATATTTACTTTGAGAAGCCTATGGAACATCTATTTTGAGATGTCCAAAAAATCAGTTGGTATGTTGGATTGGAGCTCAAGAGAGAGCTGAGGGCTGAGCATGCAGCTCTGCAAATCATTTGCATACAGATGATGATAGAACCCATAGGAGCTGATGGAATCTCAAAAAAAATATATGGTAGAAAGGGAGAAGAGAACCCAGAATTACCTTGTGGGACACCCAAATTTAGTGGGTCTAACCTAGATGAAGATCCAGCATAGGACACTGAGGTCACCAAAGTATTAGGAGAGCTAGGTGTGAGCAATGTCATGAAAATGTTGAGAGGAGAGAGTATCCAGAAAGAGAGGGTGACATTGTATCAAATACTGCAGTACTCAAGAAAGACAAGGATTGAGAAAGGGTCATTAGAGTTGATCATTAAGAGATCCTTGGTAACTTTGGAGGATATAATTTTGGTTGAATGATGAGATTAGAAGCCAGATTTCATGTGACATCAGTCTCCCTTTTTGTAGTCTGAGAAAGGCAAAGAAATGAATGCTTTGTATTGTGTTAAAGGGGTACTGACTGCTTGCCTTCCATCAATGCTTCTCTTTGTGAAGTTGATATTTTAGTCAGAGAGAGTCCTGGTCCCTGTGCTAATGTGTGTATTTCATTTGCCTAATGGAGGTGTGATAGATATGAATTTCATTTTATATATTATTTATTTGTTACTTTCACTGTGACAAACATAACATTCTTTACTTTTGATTTCATGTTAGAAATTAAACAAATTTTAAAAACCAGGAAAATAACATACACAAGTATTATGACAATATAAGTAACAACAAGATGTAAAACTCAACTCTATAATTATAACGAGCAAGCTTAGACCTAAAGAAAAGATATGAGAATGACTCTCCCTTTTTTCTTGGCAGAGATCCTTACCTCTGGCTATAGAATACAGAGATACTCTCACACTTTATTAGTGTGTTCATTGCTAATTTTAATGAGCTATTTCTCTCTCTTTCTTTCTCTCTCCCTCTCCCCTTTCCTGTTCTTTTCCTTCCTTCCTTCCTTCCTTCCTTCCTTCCTTCCTTCCTTCCTTCCTTCCTTCCTTTCTTCCTTCCTTCCTTCCTTCCTTCCTTCCTTCCTTCCTTCCTTCCTGCCTTCCTCCCTACCTCCTTCTGTCCCTCCTTCCCTTCCTTCCTCCTTCCCTCTTTATTTTTTTTTCTTTGTTATAGGGAAAGCTCTCTGGGTAGGGGAGTGGTGAAAGATATATTGAGATGTAAAAGTGATATAAAAATAAAAGAAATGAATATATTAAAAATAAAGACAGATAAGTACACCTGATAAAGCCTCAAAACAGAGAAAGCAGATTTCATAGTAAAAATTCTTTTATTTGATTTGGGAGTGAACAAATTTCCCAATATATGAAATTACCAAAAAAAAAAAAAAAAAAAGAAAGAAATGGACTGCTTAAGCACAGAGCCGTACAACAATAGCATTTGAAAGTTGCATGATATCTCAGGAACTATCTTATCCAAACAGCACTCCAACATATCCAAGATACTTTTGTCCAGCCTCTGTTTGAAGACCATTAAGGAGGCAGAACCTAGCATCTTTTGAGATAGCCCAATTCACTTTTGGATGGCTTTAATTGTTAGGGAACATTTGCTGCGTGATAGCAAGTCTAAACTGGCCTCACTGCAACTCCCCCTACTCCCCCCTCCCAATGTCTTCTGGTTCTGTTCTCTGGGCCAAATATAACACATCCCATCCTTCCTTAGTCAAATTCCTCCTTAGACATGTATTATTCTATTTTTTTCCCACAGAAACTAAGAAATCCTAGATTTAAGAGGAGACTACGCAAGCATATACAGGAACAAAAACCCGGTTGAACTTTACAATCATGTTTCAACCCCTGAAACCTCCTCACACTGGAATATCCATTGTCTCTTATTATCTTCTCACCCAGGAACATCCCTCCATCATACTGACCTCTTTCTCTCATTGGTGAATTCCACCTGGACCTCCATTTTGAGGAGGGGCCCAAGCAATCATCCTTCTTTCCTTTCCCCACTTTGCATTTGGCTCTCCATACTTCAACTATCCCCTTTCCCTATGAGTATGGATAGTTCCCTCCTTCCTCATTCCTCTCACCTTTATATTGTTTCCACATGCAAGTCACTTGAAGAAAGGCACTATCTTTCTTTTTTCTTATGTTTGTAATCCCAGCACTTAATGCAGGACTTGGCACATGGTAAAATTCTTAATAAATTCTTATTACCTTGTTAGAATCCAATACCCAAACTGAAACCATGTGAAAAATGATAACTACAGGAATGTAGCCTGCTTCCCATAGACTCAATCATTCCTCCTACATCATATGACTATATGATCATTGTGGAATAGAAAAAGTACCAGGTTAAGAGTCAGGAGACCTGAGTTTCAGTCCTAGGTATGCTACTAATTTGCTATGTGATCTTCTGCAAGTCCTTTTATGACCATGAGCTTCAATTGTCTCACATAAAACTTGAAAGTTTAGTCCAAATGAGCTTTAGCACTAGAACTACGATCCTAGAGAACTTATTGTGTGATCATTTAACATCCCTGGGTTTCAGTTTTTATATCTGCCAAAACAGATGGATGGACTAGATGGCCTCTGGGGTCCCTTCCAACTTTCACAGTCTATTGGCCTTTGAAATCTACTCTGATTAGAGTTACTCCAGCTTATGCAAGAAAAACCTGAAAAGACTTGTATGAATCAATGCAAAATGAAATGAGAAGAACCAGGTGTAATAGTAATCAGTTTAGCAAGATACTTAGCACTTAGTACTAGGTGCTAAGTGTGGAAGGTGCAAACTCTGTCCCACTGTTGAGAAGGCATGAACTCCCCTGTTGATGTGGAAGAAGGGGATTGGCTGAGGTGTGTACATAAGCAAGAATTCCAGAGACAGACAGAATTGGAACCCTGCTCCTGCTGAAG
>CM053584.1:234356870-234388778 GCA_028627135.1 Pseudochirops cupreus
TGTAATGTTGTGAAAATTATATTGTGATATATTGTGAATGTTTGTCTTGATTTGTAATGAAATAAACAGAGTGTTCACTACATTTTGTAATCTGAACTCTAAAAGCTGTTCACAGTAGCATTCTTTTGGGAATCTGCTGGTGCATGGCATTACACCAGGAAAACCCTGTACACAGTATCCGCAACATTATGTGACTATCAACTATGAATGACTTAGTTCTTCTCAGCAATACAATGATCCAAGACAATAACAAAGACTTTTGGTGGAAAATGCTATGCACATCCAGAGAAAGAACTGATGGACTCTGAATGTAGATTGAAGCATACTATTTTCACTTTCTTTAGTTTTTTTCATGTTTTTTTTCCTTTAGATCCATTTTTTCTTTCACAACTGTGACTAATATGGAAATATCCTTTACATGATTGCACATATATAACCTATATCAAATTACTTACCGTTTTAGGAAGAGGGGAGGGGTAGGAGGGAGAAAAATTTGAATCTCAAAATTTTGTAAAAAATGTATGTTAAAATTATCTTTACATATAATTTGAAAAATTAAAATACTATTGAAAAAATCTTCTGTGCTCACAAACACGCTAATGCACAGTACATCATGGCTAATGCTGTTAATTGGGGCAACCATTTTGAAAAACAATTTGGGATTATGTTGACAAAGTAATTAATATGCCCATACCCAGAGGCTTCAGTTGTAGGCCTTAAGGAGAGGAGGAGAAGGAAGAGAAGAAGAAGAAGAAGAGGTAGAAGAAGAAGAAGAAGAAGGAGGAGGAGGAGGAGGAGGAAGAGGAGAAGGAGGAGAAGGAGGAAGAGGAGGAGCAGGAGGAGAGCAGCAGCAGCAGCAGCAACAACAACAACAACTAGTATTTATTCAGGGTTTCGAGGTTTTCAAAGCACTTTACAATTATTATCTCATTTTATCTTCATTATACGTAGTTAGATGCTGCACTGGATAGAGCACCATGCCTGATGTCAGGAAGATTCATCTCCCTGAGTTCAAATCTAGGCTTAGATACTAACTAGCTATGTGATCCTGGGCAAGTCACCTAACCCTATTTGCCTCAGTCTCCTCATTTGTAAAATAAGCTGGAGAAGGAAATGGCAAACCAATCCATCATATTTGCCAAGAAAACCCTAGATTAGGTGGTAAAAAGTCATACACAACTGAACAACGACAACAATATTAATCTTCATTACAACCCTGGAAGGTAGATGTAATTATTATTTCCATTTCACAGATGAAAAAACTGAGACAAAAAGAGGTTAAGTGATTTACCCAGGGTCACTGTGGATTACATGGATAATAGTTACAGTTAGGAGTAAGAAACTCATAAATATTCTTGCTAGGTTTAGAATGATGTTTGGCTAGTAGCCACCTCCATCTTGTTTGAACATCCTGCTACCCTGGCCACACACTCCATATATCCTGCATGCCTCAACCCACTCCCTCCTTAGCAGTTTTAGTAAAATGTATAAATAGCTTAAGGACAAAGTCCCTGCATGGACTTGTACCATGGTACACTCTGCTTTCTTGCTGTCCTTCCCAAGATTCTGCTGCGGGGGTCTTCTATAAGTAAATCCTCTAATGAAGTGTGGACTAATCATTCTGGCTTTGTGTTCATCTTTTCTCAGAATTTCTGCACCACAAACAGATGCAATAGGACATTTCAGTGTGCTGATCTGTAACTGTAATGCAGCTGGATCTGAACTATGTGTCTGAGGCTGAACTTGAATTCACAGCTTCCTGACTCCATGCCTAGCATGCTATCCACTGTGCCACATTGCTGCCTTCCAAAATTAAAAAGATAAAAAGGAAGACCATATATAAAGTGATTGATTGGAGATTGATTAAGTATGTTGTGGTACATGAATGAAATGGAATGTTACTATTTTGTAAGAAATGATGAACATCAAGCATACAGAGAACCCTGGAAAGAGATAATAATAACAATAATAATGTAATAATTTGTTGTTCAGTCATTTTTTCAGTCGTTTCCTTTTATTACCCCATTAGAGTTTTTCTTGGCAAAAATTCTGGAGTGGTTTGCCATTTCTTTCTCCAGTTCATTTTACAGGTGAGGAAACTGAGGCAGGGTTAAGTGATTTACCCAGGGTCACACAGCTAGTAAATCTTCCTGACTTTGGGCCTGGCCACTGTGCCACCTAGCAGCCACTTGTGGGACTACTGGTGCAGAATTCTGTATTTACTGTCAGCCTCACCTGATAAACTGGTTAGTTTTGTTGAACTGCTGCCTGGGTGGAGGAGGACAGAGGTGAGGGGAAGGGAAGGGAAGAGAACATATTGGGGAATGCAGATGATGTAAAAACTCTGTGTGTGTGTGTGTGTGTGTGTGTGTGTGTGTGTGTGTGTGTGTGTGTGTATTTAGTTATCTATACACAGTTTGACTAACTGGTTGTCTCAAATCTGGGTCCACAGGTCCGAGGAACAAGTTAGATATTCAGCTCCTTGAACAGATGTTTTGGAAGTGAATGAATGTGTAGAGAGCATCTGAGCTGCTTTCTTTACCGTGGATCTTCCGTGGAAATAATCTGATTGAGACACAGGACAGACAGATCTGTTTGGTTTTTAATCATCCAGCACTGTTAAGTCCAGAGAGGCATGCCAGAACTCTCATCTAGACAGTTAATGGTAAAAGAACGGTTGCATGCTATCTTTTTGTTTCTCCCTCTGTCTTTTCTTCCATCTCTGTCCCTCTCTCTCTGTGTCTATCTCTCTTCCTCCCTGTCACTCTCTCTACCTGTCTGGCATTTTAAAAAATCATTTCCTCCTCTTCCAATTGCCAATCACCAAGTAGCCCAAACAGCACACATGGAGTTATACTTGGTGATTTGGAACTTGCCTTATTCTAGTCAATTATGTTGCTGCTCTCATGGAATTTATAGTTGGTTGGGACACAAGAAAAACAGACATTACTTAGATGCTGAGGTTGAATAGACTAGATACCATCCTATCCTGTTTTCTTCCTCCAATCATTCTCTACCCTGTTACCCCCGAGGGTATTTCCTCCTACTCTACCACTTTCTAGCTCAGAAAAATCAAATCACCCTGTCCTTGCCTCTAGAGAATGCCAGTCAAGGAATCGTCTGCCTTATTATTCTACTTACCATCACTGTGACTTCTTGAGCAAAACATTCTTCCATGACCGCTGGACCTCTGTATATGAAGTCTCTTCCATTAGAATGTAAGCTCTTTGGGGTCAGGAAATGTCTCCCTTTGTGTTTGTATCCCCAGCACTTATTATGCAATAAGCATGTAATAAATGCTTTCATTCATTTATTCAATATTCAATATTCAATATATTCAAATATATTCAGTATATATTTATTAAGTGATTTCTATGTGCTAGATACTATATTGGACTTTGGGGATTTAGTGAAACACAAAAAATCCCTTTTCCTTGCCCTGAATGAGTTCATGTTTTCTCATTCATAACAAATAGTTATTTACAGGGACTTGTGAAAGTTTGTGTGCAATGGAAAAGTAGATGGTGGATGATTCTGAGCTACTCAGAGAAGATTTCCTGGGAAAGTAAAATTTGTGAAATGAGCACTAAAGGACCAGAGTCACATGTGCAGCAATGGGGAGAATGCAGAATGGCTATTTTAAGTTAATTAAAAACAAACAAACTTGACCAAAGGACTGGAGGATGAAAAAGAAGAGGTTTTTGTTTTTGTTTTTGTTTTGTGAAGACTGGTGAGAAGTCTGCCTAACTGGAATAGAGTCTGTTGTTAAAATGCAGGAGCTTACAAATAAGGTTAGGTAAAGCAGAGAGGAGCATATAAGGTGATTCAAAACCCCCACGCAGGAATTTGCATTTGATAGGGAAGTCCCAAAGGCTTTTTTGAAGAGAGATTTGGCATAATCTGTGAATTTAGTATAAAATTCTGTCTGAAGCATATGTGGCCAGAAGAAGGTGGGTGTGAGATAGAAATGGAAATCTGAGTGAGGAATGAGTTACAATCATACAAACATAAAATATCCCAAACAGATGGCTATTTTATTGTGTTTATAGACCTCCAGAGAAGTGGACTTTCAGACCTCCTTTGATAACCTGTTCTTTTATTTGACAATGCTTATAGTCAGGTGTGGGAAAAAATACACCATTCTTCAATTTAAACCTATTTCTTCTTATTTTGTCTTTATGGGGGAAAGATAAGAATTGATCATGATCTTCCATATACTTTGTGTATTTACCACTGAAAGATCTTAGAAATCTGTGATTTTTGTGGGTGTGGATGCTCTTTCCACTGGACAGATTGCAAGCCCTCTGTGCCTTGGTCTTTGAAAGTAGTTGTGTATTTAAAGAATGTTGAATATTGAAGATTTCATAATACATACATGTATGAGAGAGAGAGAGAGAGAGAGAGAGAGAGAGAGAGAGAGAGAGAGAGAGAGAGAAAATTAAGAGAAGACAGACTGCTAATCTGCTAATTTAGGAGTTGCTGGCCTTGGATTCAAATGTGCTTCGATCCTTACCATGAGTATCAATCACATGGGGCAAGTCACTTCACCTTTCTGTTTCGTTATCTGTAATATGAGGGAGGTTAAACTAATTTTAAAGAGGTAACTCTATTTTCAAGTCAGTCACTTCCTATTGCCTCCTGAACAAGTACAAAATGCTCTGCTTGGCATTCAAAGACCTTCATAACCTAGACCCCCTCCTACTTTTCCAATCTTCCTACAACCTTATCCCTTGATACACACTCTTCCCCCCAATGACACTGGCCTCCTGATTGCTTCACAAATAAGACACTCCATCTCGCAGCTCTGGACATTTCCCTGACTTTCTCCCATGCCTAGAACGTTCTACCTCTTCCCCTCTGACTACTACCCTCCCTGGCTTACTTTAAGTCCCAGCTAAAATACTGTTTTCTACAGGAATCCTTTGCTAGCCCCTCTTAATTTCAGTACTTTCCATCTTTTAATTACTTCCTATTTATCCTGTACATAATTTGTTTTGTATGTATTTGTTTGCGTGTTCCCTCCCCTATTGGATGGTAAGCTTCTTGAGGGCAGGGACTGTCTTTTGTCTTTTTTTGTTACCTCAGGGCTTAGCGCAGTGCCTGACACATAGTAAGTGTTTAATAAATGTTTACTAAATTGAATTGAACCTCTTTTCTGGGAAGATAAGATAGATGGTAGTCTTGGAGCTAAGAGAGACAGTATGTTGCAATGAAAAGAGTGCTAAATTTGGAGCACTGGTTTTGACTCTCAGTTCTATCTATCACTTTATTTATACCTGTGTGACCTCAAAAAAAATCAGTTGACCTCTCTTGCCACACCAGTGTAAAATATCTATAAAATAAAGGGACAGGAAGAGATGATCTCTACATTCCTCTCCAACTGTAAATATATGGTCCAAGAGGTCATTTAGCTATACTACCCCCTCATTTAACACACAACCAATCCCACCCCCTATATATATGTGTGTGTGTGTATACACACACATACATACAAAGACAGAGATACAGAGAAAGTCAGAGAGAAGAGAGAAGATAGAGATAGAGAGATAGACAGAGACAGACGGACAGAGAGAAAGAGAGTCTGAGGGAGGCCTCCCTCAAGACTTTGTAGGATGATAGATCTGGAGAAGGAAGGTACATCAGAGATTATCTAGTCCAACCAGTTAATTTTGACAGATGAGGAAACTGAGACCCACAGAGGTGAAATGTTTTGCCCAAGGTCACATAGGCAACAAGCATCAGAAGTAGGATTTGATGCCAGTTCCTGACTCAAATTTAATACTTTTTTTGTCTACTGCATCATTCCGGACTCTCAAGGAAGGAAATGAGGAATTTTGTGAGGGGTAAATAACATGATTGAAGACAGAGAATAATGGGAATAAAAAGAAACACAAATGGAGAGAAGTTGGAAACATTAGTCTCAGATGAGGGATGGGTGCTGTAACAAGGGTCACATGAAATGGGTGGAAAGGTCCTTGGGGTCAATCCCTGTCTGATAATCATTTATACTAGGTGGTTTTAAACTCATCTTATTCTTGTTAGTTGATATCCTTTCCTTTGTGGACTTTATAATCAGGTATTACTCTGGTACCTAGGTTGAGTGGACTATACATATCTTCTAAGTAAAGAAACAAACAAATAAAAATGTGTGTACACACACACACGCACACACACACACATATAGACCCACACCCACACCCACACTACATTCCTTTATAAAAGGTCCTATGTTATTTATCTATATATGTGCATACACACATATGTATACACACAGAGGGCATATATACATTTATATGCATGTATTGTGAATATACATATCCTTTACTGTACACATCATAGGTATACACACTGAGTTCATATATTACATGAATTATATGTGTGTGTATGGGCTCTTTGAATGTATGCATACTTATATGAAGGAATGTATATACATATACATATATGATTTTTGTGTATATTTTTGTATATATGTACAAGTTACACATATGACACAAAGTCTTTTATAAAGGAATGTTTCTTTCAAAAGGTAGAATCACAAATACAATCACTTCTCTTAACACATGGGAGTCACAATCCTCCTCCCCCTTGTACCAGCTTTGTCTCTAGGGAGGAAAAGAGGATTAAGTTCATAGCTTAGCTTCCTTCTTCTAGAACACAGTCCTAGTTCTAAGTGAACCCTTCACCCCCAATCTCCCGGGACTCAAGTCCCAGGCAACCTGGGTTTTCAGGGTTTCCATGTTAGACTGGCCAGCTGCATGAACTTGCCTACAATCCTGGCTCCAGAATTGCACTGCTCAAACTCAAGGGTCCTATGAAGTTTAACTCTGGCACCTGAAACTGAGGACAGACAAGAGACAGCAGAAACAAGCCCCCATTCCAAGTTCATTTCTCAGAGCAGAGTAAAGAAAAAGAGCGAGGAAAGTGGTCCTTTGTGTCTCACTAGTTCAGTTCATGACATCCCAGCTGGGCACAACAGTCTAAAGATGGTAGAAAAGGGGGTGGCTAGGTGGTGCAGTGAATAGAGCACCTGACCTGGAGTCAGGAGGACCTGAGTTCAGATCTAGCCTCAGACATTTAACACTTGCTAGCCATGTGACCTTGGGCAAGTCACTTAACCCCAACTGCCCAGCCCTCTCCCCTCCAAAAAACAAAAAGCAAAAAAAAAAAAAGGTGGTAGAAAAGACAGCAAATGGTTGTCTCCTCAGTTTTAAAGTTGTAAGCAGCCAGTCAAAGCAGGATACTTCTACAGGGAAGGAGACACAGTGGGCTCCATGAAAGGAAAAGTGGACATGCTAAAAAGGTCCATCATAGGCATTTCCATTGACCAGAAAAACTTTGGGCTACACATAGAGATATGTGGCTAATGGAACATTTTTAGATACTTCACACAAAAGATGCACTAGAATTTCCATTCCTAAAACTCTGGAAGAATCATGGTAGGGTGAGAAGAGTACTAGCTTTAGAATTAGGGGAACTAAGCTCAAATCCCGCCTCTGATATTTATTACCTATGTGACCTTGGGTAAATCACTTAACTTGAGGTTGTGTGGTTTGTCCTTCATTTTTGAAGAGGACCTTAACATAAGGGAGATGATGATATGGCTTGCAATTGACTTTGATTTGAGTGAGGGAGGGCTGTGCAGTCACCAGCTTCACTTTCTCCTCCACAATCATCTGGGTCCAGTGGCCAGATATCGATCTGGATGACTAGAGATGGCACCGAAGTGAGGAATTTGGATCAGGTCGCCTCGCGAGTGCCTCTCCAGATCTATTTTAGTGTTTGAAAAATATCCCCAGAAGTACTCAAGAATTAACCTCTAAAGCATGCATTTGAGACATGGGTTCCTGTTTGTTGTGGGAAGGAAAATTCTTAGAAATGTAGTTCCTCCCTGATGTGCCTCCATTGTCATCACAGTTACCAAGGATCAAACGGAAAGAAAAATAATGACCGTGATCCAGGTCTATTGCTGTCTGTGTCAGAACATGTTTTCCTTATTCATTTGAAATATGAAGTGTGAGATATTTACAAATCTTTTCTTTCTCATTTTCTTTTCTTCTTTTTCTTTTAAATATGTTCCTCATAGAAATAAAGTTTTTCTTGCCAAGTGAATATCTTTCCTTTTCTCTCCCCAAATAATAAAAAGCAGCTTCAGGATAGTGGATAGAGAACTGTCTTTGAAGTGAGGAAGATTTGAAATAAGCCCCATCTCTGATAAATACTGGCTGTGTGGCCTTGGGCAAGTCCCTTAACTTCTCAGAGTGCATAACAATTGAGACTATAATCAAAAGGAAGGTACAGATCTGCATTGGTAGGGGGAGTTTTCTCATCCATGATGGCCCTATACTAATAAAATCACAGGTCCTGTCCCTACCATTGAAGAATAATACATGCTTTTCAGTTTAGTGGAAGGCTAGATGGAAGAACAATTCGTGGGGATCATCCATCAGTGCAAGTAACTTGGATACACTTTGCAGATAGATGAGACCCACAATTAAATTGGAGGAGGGTGACCTACTTTAGATTTTGAGAATTATATTTTCAGTCAGTTGTTTTTCAGTCACGTCTGATTCCTCATGACCCTATCTGGGGTTTTCTTGGCAAAGGTACTGGAGTGGTTTATCATTTCCTTCTCCAGCTCATTTTACAGATGAGGAAACTGAAGCAAATAGGATTAAGTGACTTTCCTAGGGTCACCTAGCTGATAAGTGTCTAAGGCTGGATTTGAACTTAGGTCTTCCTGACTCCAGGCCCAGCCCCACCTAGTTGCCCAGAAACTGTGTAGTGTTTTCAATTACCCCCAAAGTGATGCCCAAAACAAAAACTCGTTTTTCCCCCTACACAATAGTGATGCAAATAATGGGAAATCATAATCTCTCAAAAAATCAAAACTGAGAATGACTTAAAAGGCAAAGCAAAGTACCATAATAGGTGAATCACCAAAGCTCATCACTAACAATGACTTGTACATAAGAAGAGGCATGAAAGAAATAATGCAAGAATTTTATAATCAGAAAAGAAGGTGGGCTGGTCGTATATTAAGAGTAACAGATAATAGATGGACAATCCCCGAGCTGCTCTAGAATCCACAGTTTATTTAAAGAGATAAGGAAGGGCCCCAACACATTGGATTTGTTGCCCTTCCTCTGATCCTTCCATGGTGGATAAATGGACAAGAATCAACTCTGATGAGCTGCAGCTGAGACACATTCCCTGCTGTTTGAGAGATACCCTGTTATGGCATCACAGATCCATTGAAATGATATTAATGGAAAGGTGACTGCATTCCCTGGGCCAAGGTTCCCTCATCTTCACCCTAACCGTTTTCCATCTTCCCACTGAGCCTGTGCCTCATACATTTCTCCAAATCTTTCTCTGAGATCTGTAATCAAATAACCACTACCATTATCCCTACAAAAGATATAATAGATGCTTCTATTTCTCTACTAACTATCTTTATATCTTTCCAGACTCCCCAATATATGTTATCTCCCCTTTAGAAAGGAGGCCCCTTGAGGGCAGAGACTGTAAATTCTTATACTCATGTGCCTAGAGCTTAGCACAGTGCTTGGAATGTAAGCATGAGGATTCATTTATTCATTCAGAATGTGAAGGCCAGAATGGGATTGGGTTTTTTTTTTAATAACTAGGACCTATTATTATAGCTGTCAAAACAGTCTTTATGTGTTGGACCTCTCAGTCAGTGTGTATCAGAGATGGGAATTATTTCCAGGCTTTCTTGACTCTGAGATGACTTTCCAATCATAGGGCTGCTTGTGTGAGATACTACTATTTAAAAAAACAACAACAGCCTCCTCCTCCTCTTTTTTTTTGTTTGCTCCTTGGTCATGTATAAATTCTTTGACATTAGTATCATTTTCAGCTAGGCTTTTATTTTGATTTTGGTTTTATGAGGGAGAAAAGAAAGAGCCTGCCAAAGGAGTTCACAATTAATTTTGAAGATACTGTTTAATTTTTTTTCTTTAAGGAAATAAGAAGGTCTGCTTTTCAATGGATCTGGTAAGAGAAACATATCCTGTAAACTTAACTCTGTTTTCTTTCTTGCGGGCTGTAAACAAACAAACAAAAATCAAAACCAAGAAACCACAACTCCCAAATTTCAGGGATGCCTCTCCAGTTTGAATGGTCCCCTTAAATTGTCCTCCCAAAGTCCTTGTATGTTCCCTCCTTTATTCTCCATATCCAGTGTGTGGCATACAGCTGGTGTTAGAACAGAAGATTTCCTTCCCCTCTTTCTCTTGGCCTGCTATCTGAGGATGAGATCATCTAGTAAACAGAATTTACTGACACAGTTCTGGGTGGAACTGCTCTGCAATGCTAATCTAGGCTCCAGGATTTGAAGAGCACAGTGGCATTTTCAGAACAGGTCACTTTCGTCCCCTAAGTCTCAGACTTCCTTTAGAAATGCTCAGTTTGCAAGGCGTGGGGCTGCTGGAGGGGAGGGAAGAAATGCCAGCAAATCCTACCACTGGTCCATTAGGAAAATGAGTCATGTAGCTTCAGAAGAGGATTCACTTCACAGGCAAGAGTTGCATCTTCTTTTGAACATCTTAGGAAGTGCATTTCACTCGGATTTGCCCCTCTTGGAGAACCACCTGCCCAACTTCTTGAAGCTCTCCTCTTTGGGTCTTTTTGTAACCCTGGTGATTTATTTAATTCGTCACTATATTGGTCCCTTTGAACTCCCACAGACGATATAGTGTGGTCCCTAGTACTTGGACTTTATATTAAGAATGAGATTTTATGCAATGCTGGTTTGCATAGGGCTTCACATGTATAAAATGATTTGAATATCATGACAACCTCGTGGGATAAGTATTGAAGATATTATTATCTATATTTTATGAAGGAGGAAAATGAGACTCAGAAAGGTTAAGTGACTTTTCCAAGGTTACACAGGAGATATGTTAGAGGCAGACTTTGAAACAATGTCCTTTGACTTCTGGGCAGCTTGGTGGTATGGAGCCTGGAGACAGGAAGACTCATCTTCATGAGTTCAAATCCAATCGCAGACATTTATTAGCTATGTGACCCTGGGCATCACTTAACCCTATTTGCCTTAGTTTCCTCCTTGGGAAAATGTGATGGAGAAGGAAATGGCAAACCATTCCAGTATCTTTGCCAAGAAAATCCCAAATGAGGTCACAGATAACTGAACAACAACAAAAACCTCTGACTCCATAACCAATGCTCCTTCCATTGTACTATGACTCCAAGTGCAGCAAAATGTCCATTGTACCATACAGTAAAGAACAAACAGCATTTTGGTTCCCATCTCCAGGAAAGACAAATCCCAAGCATAACCATTATCTTTGAGCAATTGCCAAGAAGCAAGCTTTGAATAGAATTATGATAGTGGGTGTAGGATTGGATCAAGGGCAGGCAAGTCAGGAAATCCTTATTGGAGACTATGATAGGGTAAAAAGGAGGAAGGATATTTTTTCATGCAGAGGGAACAGATTGTTCAAGAGCTCAGGAAACGCAGTGGGAGGCTCCCAGATTCTAGGCACACTCTAAGTCTTAGTTTCTTCATAACTATAGCATTAATCTCACAGGGCTGTTAGGAGGATTGAATAGGAGCAATATTATATAAATGACTTTACATGCCTTAAAGTGTTAAATAGATATGTTTTATTATGATTTAAATTGTTATTATTATATCTGAAAGGCAATGGGGATGCACTGATGGTTTTCAAGCACGGGACTGGCATGATCAGATCTATGGTTTAGAAAGATTAACCTGGCAGCTTTGTGGCAGATGGATTGAAGAGGAGCCAGACTGTTAGTCAATAAAGCATCTACTAGGTGCTAGGCACCATAACAAGTGCTGGGAACAGAAAGAAAGGCAAAGAAGTCCCTGCCCTCAAGGAGCTCAGAGTCTAATAGGAGAGATAAGACATAAAAAGGAGTTGAAAAGTGATAGGTGTGCTGGAGAATACGTGGTGCTCATGATAAAGTTCAGAAGAGTGAAACCAGGTGAAAGATGATGAGATGGCAGTCCTGGGGACCTTCTTAAATGGAGGATATGGGAGAAGCCTCAATTGTCCACTCTCCACCATCTCCAATCAGAGGACGGGGAGGGGCTCTCAGGTGCAAGAGGGTAGTGAAGAGGAGTCAATTTCTGGGTTGATATGATTTTATAAAATAAGTTTCTGATAGAATCTAGGAAGGAAATTTCAGGGAGTTCAATCAAGTGGGCAAAAAGTGGAAGACTAATTAGAAGGCTACTAAAGTAGTATAGGCAATAAGGGCCTGACCTATTTTGGTGGTTGCGTGAGTAAAGAGAAGAGGCCTGACATAGAGGAAGAATCGAAAAGATTCAGCAATGGTTTGGCCATAGAGATGGAAAGTAAGGGATGGGTCAATGACAACTGAGGCATAACAAAACCCACTGGAGGAGATGTGATCACTGAATAGAGAGAAAAAGACAAAAACAACGGTCTTCTGTCTTCCACCCTTTTGTGTTTTCAGATCTCATTTTTTTCTCTTTTGGATCTGTGTTTATTTTTTTAACCTCAGGGTTATGACTGATGCACATAAGTCCCCACACACTAATAGCAAGTTTCCCAAGTGAGTTCAGTGCCTCTGACAGAATGCAGATTTTCCATTTTGCACGTTATTCTGATTTGTATGCAATGGAGAAAAATGTTATCAACAAGTCTATCAAGTATAAATTGCCCAAATCATATTATTATTTCAGTGGGAAAACTTCCTGGGCTCAAGGGCTATTCTAGGATAAAAATGAAAAGAGAAAGCATCTCCATTATTCAACTCAGCTAAACCAAAAATGACTCTCATCACTAGGCCTTACTGGGGAGAGGAAGCACGTCATATGAATTGACTCACATAAATCATGGGCCTAATTGCAGATCTCTTGGGGGAGACTATAATCACCCATGGCAATAGCAAAGATTTTCCCTTTGTAACTAGAAAACGAACTTTCCACCTTCAAAGATTATAATCACAGAGGGAATATGAGACCCAGAAAAGACTTTTCCATTCATTTGGGTATTACTGCCTTTCATTATATATGAAGAAACAGGGACTAGGGAGGTTAAATGACTTTACTAAGAACATACAGCTAGTAAATGATATTCATGCATGTTAAGCATCTACTATGAAGGGGAGGAAAGTGCTGTGTTGGGTGCTAGATCTATATGGACAACACCCACTCTTTTTTAAAAAAATTAAATTACTTATTTTTAGTTTTCAACAATCACATCCATAAGTTTTAAATTTTCTTCCCCTCCCTCCTCAAGATGGCTTGCAAACTGATATGGACTCTACAGACACATTCCCTATTAGACACATTTTCACACTGATCATGTTGCCCAGAAGAATTATAACGAATGGGAAAAATGATGAGAAAGGGAAAAAAAACACAACAAAATAAAACAAAACAAAAAAAGAAAATAGTCTGCTTCTTTCTTCATTCTGATTCCATAGTTCTTTCTCTGGATGTGGCTGACATTTGCCATCATGTATTCTTTGGAATTGTTTTAGGTACTTGCATTGCTGAAAATGGCTAAATCTGTCAAAATAAGTCCTCATACACCGTGGCTGTTACTGTGCACAATGTTCTCCTGGTTCTGCTCCCTTCTCTCAGCATCAGTTCATATAAATCTTTCCAGGTTTCTCTAAAGTCATCCTGTTTATCATTTTTTATAGCACAATAGTATTCCATTACATTCATATACTACAACTTGTTTAGTAATTCCCCAATTATGAGCATCCCCTCAATTTTCAGTTCTTGGTCACCACAAAAAGCTGCTATAAATATTTTTGTGCATATGGATCCTTTTCCCATTTTTATGACCTCTTTGGGATACAGCCCTAGCAGTAGCATAGCTGGTCAAAGGGTATGCACATTTTATAGCCTTTTGTGCATAGAACATCCAATCTTAGCACAGTGCTTGGCACATAGTGAGTACCCAATACCCAATGCTCTAGGAATTTGCACTTCATTGGAGTAGGTCACAATATTTATATTGACAAGTAAATACAAGATATGAGAAGGAGAGGACACTAATAACTATAACGATGAGTAAAAGCTTTCTGGAGGAGGTGGCATATGAGCTGATGCTTGAAGGAATTTTGAGGTTCTAAGATGCAAAAGTGAGGATATATTGTGTGCCAGGAATGAGGTTCAGCCAGTGCAAAGGCATGGAGGCAGGATAGAGAATCTGGAATTCGATGAAGAGTAGATCGCCTCAAACATAGAGGGAAAGAAGAGAAGGGATGTGAAAGAAGTGTGAAACGTTGGTTGAGCTGGCAGGAAAGGATGGCAGAGCTGGGACTGAGAAGGGCATGATTGCAGTCAATGTCCAGGAACAAAGTTTTGAATTATCTGTTGTATCCCTGTGCCTCAGTGAAATGGAGGGATTCAGAGTAGAAAATCTATGAATTCATTTATAGCTCTAACTCTGTGATCTTGATATTCACTTATCTTATCATCTGTGTGACCTTAGGCAAGTTACTTCATCTTTCTGGGCCTCAGTTTCCTTATTTGTAAAATGATAGGTATGGACATAGATTCATTTCTAGATCTGTGATCCTGTCAATACAACCATAATAGTTCACTTGTAAAACATTTTACCATTTACAAAATATTTTCCTTAATAATAGCTGTGTAGGCCAGTAGCACAACTATTCTTCCCATTCTACAGGTAAGAAAATGAAAGTTTAGAGGAAAAGGTCATTTGCTCTATCTATTAAGTGGCAAAGCCAGAGCTCAGCCTATGTCTTCTGATTCACGTACAGTGCTCTGTTATCTAATACCATGTGGACACACATTTCTTTCAAATAAAAGGAGAATTCAGAATAATGCTCTAGAGGAATAAGCCCACTGCTTATAGGTCTAAAGGGGGGTTGTTGATATGTCCCCCAGGCTAAGATCAAGCTGATCAAAACTCTGTTAAGATATCAATTGGATACATATAATAGGAAAAACTAAAAAGAATGGGCAAGGTGACCTAATGCATCTTTCCCACCTCGAACTTCTGTCATTCCATCATTTCTGTGTAGGCGTTCAGTTTGCTGAAAAAGCCAGATTTCAGAACAGCTTTCTTTCAGAATTTTTTTTTAAAAGAAAGAAGTAGGGGGTTGGGGGGGGGGGGGGGAACCTTGCCACACAGTTGAAGTGGCAGTTACAAAAACAGATTTAAAAATAAATTGAAAAATGCATAACAAAAGTTTCAGTGCAAAAATGTATTGAGAAGTGAATTATAATATGAAGTTAGGAAAATGAAACTATTAATACAGGTTCTGATTAGAGAACCTGGTCTAAGTAATGTATAATGACTCTGTGAAAATGGCCATAACAGGCAAAATGAGGATATACCTTTTATACCCAAGGAGGGCTCACTGTGGTTAAATGAGGCTTTTAAGAAACTGGTATGACTTGTGGTTGCAGGCTGAGTCAGAGAGCTGGATTGAACCCAGAGGGCTAATTTAAAGAGTTATCAGTAACATTTATCAGCTACCTGCTATGGGCCAGGCTCTGAGCTAGGTGGGAATATGAAGACAGAAATTAAACCTTCCCCACCTTCAAGGGATTTACATTCTACAGGAAGTAAACAACATGGAAACAGAGAAGTCAATACTACATACATGCCTAATAAATGCAAAGTTTTTGGTTTGTTTTTGTTTTTGATGTTTGTATGTGAGGAGATCCCTAATAACTGGGGAGAGACATCAAGAAAAGTTCTTTGTAGGAGATCCATATGAACTGATAAAGAAAGACATACCAGGTATTGAAGATAGCCTCTATAAAGGTACAAAGATAAAATATGGGATGTGGTGGTATATGCTCAGTGATTATATCTCAGAATTCTCTATAACGCAATGGTCTAGACTAAAAGCCTATAACCATGATTTTACAATGTAACCGTTAGCCATGACCTTTGAGGAGCAATGGATCTAAGTTGCCTAGATGCAGATTTAGGTTTATGTCAGGAAAACCTTCCTAACAATTAGAGATATCTCAAAGCAGATTGCTTTGGGAATGGGTAGTACCTTTCTTAATGGGTAGCTTCATCTTGTGAACTGTTCTAGAGGGAATTTTTGTTTGAGCCTGAATTGTACTGGATGGTCTCTAAGGTCTCTTGCAAGCTTGACATCCTATAATCCTGCAAAATTGCTATGGGGAACTAGTGCCAAAGCCAATAAACTAGGGGCTTCCCAATGTACTGCTGCATCACAAACCATGCTTCACCTTTATATCCTCTTCAGTTATTCACCCAAGCCATTTTGCCATCTGTTTCCTCCATCTCTCTATGCTGCTTCACCCATACACACCTTCCACTACTTGTGCTGGGCACTGCAATCAAGTCAATAATACTCTTATTTCTGGAAAAGATGTCAAGTCAACAAGCATTGATTAAGCATTTACTGTATACCAGGCATGATACTAAGCACCTAGAATACATTTACAAAGTGGCCCCTTCCCTCAAGGAGCATGCATTCTAATGGGGGAATGCAACACATAAAAGAAAACTGAAAGGGGGCATGGGCAGGGAAGAAGATATCTACAATAGAAACATGTTGGAGAAGGCTGTAGAGTCATGGTTAAAGCTGGGAGAAGTAGGAAGGAGTGAGCATGACTGGCCTTACACACAAAATGGATGTTCTGTAAGGAACTCACAGATTGGAGGAAGGCTGTAGGGACAGAAGGTAAGAAGGTTCCTTGGACATCGTTGATTTGTCAATTAACTCTCCTATACATCAATACAACAGTCCCTATGACTCCCCAATCCCAAACTTTCTTCCCTGCCCCTCCAATATGTATTATCTTCCACTATTAGTATCTAAGGTCCTTGAGGTCAGAGGCTGTCTCTCTCTTGATATTTGCAAGCCTAGTATTTAGGATAGTGTCTGGAATAGAGAAAGTGCTTTAAAATATGATATTGTTGATTGATTCACATAGTTGTTCATCTAACGTCTTCCCCATTTCTCTCTCCCTTCCCTCTCTCCTAGCCTCTAGCCTCATAAATGCAGTTGCCAGCACCCTACATCTTTAAGAAATAAAGATGAATATAGGCTCCTCACTTACATCTGTAGAGATGGCAACAATACAGTATTTAATCAATCTCCTCAATAGATATTGTCATAGCCTTCTAGTCAAGGGATGCATAAAGTCAGGTAGAGGATAGTGCTAATAAGGACACACTCATGAAGCTCAGTCCTTTAATCAATGAAAAAGTATTTATTAACTAACTAAGCCTGAGCGAGGCCTTTACCTCCCACCACTCTCCTTCATATCTAGTCTGCTCCAGCTAAGCTGAATCACTGCCTGAACATGTAACTCCATACTTTTGTCCATTCAGTATTCTTTCCTTGGAATGCTTCTAATCTATTTAAATGATTAGCTCAATTTAAGTCATGTCTGTGAGAGAAACATGTGTACTGAGGACCATCACAGTCTGGAGCTGGAAGGTAACTTAGACATCATTATCCAGGGGAAGTAACTAGTTTAGAATGAGGACCCACCCTCTCTACCCCAGCACCAAAGGGGTGGCCAACCAACCTTGCTAGGGAAGCAAAGTGTCCTGATGTGGATCAGATCTCCTCTGCTACCTGACATCTCTCAGGCCCATCTATAGATAGTTCAGAACCTTGAGTCTAAGAACCCTGAAAACAGCAGTACTCTTCCCCTGCCCCCCATGATCATCTCCAGTTCCTAGATCCCAGGCCCTGCTTCCAGTCCAGCTCCCCACTCATCCTCTAGGGGAGCAACACTAGTGGAAATTTAAAATGATAACTGCCTCTCCAGGGCCTATGGCCCCTACGTCCTCATCAGTCTAGCTTCTTGAAGATCCAAGAGAAAAATCTTACTTTTAAAGTCCTGGGTTCATTGCCAGGCAGCTAGGTGGAACAGTGAGTAGAGCACCTGCTCCAGAGTCAGGAGGACCTGAGTTCAAATTTGACCTCCAGCACTTGACACATATACTAGCTATGTGACCTTGGGCAAGTCACTTAACCCCAATTGCCTTGCCTCCCTCCAAACAAACAAACAAACAAACAAACAAACAAAACCTCTGAAATGGTTCATTGTCAGAAACTAAGGTGGTTCTATCAATGGAAATGAATTAAAGAAGAATTACTGTTTACTCTGATGTTGTTTCCTATGCACCAATGTGCCTTTCCATGTGATTTCAAGCTGAAATCTCCCATGTATGTTGTCTCCACCTTTAGAAAATGAGCTCCTTGAGAGCAGGGACTATCTTGCTTTTCTTATATCTCCAAAGCTTTTCATATGGTAAGCACTTAGTAAATGCTTTCAAAAATTCTTATTTTTTAAATCCATTCATTTATGCAGTTATTAATCCATACCTTCATTCATAGGTAGCTTGGTAGCATGATGCATATAGACCCAGGCTAGGTCTTAGCCCAATAGTATCAGCAAGATCTATGTTCTAATCCTACCCCAGATGTTTATAAGCTTTGTGACTCTGGGCAAGTCACTTAACCTCTCTCAACCTCAGTTTCCTCTTCTGTAAAATGAGGATATTTATAGTGCCCATTTCACAAGTTTGTGGGCATCAAATGAAATAACACTCATTATAACACTTTATAAAGTGTTATAAAGCACTTTATAAAGCATTATAAAGCACTTTGTAAATCTTAAAGCACTATATCAGTGATAGTCAATATTGAGGAGATAGTTATATGTTAACTATATGTTAAGTACTTACTAAGTACCATTATCTCTGTTAAGGACTAGGGATAAAAATAGAAACAATATAAAAGGTAATCCATGCCTTCAAGGAGCTTATGTTCTAGTAGGGAAAGATAATATATCAAGGCAAGGTATGTGGATAAAGAGTACCCTGGGGTCATGACGGCAATGTTCTTTGAGTCAGAAGCAGTCAAGAGGGGAAAGAAGCATGACTGTTCTGGTCATATCTCCAAAAAAGAGACTTCCAAAGGAACTCACTAGTGGGAGAAAAGGACCATCCTGCCTGAGGGATTTTGCAGGGTAAGAAACCCCCATGCACTGATAAAAGTTCATTCATTTTATCTAGTGATCTTCAGTTCATGAATTTGTACTTGAGTTTCTCATATCAGAAGTGATGAAAGGCCTAGCCTTATACTATCCAATATATTTATTAGGAACTGGCATCCCTGCAAAGTTGTCCTAACTCTAATTGGGCTGTGTATGGAAGTGAAGTCAGCACTGATGGATTGGATAGTTCCCAAGGTCAGGCTTCCTGTGGGTGAGACACTTCTGGTTGAATCAGCTTCCTAGATACTATAGGAACATCCAACCAGTCCTTTTGGATGTTGCACATCAATCATTTGTTTGTTAACATAGTTTATGCCATTTTTGCAGAAGATCCTTGTTAACATTTGAGTTTCCATCTAGCCCAGTGCTAGCCCCAGATAATAAAGGGCAAAAATATGGTGACATTTCACTTTTTTCACCTTCTTTCCATCTTCTAGCCTTTAAGTCAGAGATTTCCACCCTGGGAAATGAATACCCTAGGGTATATGAGATGCTTCTCAAGGGCTCATAGGGTGTAATTGAAAAATGATTTTATTTTCTTTTAAAAAATATTAATTAATATTTCATTTTCCCCAATTACATGTAAAAACAATTTTAACATTCTTCCCCCCCCCACATGTTTTGAGCTCCAAATTCTCTCCCCCTCCGCCCCATTGAGAAAGCAAGCAATTTGACATAGGTTTTACATGTGTAGGCATGCAAAACACATATAAGTCATTCTGTGAAAGAAAACAGAGACAAAAAAAAAACAAGAAAAATAAAGGAAAGAGAAAATATCTTTGGTCTGAATTCAGACTCTACCATTTCTTTCTCTGGAGATGAACAGTACCTTTCATCATAAGTCCTACAGAATTGTCTTGGATCATTGTATTGCTGAGAATAGCTAAGTTATTTATAGTAGAGCATCACAGACTATTGCTGTCACTGTGTATAATGTTATCCTGGCTAAGCTTATTTCTATTTGCATCAGTTAATGTAAGTCTTTCCATGTTTTTTTTTTCTGAGAACATTCTGCTCATCATTTATTAAAATACAGTGGTATTCCATCACAATCATATACAACACCTTCTTCAGCCATTCATTCCCCTATTGATGAACATTTCTAATTCTTTTTTTTTTTTAATTTAATCTCTTTGGGATCTAGACCTGGTAGTAGTATTGCTTGGTCAAAGAGTATGTGTGGTTTTATAACCCTTTGGGCATAGTTTCAAATTGCTCTACAGAATGGTTGAATCAGTATACAATTTCACCAATAGTATTTTAATTTTCCTACATCCCTCTAACATTTGCCATTTTCCTTTTCTGTCATATTAGCTAATCTGACAGATGTGAAGTGGTAACTCAGAGTTGTTTAATTTTCATTTCTCTCATCAATAGTGATTTAGAGCATTTTTAAATATGGCTATAGATAACTTTGATTACTTTGTCTGTGAAAATTGCCTGTTCTAGCCTTTCACCATTTATCAATTGAGGAATGGCTCTTATTTCTATAAATTTGATTGTCTTCTATATCTTAGAGAAATGAAATCTTTATCAGTGAAACTCACTGTAATTTTTTTCACAGTAATGATTACCAACTATATATTTTCCTCCATCCTAATTTTCCCCTATTTATCCTACTCTCTCTCTTTACGCTGTACATTCTCAAAAGTGTTTTGCTTCTGACTTTTACCTCCCCCAAACTGCTCTGCCTTCTATCAGCTCCCCCACCCTTATTCCCTTTCCTTTCTGTTTTCCTGCCTGGTAAGATATATCTCTACACCCAACTGAGTGTATATGTTATTCCCTCTTTGAGTCAATTCTTATGAGTGTAAGGTTTGTATGCACTTCTCCCCACTTCCCCATTTCTCCCTCCACTGTAAAATCTTGTTCAGTTTACTTTTGGTGGATAATTTATCCCACTCTACCTCTACCTTTCCCTTTCTCCCAGTACATTCTTCTTTCTCATCTCTTAATTTAATTTTATTTTTTAGATAATCATATGATCACATTCAATTTATACCTCTGCTTTTTGTCTATGTATACTCTTTCTAACTGCCCTAATAAAGTTTTTAGGAGTTATAAATATAATTTTCCCATGTAGAAATATAAACAGTTTAACCTTATTGAATCCCTTATGGTTTCTCTTTCCTGTTTACCTTTTTATACTTCTTTTGCATCTTGTATTTGAAAATCAAATTTTCTATTAAGCTAGGGTCTTTTCATCAGGAATGCTTGAAAATCCTCTATTTCACTGAATATCATTTTTTTCCTCTAAGAGATCATACTCAGTTTTGCTGAATAGGTGATTCTTGGTTTTAATCCTAGCTCTTTTGCCCTCTGGAATATCATATTCCAAACCCCCTAATACTTTAATGTAGAGGTTGCTAAATCTTGTGTGATTCTGACTGTAGCTTCTATGATATTTGAATTGTTTCTTTTTTGGCTGCTTTTAGTATTTTCTCCTTGATCTAGGAGGTCTGGGATTTAGCTATAATATTCCTATGAGTTTTCATTTGGGGATCTCTTTCAGGAGATGATCAGTGGATTCTTTCAATTTCCACTTTACTGGTTCTAGATTATCAGGACAGTTTTCCTTGATAATTTCTTGAAAGATGATGTAGGGGATCCCTGTAAATCTCCTTCTGACTCATTACTATCTGTGAGCTGAGAGGTCTGTAAACTGCCACTGCTTCCACTGATTCAGTCATACCTACTCTTCTCCTGTTTTGCTGGGTCTGGGTCTTCATTGGCACAGCCTCTGCTGGACTTCATTCCTTTTTCAACAGACTTTTCCTGCCAATCTTCTAAGTTGTCTGGGGCTGGAAAATTGTTTCACTCCATCTATTTGTGGGTTCTGCTGCTCTAGAATTTGTTTAGAGTCGTTATTTAAAGGTATTTGGTGGGGTTTGGGGGAGAGCCCAAGTGAATCCCTGTCTTCAGTCTTCCATCTTGGCTCTGCCTCTTGTGTGTGCATAATTTTATTTTCTTATTGAAACTAATCTATTTATTTGATTTCTTGTTCATATGAATGAAAAACTAGAATTTATTTCCTTTCATATGAAATAATGGATTTACTTTAAGTCAAGGGTTTCGCCATGTCTGACTCTTAATGACCACATTTGGGGTTTTCTTAGCAAATATACTGGACTGGCTTGTTGTTTCCTTCTCCAGCTCATTTTACAGATGAGAAACTGAGGTAAATAGGATTAAGTGACTTGGCCAGGGTCACATAGCTAATAAGTGTCTTGGACTGTATTTGAATTCACGAAGATGAGTCTTCCTGACTACAGGCTTAGCACTCTATCCACTGTGACACCTAGCTGCCCAAAGTCAAGTGGTATGGGGGGAAAAGGTTGATAAACTACTTTCACTACACAGTAAGCTCTATGAGGGACAGTGTCTAATATAAATGTGTATTTCCCCCAATGCCCAGCATGGTACTCTGCACAGAAAACACAATCAATTCTAAATTGAATTGAGTTGAAATGAATTAGGGGAAGGTCCATTTTACAGAAAGAAAACGTAGGGCATTACTGCCTAGGTGACTTATACCCAAGTAACAGGATTAGTTATTTGATGTAGTTTAGCAAAGAAGTGTGTTCCTTTTTGCAATCTCTGGGACAGATTGCTTCTGGTAAAGAGAGGAGCACTTTTAGTTTCTGGAACAAAGCTTAAAAAAACACACTGGATTGAAAAAAACAGAATCATAAATAAATTAGTTGAATTTTGCTTTTCCTGGCTAAAGTTGTCTCAAAATAATTTTCCTTTCTATCTGAAAAGACATCTGAAAGGAACCACTCTATCCTATGACATAATATGTCTGCACCTGAAGTAAAAAGAATAGAAAAATTGGAAAAGGCAATGTCTAACAGGAAATTTGGAGGATTATTTTGATTATACTGCCATTTTCTATGTAAAAGCCACTTTTATCTTTCTGTGGACCAGACCATTCCAAAGTATTTCATGTTCACATGTTTTCTAAGGACTCTCATTTCACTGCAAAATGTGCTTGGAAAGTAGGACGAACTACAAAGAGAGTATTGGCTTTATTAAAAGGCCTGGGTCAATCTGCCATAGAGTAGTCCTGGACCCAATGCTCAAAAGTTTGTTCTTCCTCTAGGTTCCCAACATGTTAATATCTCTCACTTGCTCCAGTCATCTGAAAGGGACATTTACTGGGCTCCTACACCATGAACTCTGCAGTACAAATTTGTCAAAGGTTAATAAGGTTTTTGCCTGAACCTGGTTCCTGAAGAGAATTTTGTACTTTCTGGACACCCAACAATAACAGATGCTCTTTTGGTAAATATCGGTGGTGCAGTGAATAGAGTGTTGGATCTGGATTCAGGAGGACATGAGCTCAAATCTCTTCTGATGCTTAACAGCTGTGTGATTCTGGCCAAGTCGTTTAACCCCTGTCTCAGTCAGTTTTCTCATATGTAAAATGGGGATAACAACAACACCTACTTCCCAGGGTTGTTATGAGAGTCAGATGAGGTAATGTTGAGCATTTTGTAAACCTAAAGCAGCACATAAATATTAGCTATTGCTATTAATATTTTTATCAATGGTAATACCTACGTGATCATAAGCAAGTCATCTTCTCTCTGGCTCAATTTCCTCCTTTATAAAAAAAAAGGTTGTAGTGGCACCTACCTCCTCGTGTTGTGAGCACAAAATGAGACAATATTTATAAAGGATTTTGCAAATCTTAATGTGCTGTATAAATGTCAACTAATATTGTAATTATTATGATTATTGTATAGGAACTTTTAGGAGTGTCTTTTCCACTATGATAAAAATGGCTAACATATAAACTTTAAGGTTTGCAAAGAACTTTGTATCTGTGATCTCATTTGATCCCTACACCAACCCTGTGAGGTAGGTGCTTATTATTGTGCCCATTTTATAGATGAGAAGAATGAAACTAGCATTGCACAAGGTCACCCAGTTGATGATTTGAACTCAGGTCTTGTAAACTTCTTGTCCAAGATTATAATTACTACACCATCTACATCACAAGTGCCTCTTACTTTCATGTCAATTCAATTCCAAAAGCATTTATTAAGCCCCTACTTTGTGGTAGGCACTCTGGAAAGAGAGATAAGACATAAAAGACCCTACCTTTAGTAAGCATAGAATAGAAGCATGTGTGTCTGTATATATAAATGTGTATGTGTGTGTGTGTGTGTGTGTGTGTGTGTGTGTGTGTGTATTTGCTGTTCAGTGGTTTTCTCAGCAAAGATATTGGAATGATTTGCCATTTCCTTCTCCAGCTCATTTTACAGATGATCATTTTGCAGTTTCCTAACTGAGGCAAACAGGGTCAGGGAAACAGAGCTAGTAAATGTCTGAGGCTGAATTTGAACTCAAGAAGATGAATCAACTTGATTCCAAACCTAGCACTCTAGCCACTGTGCCATCTAGCTGCCCACATATGTATAAGAACATTAAAAGGTTTTCAAAGTAAACACAAAGTAATTTGGTTGGGGTTTGGCGATGAGGAAAAAAAACAGAAAGGGAAGGAACTCTGGAAAGGCCTCAGAGAGTCCATGACTGTTGAGCTGAACCTTTTAATGTACTAGGTATTCCAAGAAGGAGAGGTGAGGAGGAGAAATGTTCCAGCTGTGGAGTAAAACTTGTATGAAGACTTTGAACTTGTGTGCCATTGATCCCTACAATCCTCTCCAAGGAGGAGAGTCCCCAAACAAGCAACGTGTAATTCTGCAGGATCTTTTCCATACATACTCTGCTGTCAGCCATTGGAGCTAGTGAGTATAAAAGGGTTGGGAAGCATAGCCATGAATGAATGAATGAATGAATGAAAAAGCATGTATTAAGTGTAAACTATAGGCCAAGTACTAAGCTAACCATTGGAGATACAAATAAGAAAAACAAGACAATCCCTGCTCTGAAGGCGCTCACGTTCTAATTGGGTGAGGTAATATGTAAAGGAAAGTTCACTTACCAGGAAGACGACAAGTCCACAAAATGCTAAGGGCACAACAGAAGAGTGGTTGTCAAGGCCCATGAGTCTTTAGGTTCTATTTCTTGTTTTCAGTTGTGTCCAACTGCTTGTGATCCCATTTAGAATTTTCTTGGCAAAGATACTAGAATGGTTTGCCATTTCTTTCTCCAGATCATTTTATATGTGAAGGTACTGAAGCAAACAAGGTGAAGTGACCTGTTCCAGGTTGCATAGCTATTAAGTGTCTGAGGCCAGGTTTGAACTCAGGAAGATGTGCCTTCCTGACTTGGGGCCTGGTGCAATATCCATTGCCCCACCTAGCTGTCCCATAAGTTATATCAGTAGATCAGATAATAGTGCCTTGCAGAGACAATGGGAAGGTAAATAGAAAGTGTTTACTGGGTTTTTTCTTATTGTGATTTTTTGTTTTTACATTTCTATGCTAGGCTCACAGCTGTTTAATTTTGCCCAATTCTTTCTTTTTTGCTTTTTTTAGTCTGTGAGCCAAGAAGCAGCATATTTTTAGAAATTCAAACATAAGTAAATAAACAATACATCTGGGAAAGAAAAATTCATGCTAGTAACTCACTTCTTCTAATCTATAATGAATAACGATAAATTTGAATGCTAGTCTCCTGAAGAGTTCCAAATTGAAATATTTTCAGATCATATCTTTTTTTAATATGAATAAGTTCTCAGCATAGCTCTGTTGCATGTTCTTTTTCTGTTTGTGTGTGTAAAGTCCTAACAGACCCTGCAATGTATAGAAGAGAGCCTTTCATAAAGTGCCACACTGATAACACATTGATGACACACATGGGCCACTAGCCTGACTTTGTAGAATGGCACCAAAGACTTCGGAATGATTAGGGAATCTTTATCAAAAGAAACAAAGATGGAGGATGAATAATTTACTTAATGATGCTACTATAGCTCTCTCATCTGAACCTTTCTCAGATGTAATATAAAGGACTTTTTATGCTAAAAAAAAAATCACTAACCTGCTCATACCCTTTCCTTCAGAGATCCCATTACTGGCCATTAACCCCAACAAGGTCAAAGGCAAAAAGGAAGGTACCATTTACACTAAAATACTTAAAAAATATTTTTGTGACAGAGAGAAGCTAAAAACAAACTGGGAAAACAGATGGGGTGTGACTGAACTAATTGTGATTTGGAAATACTGTAGATAATAATTGGAATAACTTGATCTCAGAATTAAGGAAAGAAGGGAGGAAGGAAAGGAAGAAGGAAGGAAAAAAAGAAGGGAGGAAGAAATGGAGGAAGGAAGGAAAGGAGGAAGGAAGAAAATGGAGAAGGGAGGAAAGTAGAAAAGAAGGAAAGAAGGAAGGGAAGAAGGGAGAAAGGAGAAAGAAAGAGAAGGAAAGAGAGGTAGGAAGAAATATGTGTTTATTAATAGCACTATGCACATAGTATTTTTAGAAACTGTCAGCCTCAGTTTCCTTTTCTTTAAAATAGAATTAATAAAAGCATGTATCTGCTAGGGTTGTTGTCAGGATAAAATAGGAATATTTGTAAAGGATTTTGCACGTTTTAAAGCACTATATAAATGCAAGTTATTAGATAATGTGATTTCAGGTGCCTTTATATTCCTTTGGATATAACCCAGATTTTTAAGACCCTGCAAGCAATTGAGGTAAGACCTTATATAATATGTTAGGGTTATAATGGTAAAGCACAACATATACTGTACTCAAGAAGTTTATTATTGAAAAGATGATAGTAACACTATATAAAATGTGGCACCCAAGATTGAATAAAATACTCTCAATTAAATCTGGTGAGGCCAGAGTACAATGGAAATGTTGCCTCTCTCATTCTGAATGCTGTACTTCTATTAAGTTTGCATGAGATTTTTTTTTTTGCTGCCATGTCACACTGTTGGTTGTTACTGTGGGTTTTTTTTTTAACTTTACTTGCTAGGTCTCTCATAAGAAATGATATCTAGCCATGCTTCCCCGATTCTGTACTTGGGTTAAAAAAGTAACTGAACAATGCAAGAAATTAACATGTTTAGTTCTTGATTTTTAGATCATTAGGTAATTGAGGTTGTTTAGAGTTTAATCCTTTTATTTAATGTATTAACTATCCTACTGGATGTATAGAAATGATTTTTTGCATAGACAAAATATTGTCCAAGAAACATACTAATGAAATAAGGTGGAACTGAGGCCTCGGTTGAGAAAAGACCTTATTGGTTCCCTCATTCCACTTTTTCCTACAGCATGAATTTTAATGATGTACTCTCTTCCTAACAAAATAGCCGAGTTCATTTTATTTTAATGAAAGTTCTTTCTTAAATTGAATAAAAATCTGACTATCTAAAACTTTCACACATTGGTCTTAGTCATGTTCCCCTGCTTTTGTAGGGCTTACAGTCATTATGAAATAACTTATGTAGACATCAAGTTATTTCATAGTATTTTAGCATCATAGATTTTGAGCTGGAAGGGACCTCAGAAATCATTGAATGCAACTCAATTGTTTTACAATTGAAGCTAAGGCTTGGGGAAGCTAAGTAAATTGATCAAACAGCTTGTAAAAGTCAGAGACAGAATTTGAACCCAAGTCCTTCTGATTCCAAGTCTAATGCTCTGTCTGCTACATCACATTGCCTCTGAAAAAGTGGCTTGTCATGACACTGGTATACTCAAGTGTACCTTGCAAACATAACATAGATGCTTAGGACATTTAAGAAATCATAATAAATTACATGAGAACTCTGTTGGGTATGGGTTTTGAAGGTGGTTGGTGTGATAATGATGCATGAAGGACATTCCAGGTTGTGGCAGAAGCCACAGGAGATGGACAAGAGTGAGAGTGAATGAGGTGTGTGTAGAAGGACAATGGATGACAATGTAGCCTAGAAAAGAGGGCTCATATTGGAACTGGTAACAGATAGGATTGAAGAGTGGAGAAGCTGGGGAGTTGTACCATTTCTTATTTCTTGAGAGCCTTACTTCCTGCTTTCTGAAGTGATATGCTTAGTCTTGTAACTCAATTGGAGATGATCATATTAACTTTTTTAGAGGAGCCCATGGGATGCAATGCTGGAGCTCAAAGGAAATACTGTAAGATTGGTTTTATGTGGTTCCCTTTAGCTCATGCTATGTCTAGGCAGCCTATTCTGATGGCCTTATAAATCTGCCTGTATGAGAATCCACAGCCTTCTTTGAGGTGGAAACAGAGAGGATGTGTATGATAGCTTAAATCTGAAAAACAGGAGCTGACAGGCATCAGTTGCCTTGTGCTGATTTCTCGGCAGTTATATAGTAGTTACATGCCAACAGTTTGTACTAATAAGGCTAATAAGTCCCCAGAAACAGTCATGGAGCATATACAAATTTAACTTCAAGGGATGAGAGTGATTTCCCTCTTAGACCTGGGCAAACTCAAATGGGGCAATACTCTGAAATGCCTCATTGTGGCTATGGTTCTGTTAGAATAATCTCTCTCTCTCTCTCTCTCTCTCTCTCTCTCTCTCTCTCTCTCTCTCTCTCTCTTCTCTCTCTTTCTCTTTCTCTCTTCTCTCTCTTTTCCCTCCCTTTTCTCTCCTCTGTCTTCTCTCTCTCTCTTTTCTCTCCTCTCTCTCCTCTCTCTCTTTTCTCTCCTGTCTTTTCTCTCTCCTCTTTCTCTCTGTCTCTCTCTCTCTGTCTCTGTCTCTCTCTCTCTGTGTCTCTTTCTCTGTCTCTCTCTTTCTCCCTCCCTCCCTCCCTTCCTCTCCCTTTCTCTCTCTCTCTCCTCTCTTTTTTCCCCTCTCTTTTCTCTCTCCTCTCTCTCTCTCTCTTTCTGTCTCTTTCTCTGTCTCTCTGTCTCTCTGTGTGTGTGTCTCTCTCTCTGTCTCTCTCTCTCTGCATTGAGGGGAGGTGGGGGGGGAGTAAGATAATTAGAAATAAAAAATAAGTTCATAAGCACCATGTAAGAATGGAGAGAGAAAATGTCGTTACAGACTGAAGGAAACATGAAAGTATATAGAACTATAAAGAACGTCTGAGGCCACCTGATTCAACTCCCTCATGATGTGAGCTGAGCATTAAAGGATGAGCAGGAATCGAAAGGATGTGTGAAGATGGAGAAAGAGGAAAATTCCAGGCATAGGGATTGATGTTTAACAAAGTCATATGGAGATGAGACCATACATTTGCATTTTCAGGAATGAGGACAATGTAGATCAATTTGGTTACAGCCTAGAGTATGAGGAAGGGAGAAACACAAGTCTGGAAGGGTAAAGTGGTATCACGCTGTGAAAGTCTTGGAATTTCTTGCTAAGGAGTTTGAATTCCCTTTGATAGACAAGAATGCTCAATCCACAATGCTTCATTTCTTTGTTAGCCAGGCTAATAATTATCACAGGCGATTAAAGTGTTTTTCTCCCTTAAGCTAAGCTTTGGGTATACAAAGAAAAAAAAAGGCACTGTCTTCATGGAATTTACATTAGAAAGAGAAGACAACATACATATACCAGAAGTACTCAATAAATGTTGAATGAATGAATGAATGAATGAATGAATGAATGAGACTCACTGAAAGACTGACTCAATGAATCAATGAATGAATGAGAGAGGTATTGCAAAAGTAGCATCTTCACAACTTGGATATGAGAGGAAAAAAGACAGTGGTCAAAAGCAACGCCAGGACTTCATAGATTTTCCTTAGGGCACATCAGAAAAGGAGCAGAAACTGAAAAAAAGAGCCTCACACTTTCTTCCACAAAGAACCCCAGGCCCTAAGTTCCATTTGTCCCTTTAATAGATGGAGCAGAGTTCAACAAGAAGGATTAAACATCCCCCTAAATAAAAGAAGAGGAATGTTCTGTTCATCTGTTTGCTTTTTTGATGGGAAACAAAGGCCCTACCTTGCCAGTTTTTAATAATGTGCTGCATTTTAAAAATGATGCTTAATGTCCTATGGGATGGATTTAATTGAACATTCAAAAGACTGGCACCGCTGAGCATCTAATTTTTCATGATGGATGGGCTATCTCTGTTAAGCAGCTAAGTGGAACTGAAATGATTTTCTCTAGCTGATGTTCCCCTTTCAGATTAAGGATTCAGACCTTTCTGTCAGTGTCCAGATGAACGGTTGGAACAAACACATTGTCAAACACTTAGGAAAATAGATGACATTGTGAGAAGGAAAAGAAGCCACACATTCCTGGTTTGGACTCCATGAAAACCTGACATGTCTTCTGGTTGTTTTCTACTCCTTCCTAGGCACTAAAAGGAAAGTTTCACACCATCCATAATCTAACTCACCACAAAAACTTAGAAAAGGCTGAATTCTTATCTTCATTCCAGAGTTGTTTTTTGAGATGTTTTTGAGGTTGCAGAGTCGGTGATCTTAAGGGATGAATTTGAAAGTTCCTGTGCTGACAAGGAGCTCAAGGTATAATCTAATTCATCCTCTCCCTTCCATGCAGAGTTTATATAAACCCGCGGCTTTTCTAAGCAGGGATTGTGGAAGCCCTTCGTGTAATAGACTGATTAACTTAGAATCCTCAGAGATGGGGCTAGAGGCTCATTGAAATTTTTCTATTTATCCAGGACTGAGAAAAACTCTCCCTCCCTTTGTTGATCTCAAATCTTGCTGCTGAAAAAAATCTTTCTAAAATGTATATGTATACTTTTTTTGTTTGAACAAGAACTTTGTACTGAATCTAAATGAATATTTCTTGGTTAACTGCCATTACAAAGTGTCCTAGGGTCACTATTCTGAAGACTGGTGAAAAACCATGTTGATTTGCTGAAGAAGCTGTAGGTTATTGTGCTGAATATGTATTGATCTAAGGATATCTGCTAGAAATTACCTTTTTTTTTTGGAGGGTGAAGGTAAGGCAATTGGGGTTAAGTGACTTGCCCAAGGTCACACAGCTAGTGAGTGTCAAGTGTCTGAGGCTGGATTCAAACTCAGGTCCTCCTGACTCCAGGGCAGTGCTCTGTTCACTGAGTTACCTAGCTGCCCCTAGAAATTACCTTTTTAAAATAAATCCCTGATAGGAATTTGATCTCCTCTTGTTGGGTTTTTATGTGTGTGTAAGCTTTACCTATTTCTTCTAAAAGTGGGCTTTTTTTTTTTTTTACTTACAAACTCCTTCAGTTAGGATATTCTTCTCATCTCTAACCTGAATCTCTCTCACTAAAATTGAAACCTATTTCCACTTGTTCAGTGCTTCATAGAGAGGACTGTATATACAGTCATCACTCTATGCACAATTACTCCATTTTATTTTATTTTTAATTTATGGAATAAAGCAAATATTTCCATAATACAGTATAATAAAAAGATGATTGCACATAAAACTGCAAATGTATTTTGTACAACTTGCTATGCCTTTTAAGTATATAATAAAGTTATCATGTCCTAACATTCTGGTTTGCCAGTTATGGAGGGAACAGAATTATGACAAAAATAGCTCCAGAAGACGATTCATCTGGAATTAGGAATTTAGATTATATCATCTGAAGAAGCCCAAGGGTAGTTTTCAATAAATGATTTCACTGAAGATTTCAATAATTAAAAAGATACTATCTGTATCCAGGGAAAGAACTGATAAATAGAAGTAAGTATAGAAAAAATTTTACATATATCTACCAATCTGTGTCTAATGGTAGCCATCTCTAGGGCAGGGGAGGTGTAATAGTAATCTGTTTAGCAGGATACTTAGCACTTAGTACTAAGTGCTAAGTGTGGAAGGGGCAAACCCTGTCCCACTGTTGAGAAGGCCCTGTTGATGTGGAAGAAGGGGATTGGTTGAGGTGTGTATATAAGCAAGAATTCCAGAGACAGACAGACAGAATTGGAATGTTGCTCTGGGTGAAGGAAGAATTGTGGAGACTGAAGCTGGCTGAGAGAGAGACAAAGAGAGGGAGAGAGAGAGAAAGTTTCTCTCCCAGCATCTGAGAGACAGAATTTGAAT
>CM053584.1:234389278-234419947 GCA_028627135.1 Pseudochirops cupreus
GAGATCCATCTTGCCCTACCAGAAAGTCAGAAGGGTGATGGAGGAGGATATAGGAGAGATCAGACTGGGGGAGGGGGTATACCATGGGATCGTTGTTTTGGTTTGGTGGGTAGGGGAAAGATGGGGAAAAAATTTGTAACTCAAAATCTTGTGGAAATGAATGATGTAAAATAAAAATAAACATTAAATTAAAAAAAATACTTCCTCGCACACGCACACACAAACCTATCCATCACATTGAGATTGATAGTATATACAATATTCTGCACCCAGAATCCTAAACCATGGTAAAGAAAGAAAGAGGTGAGGTACATTTTCCCACTTCTCCTTTGGGGTCAAGCTTTGTCATTGTCATTATAGTGTTATGTTTGAATTATGCCATTCTTCCCATTTATGTGGTTTTATACATTTTGTATATTTTGCCCAGGTTCTTTCTGCTTACTTCAGTCTATATCAATTCATGTGTCTTCACATGCTTCTCTGAATCCTTCCTATTCACTGTTTTTTTTTATATTGAATTAATATTCCATGTTGTTCTTATGCTACAATTTATTCTGTCATTCTCCAAGTCAATGAACATCTACCTCATGTTCTAGTCATTTGCTACCACAAAAGTGCTGCTATAATATTTAGGAAATGCTTCATTTTTTTTTTGATGATGAATTCATTTAGCTGTTCTGCAAATTATATCTCTACAGGGTTGAAATGAGGATTTATTTAATTTTTTATGTAGTAATTTGACACCACCTCCCTGAGAGAAATGAAATCATAAATATGAGAAATCAAAGCAAGAGAAATTTGATGAGACATGCCCTACTTTAGGGGTCCTTTTCTCTTTGAATTCCCAGAATCTGTGTGTCTCCCCCAGCACATGGTTGTTTTTTTTTTCTGTTCCCACACATCTAATGTGCCATATGGTGCTCTTTGAAATGACTTTCATTTTGTTTTATTTTCTCCTTCAGTCTTTACATGTTTTTTTTTTCCTTCTTCACTCTATCAATTAGTACTGAGATCCTTGAGAACTGTGTTATCTGAAGGCCTCTCTTACTTATTGTTACTTATGGTTTTCCTGTAGGTTTTCTTGTGGAAAACCTTTGACTTGACCATTTCATCAAATTCAGCAAGAAGCAGAATAATATGACTTATTGGGTTTTGGAGAAGGACAGAAAGTCTACCTTCACTCATTTCAGGTAAAAGCATCAATATGTCTATTGGGCAACTAAATGGCAGAATGAATATAGTGCTGGGTCCTGGGAGTCACAAAGACTTGAATTCAACTCCAGTCTCATACCATTACTAGCCTTATGATCCTGTTTGCCTCAGTTTCCTCATCTGTAAAATGAGCTGGAGAAGGAAATGACAAACTCTCCAGTGTCTTTGTCAAGAAAACCCCAACAGGGGTAATGAAGATTCAGACATGACTGAAACAACACAGCAACATTTTAAAAAGTATTTTGAGAAGGGGTATATAGGCTTTACCAGGCAGCCAAAGGGGACTGTGTAACATAAAAAAGCTTAAGAACCTTTGCACCGTCTTGTCCTTTGATAGCACATGTACACATGATGATGTAGGAGGAAGAGTACTTAGCCAATTCAGTGATGATTCAGAAGACTGAAGGAATGTGTTGAATTCAGTTAAATTCAGTGGAATTAGAAGAGAGAAATTGCTAAATACTTGGGACAGAACAGAACAACAGTGGACAATGACAGTCTTCAAGTGGTAAAAGATGCCTACAAGCCAGTGGGGTAGAAATAAGCTTAATTAGAAACAATTAAGGAATGGGAAAATAAACCAGCTTAATGAAGAGATCAGTTAGACCAAAGAGTAGTGTATTATGGGAGGTCCTGTGGCTTGTACAGTTTAGAATCATACACTGAGAAAATAAAAGACTTTCCAATAATTTAATAGAAGAATGCTTTTACTGAATGAGGGAGAGGGGAAAGGGGCAGTGGGAAACATTTATCCGTCTGACTCATAGGCGGTCAGAGCCGGTAAGATAATTTAGAGATAATTTAGTGCAATCACTTAATTTTACAGATGAGGAAACTTGTGAAATAACATGACCAAGATCACATGGTGGTGAAACCTGGGAGTAATAATAATAATTACTAACATTTGCATAGTGATTACCCTGTGCCAGATATGGCAAAGTGCTATGCAATTATTACTTCCTTTGATAGTTACCACAACCTTGTGTATCAGCAAGCACCCTAGCATACCCAGGGCGGCTGCTAGCACAGGTTCTTAGATCTGCTTTTCTAAAGGAAAGCAACTCAAAATGGGTTAACAGTCTCACTTTAATCAAACATATATCATTTACCTAGTTCAGGGGGAAAAGCACCCTGAACTTCAGAGAATATAAATAGAAGTTACGATAGAAAATAACACAATTCAGCAGACAGGCTTCCAGCCATCTGACCATTACATCCACACCTAGTCAGTTACCAGAGAAGAAAGCACCAACATCTGGGTTTTCAAAGCCAGGGGGCTCAGGGGCTGCCCAGAGTCTCATTCGGCCAAATTACACAATTTTGGGGCCAAAATGAGCCCCAAAGCAATACCTCACATCAGGGTATATAGAGCCTTCTCCTGGGTCAGAGAATGTCACAGCCCTCTTGACCCACTGCCCAATCACAAAGTAATAAGGTGTGAGTGTTCCTGAAAAACAAGCCTCCTGCCACAGGCTCCATGTGACCACATTCAGCCTATTAGGGGGCAGAGAATGTTTTCAAATCAGGGAAGGTTCTCAGATTCACTTAAGCCTATCAAGAGGCCAAGGGGCAGGGAAGATCTTCAGATTCTCGTTATCATTACACCTTGGGAGGTAGGTGATATTATTATATCCATTTTACATATGAGGAAACTGGCTAAGTGACTTTCCCAGGGTCTCACAGTAAATGAGGTTAGATTTAAACTCAGCTCTCCCTGATTCTAGGGCAGATGCTCTATCCAATGTACCACTTGGTTGATCGATAAAATCTGGCACTTTCTGATTCATAATCTGGTGCTCCTTCCCAGCGTACCATGCTTCAGGGCAGATACTTCAGTTCTGTCTGTATGTGACCTATTTATTCCTTGTCTGTTCACCCTGTCACTCATTGCTTATGGCTTAATATTTTCATTTCACCTTATATGAGAAGCAAGAAGGTGAATTCAGAGTCAAGGTACCTGGGTTCAAAGCCTAGCTCTGACACTTTCTAGTGTGTGCTGATAGACAAGGCTCTTGTTCTTCTCTCAGTCTGTTCTCTCATCCGTAAAGTAGTAAAAACAGTAGTTCCACTACTTACTTCACAGAATTTGTTGTTGTTCCATAGTTTCTGATTCTTTGTGATGCCATTTGAGGTTTTCTTGACAAAGATACTGGAGTGATTAGCCATGTCCTTCTCCACTTCATTGTACAGATGAGGTAACTGAGGCAAACAGGATTAAGTGACTTGCCCAGGGTCACACAGCTAAGTATGTCTGTGGTCAGATTTAAACTCAGGAATATGAGTTTTCCTGACTTCAGGCTCAGGTGCTTCAAATACCACTTAGCTGCTCCCCACCACAGAGAATAACTGAGAGAAATGAGTTCATAAAATGCTATGTGGATGTGAGTTGTCTTTGATGGGATTACTGATTTCTGCATCAACCCTAGAGAGTCAGACTCTGGGGGTCGGGGGGGGGGGGGATTGATCACCTATTGCTTCATTAACTTGCTTATTAGATTAATTTGGGGAACAAGAGAGTAGGACATTGAAGGAATGGGATGCAGGACATTTCAGTAAGAGGGCAATATGGTTTAGAAGAAAGGTGTCAGTGTGAATGGATCTAGAGCATGTAATGCAGCTTAGATAGAGTTGGAAAGGTAACTTAGAGATAAATTAGTCCAATTCATCTCTGACTGGATGCTATTGTAGGGGATTGGGAGGATACCTCAGTAGCAGTGGTAGGAGTATGACCTGACTCCCATGCTTTTTAGCATGATGTTTTCAGTCATGTTGTCAAATGCTTTCAATGAGGATGAGCACAGCATCAAGGTCAGTCAATACACTGATGGTAAATTCTTCAATTTGAAAAGGTTTAAATCACAACTAAAGTGGAGGGAGTGTTGGTGCATGATTTTTTTGTTTGCAGATGATTGTGCATTCAATGTAACCTCTGAAGCTGAGATGCAACAAAGTATGGATCAATTCTCTGCTGCTTGTGCTAATTTTGGCCCAACAATTAACACCAAGAAAACACAGGTGCTCCATCAGCCATCACCACACCATCCATATGTAGAACCATTGGTCACAGCAAATAGAGAAATTTTGAACGCTGTTGATAAGTTCACTTACCTTGGTAGTGTACTTTCCAGGGATGTACACACTGATAATGAGGTTGAGTGCACACATTGCCAGAGCTAGTTCAGTGTTTGGGGGGCTCTGAAGGAAAGTATGGGAGAGAAGAGGTATTAGACTGACTACCAAACTGAAGGTCTACAGAGCTGTGGTGCTGATGCTGTTGACTTCATTGTTGTATGTCTGTGAAACCTGGATAATCTAACAGAGCCATGCCAGGAAACAAAATCACTTCCATTTGAATTGTCTTAGAAAGATTCTGAAGATCACCTGGCAGGATAAGGTATCAGACAGTAAGATCCTTACTTGAATTAAAACGTCAAGAGTCCAAACTCTGTTTCAGAGAGCACAGCTCTGATGGGCTGGCCATGCTGTTCCAATGCAAATACATATGTTTGCCAAAAAGACTGTTTTATGGAGAGCTCACACAGGGCAAGCATCCACATGGTGGTCAGAAGTGATACAGGAACACCCTCAAGGTTCTCTCTTAAGAACTTTGGAATTGATTGTGTGACACAGGAGACGCTGGCACAGGACCACTCAGCGTGGCGTGCCCACATCAGAGAAGGTGCTGTGCTTTATGAGCAAAGCAGAATTGAAACAGCTCAAAGGAAGTGCAGGATGTGCAGATTTGGAGAATCCATCCCAAATGTTCACACAGACTCTTTGTGCCTAAACTGTGTTAGAGTGTTCCAAGCTCACATGGGTGTGACCAACCACAGTACAACACGTTGAAGCTTGACTGTAGCATAATGATGTCATTTTGTTCCTCTTCGAGGACGAAGGACAGCAACCAACCCACCAGGAGTGTGTGCATGGTGTCATCGTTGTTGTTTATTGCTGTTTATTCTCTCATTGTCTAGTTGTTTCAGTCATGTCTTACTCTTCATGACCCCCATTTGGAGTTCCTTAGTAAAGATACCGGAATAGTTTGCCATTTCCTTCTTCATTTGACAGATGAGGAAACTGATGTCAACAGGGTTGAGTGACTTGTCCAGGGTCACATAGCTAGTAAGCGTCTGAGATCAGATTTGAATTCAGGAAGATGAGTCTTTCTGACTCAATCCACTCTGCCACCTAGCGACCCTTGTGTTTATTCTAGTTCTTAGATGCATAGTTTGAGTGTTCACATATAGGGTATGTGTCTCAGTAATGGCAACTTTATTTGTGAATTTTTTTTAAAGTGTCTAATTAATGGGGCATGGAAAAATACTGATTTCCCCGCCTCCCCCCTCGCCGCCCCCACACACTCCCAGGCATCCAAAAGCAATGACTTATGTTGTTATTCATGGTGCTGCTACCTAGACATACTTTCCTCTGCCTGATTAGTTTCCTCGTGTTGTATTTGAGCTGCCTTTACTTCATCCAGATGTAGGTTTCAGGAAGATGATAGAACAGTTAGAAAATAGTTCTTGGAGTCAATGTAATTCAAAATTCGATGTAATACAATGGAACAATGTAAAATGAATTAAAATTACAATCCAATGTAACTTGGTTTTGATGTGTAACACACACACACACACACACACACACACACACACACACACACACACAACCACCTAGAAGGCTCAGTGAATTGAGTACTGGGCCTGAAGTCAAGAAGACTTGAGTTCTAATCAGAGCTCAGACACTCATTAGTGGTGTAACCCTGGGCAAATCGCTTAACCTCTGTTTGCCTTAATCAGCTGTAGAAGGAAATGGCAAACCACTCTGTCTTTGCAAAAAAAACAAACAAACCAAAAAACTCAATCCATATAGGATCATGAAGAGTCAGATAGAATTCAGTAGCCACAATGATATATACTATACCTATATCTTTGCTCAATGATATAACCTGATAAGTGATTAAAAAATCTCTACATACCTTTACATAAATAGGGTGCATTTTTAAATTGCTTTAAAACAAATACACCCCTCCTTCTGGTGGGATTGAACAGAATGGGACCTATGGGGCATCTAGGTGGTACAAGGCATTGAGCACCAGGTCTGGTGTCAGGAAGAACTGAGTTCAAATCTAGCCTCAGACACTTACTGCTGTGTGACCCTGGACGAGTCACTTGACTCTTTGCCTCAGTTTGCTCATCTGTAAATGAACTGGAGTAGGAAATGGTAAATCACTCTGTTATCTTTGCCAAGAAAATCACAAACGGGGTCATAAAAAGTCAGACATGACTAAAACAACTGAACAACAATATGGGGCCTATGAATGCACACTGTCAGGTGATAATTATGGTGTCTGGTTTTGTTTAACTGCTTTTCTTCAATTTGAGGGAGTGTTAAAAGGGTACAGGAGGGTTATATCCAGAGGTGATTTTTATGTAAAAAAACCTCATTTAAAAAATTCTTTCTTCATGGTTTCTTTCCTTTTATTAAAAACATGGAATATTCAAAGAAACATTCTCAACTCACTGTCTATGTCACCATATCAATACTGAAATAGAAGTATCATTGGTGATGTGTTTAAATCAAGTCATATTCACATTTCAGCAGATATAAAAATGTAGATATGTGTAGATAATATGCTTCATAGTCAGTTTTTCTTTCTTTTTTTAATTATCAAACACAGTACATAATTTTCATAAGATAATAGCATTGTAGAGTGATCATTTGTAGTAAGCACAGGGGAACATCACAATGGTGTTTCTAATTGGATTTTATATAAACTGAGAACATTAGTTTACAGCAGGTACTAAGAATGTGTTGCTTAGGCAAAGTACGAAGTGACTGAAAACAAAAAGGTCCACAGAGGGATGAGCTCATAGAGTGGACAACAAAAGAATTGGGGAAATGGCAGTAGGGCAGAATTTGGCAAGCAGTAGTTTCCTGTTTAAATGTTATTTATTGTTATAGCAGCTCAAGGAAGATAAAGGAAAACTTTTAAGTGGTTTCTCAAAGTTTAAAAAAAAGAATTTTGTTTGGGTCCATGCCTGTGATTTCATGAGTCTATGGAATTTCTGGTATGTAAATTCTCTCTACTCATGTATGTTAATGACTATTAGGTCTAATATACTCATAATTTAAGAGTTGAGTGGGAGTACTGCATTGAGTGGATATGTGACTTGCCCAGAGTCATGTGACTCTATATGTCAAAGATTGGGCTTGACCTGAACTATTCTTGAAATATAGAAATTCTTAACTCTAAGACTCCAATATAACATGTAGCTGCATAAAAAATAAAAATCATTGTGGTCTAATGTGCCAAACTGGAGTCAATATTCCAATCTATTTCAGCTCTTTTTTATTTCCTTCACGTTACTTTCCATGTAGTTTTTTTTTTTAACGAGACCTGTAACTTCATCTACGTAGAGATCTCTTGATGAGGAAATTCTTCTGTCAATGCAGAATAGAATCTTCTTGAGAGAGATGTGACTTGCCCCAAACTGATGCTGCCTGCTGACTAGTGTGACAGGAACACTAAATCAGACTTGTGCTTATCAATGAATGCAATGGAGCTTTACTAAAATATAGCATGCGAGTATTGATTTAGCAATATAAACATCAACTCCTCTAGGAACAAACCAACCATGTTTGATTCCAAAATGTCTTGGTAAGTATGTCTTATATTGGAACTTATGACAAGGTTGAAGGAAGTCAAATGACTCCCTCCAAGAATGTTGTCTGGCAAGTCTCTCTCAATCTGCACTGCCCTCAAGCATACTCAATTAGCTTTAGTCTCAAGCATGGGGAATATCAGGAGTCTATTCCAGTTGTTACCCTGGAGCAGACTGATTTCTGGTACCTTGGGAGAGCTTTTGTGGTTTGGGCTAGGGTCATCAACTGATTGCACTCAAGTTCTGATTGGTGGTCTATAAACTAATGTGTTTACCACATAATTTGATTAGTAGTTTATTACATAAGCTATTGATAAAATTGTTTGTAATACTTTTTTCATTGGTGGTCTGTCCTATAAGAGATTTCACATATGTTTATCAATTATTTATGAACACACACATGTTGTTATCCAAACTATGCTACACAAGTGTTTATCTTATTGAAAAACAACCTAAGAACAAAACAATTCAATCAAAACAACTTAGTCACAAGATGGAGGCTTAAAACAAAATGGACTGGGTCATGCTAATTCAATATACTTATTTTCATTGGACTTTTCTGCATTTTATAGTCTTGGAGAGTTGCCTGGGCATTGAGGGGTTAGGTAATTTAGCCAGGCTCACACAGTCAACATAAAAGTTAGGTCTTAATTATGCAAATAGTGAATCTCCTAAAGTAGTCACATGCATTCAAATGAATTTCCACTATTTAAAGTTATAATTATGTAAAATGTAGTCATTGGTTCCAGACCAAGGGAAATATGGCTTGCTAATTCAAATAATGCAACCACTTCAGGGAATTCATTATTCACACTGATTAGGACCTTTGTTTTAGAAGACCAATAACATCACAGGGTGACATCTTGACTTGTATGTGAACAGGATTTAAGTAAGGCAGAGTAGCACAAAGTCATCAGCCTCACCTTCTCTCCCAGATTCATCAAAGTCCAGTGACAAGACAAAAGTCAGGACAACTGTCAATGGCCCAAGATGAAGTGGATGGCTTTGACATCTTTGATGCCTGACTAAGCTCTAAGTGCTCCACAGAACCTGCTTTGACCACCCTCATGGGCCATTGGAACAAATTGTTCTCAATCAACCATTGTGCCTGGGGTGGGGAGGTGGGGGAAGTCTTCACATGCCTGGGATAGATAGGTACCCCCCTACCCCCACTCACCAATGGGTTTGAGGCTGGTTGGTTACCCTCAACCTGTTAGCCCATCTGCAGAGATGATTTTACCAGGATGTGGACATTGCACAAGCTATAGTGTCTTGGAGCTACAGGTGAGAGTTGGATGATAAATGAACATCAAAGGTGGATGGGCAGTCCTCACACCAGGGGTGCTAGTCTTCCTTAGATACATATTACAGAAAGGACTTGAACCCAGGTCTTTCTGATTCCCTGGCAATGACTTCTTATGTACTGTGCTAGATTGTCTTACTTTAGTGAAATACAAACAAATGATAATTGAACAGAATGGAATCCTCACTCAGCTACATAGACATTGACATTTCTTCAATCAAGAAGTGATTTTCTCATAGGATAGCATTCTGGGAGATGGGGAAAAAAAAGAAGCAATACAGGAGGAAATTAGGTGATGTGAAAATAAAAAATATTAATAAAACACATGAAAAACAGAAAAGGAACTGACTTTCTCTTCTAGCATCATACCACTTAAATTTATCATTCAAAGATCTTAGGCCCAAATTGGTATTTTCACAGCAATTTAAAAGAATTTATGGATAGGAGTGGCCAGGTGGTGCAATGAATAGAGCACCGGCCTTGGTGTCAGGAGGACCTGATTTTAAATCCAGCCTCAGACACTTAACAATTACTAGTTATGTGAGCTTGGGCAAGTCTCTTAACCCTAATTGCCCTGCCTTCTTCCCCCCCCCCCCCAAAAAAAAAGAAAAACAAACGAAGAATTTATGAATAGAAATATTCTTGTTCCCTGAGCAAGGGATTCCACCTCTCTGTTCCAAGTACTCTCAATGACTGTACCCCATGCCTATAATGTTCTCCTTCCTCCATTCCAACTACAGAACTCTCTGGCTTGCTTTAAGTCTGGTTTTTTGTTTTTGGTTTTTTTTTGCTTTTCATAGGAGCAATTGGGGTTAAGTGACTTGCCCAAGGTCACACAGCTGGTAAGTATAAAGAGTCTGAGGCTGGGTTTGAACTCAGGTCCTTCTTACTTGAGGGCCAATACTCTCTATTCACTGCGCCCCCCAGCCACCCCTTGCTTTAAGTCTTAACTAAAATTCCACCTTCTACAAAAAGCCTTCCCCAACCTCCCTCTTAATCCTAGCGCATTCTCTTTGTTAATTATTCCTATTTATCCTGTATTTGCCTTGCTTTGATATATTTGCTTGCTATTATCTCCCCCCTTAGATTATAAACTCCTTGAAAGCAGGGACTATCTCTTTCCTCTTAAAAAAAAATTCCCACTATTGGTACTGAGCATATGTTTATTCTGGCACAGCTAAGTGGCATAGGAGATAGAGTAGTGGGCCAGAAGTCAGGAAGATTAATCAAATTTGACCTCAGATACTTAGTAGCTGTATGATCCTGGGCAAGTCACTTACCCCCGTTTACCTCAGTTTCCTCATCTGTAAAAAATAAGCCAGAGAAGGAAATGGCAAACCACTCCAGCATCTTTGCCAAGAAAACCCCAAGTGGGGTGGCAGGGAGTTGGACAGGACTGAACAATAACAGGAAATGTTTATTGATTGATTTCATTTTCTTGCTATTGGGTTCATTCATCAAATATTTAGTAACCCAATAGTTCCAGCTCCTCAGCCTGGTTGCTGGCTTCTTATTGTCGTTGTTTAAGAATGTAATTGGATTGAATTATTATTAAAATATATAATTCTTTCCAAAGAAAATAATTTTTTATTGTCCAATCACCCTTCCAATCTTTTTTTTGAGGGGGTGCAATGGGAAGCATCCTTGAGTGCGATCGCTGGTAAAGAAAACAGACCCTGAGATTTAAATTTGAAATTCAAGAGAGACCATATGATATGCTAATCCGTGACAGAAGTGAGATCCATCTCTTGATGTGAGATCTAGCTCTGACCTGTGGCTCCAAGAAGCTGTAGCATGAGCAGCAGCTACGCCCAGGTAAACCATTAGTGACTTTGGAAGAGAGCGAGGCTGACAATTTTGTGCATCTCCGCCTCACTTAAATCAAATTCACATACAAATCAAGATATCACCCTGTGATGTCATCCATCCTTCTCAAAAACAAAGGAAGAACAACAGTCTCTTCCTGTGACTTGCAATTCAATAGTTTACATGTTCACAGTTAGTCTATTTGCATTTCTCTTATCTAGCTAGGTCTTGGCTTTTCTTTTTAATAACATTAATATGATCACAATTTCTTTAAACAAGAAGAGAAAAGACTATTCCCTGGAGGAACATATGGCAAGCAGCGCAACCCCCCTCTCCCCCAAGGGTTTGCTATCCTAATCTATTTGATGTTCATCTATGGAAAAGTATCCCTGTTCAGTATGACAAGTGCATTTATTAATTGTTAATATTTAATATTAATTAATATTAACTGATAGAGTCTGAGTAAATGAAAAGGCCAGACTAAAAGGATATTTAGTGGGATGCTTGTAAGTGTTTAACAACAAGGTGTTTTGGCTCTCATTTTTTACATTTAATTTTCATTATTAAAATTTTCTCCATAAGTTTCTCAAGTCTAGACATTCAACAAAACGCTAAACCAAGGCCTGACTTGGGGATTTGAGAGATGCAAATGCTCACCCTGAAAATGTACCAGTCACGTCAAAGGCATGATCTGGCCCCAGCACATCTCTGGAACTAGACATTCCTTATTTTGAACAGGGACTGTTGATAATGAGAATGCAGTACATTTACACATTGGGGAAGCTTAGGTCCAAAAGTTGTCAGAAATCAAAAGCAAGGGAAAAAATGCTTCTCTTGAGTTTTCTCTAAGGACTGGCTGCTCTCTGCTTGTACCAAGTCATCTTTTTACATGGCACTAGTTGAAGTTAGGAGTGGCATCATGTGAAAAGTGACTAAAACACAGCAGGTGGTGAAAGGTCTCAAATAGAATAGTGAGAACTCTAAGAAAACCTTTTTGGTGCAGATGTCCAGAAAGGGAAAAAAACTCAACTACAAGTATTTTATCTATCAGGATGACCAGAGGATTGAAAGATTTTTAAAGAATCAGTTAGAAATGGAAAGACTCTTAGTGATTAATAATAATGATAATAATAGCCAGCATTTAGATAGGATTTTAAAGCTTTCAGAGTTCTTTAAAACATTATCTCAATTCTCAAAAGATCCTTGAAAGATAGATGCTATTTTTAGCCCCATCTTACAGATGGGGAAGCAGAGGTTTAAGTGACTACCTTAACGTCTCATAGCTAGTAAATGTCCAAGGGTGGGATGGATCTCAGGTCTTCCTGACTTCAGATACAGCATTCTACTCATTGTAATCCCCAGCTGCCAGTTAGCCTAGGAAACTTAGGGACCAGAGCTCTAACCAAGAATTTTTTCACCTGGTGTAAAAATAGTTGGGGAAAAGGGTAGTGCAAGTTGGTGAAGCAGAAAGGGGATAGTCTGAGTGCTTTGGCAAAAAGAGAATGGTGTGGCCCTCACACTCTTGAGATTTAGGAGCAAAGGTTAACCTTGAAAGAGAATTGGCATGGTGATGAGATATGGAGTCTCTTGGAGTGGCTATACTTTGGTGTCTGGTGGCCTAGGGTATAACCAAAAGATAGAGTTAGAGATAAAAATTGCAAAGGGAAAGAAACTTGTTTGGGGGGAAACATCTCCCCCCCTCCAAAAAAAAAATTAGTACCTTGGGTTAAGGATTCATTTGTCCCATACCAATTACAGTTGCTCAAACATTCAGGGGGCTTCTGAATCCTATTATTATTTCAGTCCAGTAAGAAGAGGACCTTATGAGCTGGGCTGCAGGATTGTGACTCTAGCTCCTCTATCTGCTCCTTCACTTGTCACCATAGGGCTTCAAGGTAGGTCAAAATAGTGAGGTGGTAAAATAATAACACAGTAAAATTGTTAAATAGTAAAATAATAAAATGTAATAATAAAATATTAGATGTAAATAAAATATATAAATATATAATATATTATTATGCTATACTTTATTATATATAAAAATAATATATAATATATAAAAATAAAATACATGTATAAAATAAAATAATAAAAAATAAAAGTAGATGATGGATGATGTCTTGGTTTATACATGAACTGAATTAAAATGTGGCAGAGTTGCACAAAGTTATCAGCTTCACTCTCTCTTCTAAAGTCATCAAAGTCCAGTGGCAAGACAAAAGTCAAGACAACTGGCAAAAGTCTGAAATACTGTGTATGACCTTGGTATCTTTGAGGTCTGAACAAGTTCTAGGTGATCCACAGCACCTGCTTCAGTCACTTTCATGACTGTTGGAACAAATTATTCTCATCCACCCGTTCCACCAGGGGAAATTCTTCACATGCTTGGGGTAGACGTCTTCCTGACTCACCAAAGGGTTTGAGACCTATGGGTACCATTAACCTGGGTTAGCCCATATGAAGAGATGGTTTTAACAGGGTGTGGCCACTGCACATGCTTCTTGGAGTCACAAGTGAGAGTTTAGGTGACAGGTGTACACCAAAGTTGGTTGTGTAGCCCTGGAAATGACTCAACAAGCCCCCCAACTGGAGGTGTTAGTCCTCCCTGAACACCCCATACTCCTGTGTTGATACACTTGTTGCCAGCCTTGTCAGCCTTTGGGAGGCTGTAAAAGGGAAAATGTAGAAGAGAAGGGTTGCATGCCAAATTGAAGTTCTCATTGTTGCATGCCTGTGAAACCTAGGCAGTCAACAAGCACCGTGCCAGAAAATTGAAATGCTTCCATTTGAACCATTTTAGGAAGAGTCTGAAGATTACCTAGAGGTTTGCATCTATGAGCAAAGCAAAACTGCAGTAGTAGAAATGAAACATGGTATGTGCAAATCTAGAGACATTTCTATCCCAAATGTTCAAATGAACTGTTCATGCCTGTCCTGTGGGAGAGCCTTCTGAACTTGTATTGGACTGATCAGCTACAGTCAAACACTCTGTATCTTGATCCCAGCATCATAATTTCATTGGTTCTCTTTGAATAGAAAGGAGAAACAGCAACAACTAATTATAGTTCTGAAAAAATCAATTTAAATGTAAAAAATCTCTAAGAGCTATTTGCTTAAATACCAGCATTCCTTGAGTGACTCTGCATAGATGCCAACGTTAAGAGAGAATAGCGACAAATCAATCCAGAAAGAGATTATAGACAGATTATGAAGGGCTTATATCAAAAACAAAAGTTTGTATTGTATCCTAGACACAAACAAGGAGCCATTGAAGTTTTTTGGGGGAGGAGATTGATATAGTCAGATCTGTGCTTTAGAAATAACAGTTTGGCGTTTGACAATGTGGATGATTATATTGGAGGGAAAGAGGACCTTAAAAGACTTACAAACTAGTTAAGGAGAAAGATTATACACATATTTTAAATAAAATTGAAGAAAACATAATTTCTTTATGTATAAAATGAAAGGCAGAGTAGATTTCATGACCTCAAGGGTGATATCTAGCCCTAACATTCTGTTATTTTAATATCCACAAGCTCAAATTAATAATAGTGCACAATTTAAATACTTCAAAGATCAACAGTGCCATAGATAGATCCTCTAAAACTTAGTAGATGTTTCTACCTTAGTAGATGTTTCTATCATTGAAAAATTTCAGCAAGTCATGTACATCTTGTTGATGAGCCTTAACCCAAGGCTTGTCCAGAGATAATAGCCATACAGTTCTTCACCAGGCAATACTTGACTGCTTTCTCATTTAATAAGACTAATTGGAGCCAATGATCTGAAAAAAAGTCTTTAAAAATCCAAGGTAAGGAAATGAAGAAAATGAGGAGAAATCAGAGGACATTAGGGAAGTCCAAAATGAGTATAATAAAAATCCTGTCATCTAACAACTTATTGATCAGAAAATATTTCCAATTGTCCCTAATACAAATCTTCAGTTTATTAGCCAACATTGGTAGCCAAAATAATCAGAATAGAGCAGGCTAAATATCTAGGTGGCACAGTGGTTAGAGTGCTAAGACTGGAGTCAGGAAGACTGTAACACCATGCATGAGCAGCTTCCCAAAAGAATGCTACTGTGAACAGCTTTTAAGGTTTTGATTACACAGTATAGTGAACACTCCATTTATTCTATAATAAATCAAGGCAAACATTCATAACAAATCAAGATATAATATTCACAACATTACATCTTATCAGAGAAAATCACTTAATAGTGTTCATAGCAGCTTATCATTAAAATGGCCACATAGTTTTCACCAAAGTAGTCACAGTATTTAGAACAAAGAACAAAAGAATGATCATCTGGTATCCCTAAGGAGGTTTACCTCCTTACTTAGTCATTCAATCATCTCAGAATACAATAGTCTGTCTTCCACTCATGGGGCAATCATAGATTAACTTAATCAGTAACTTATCTAGCAATCAGTCACTAAGTATTGTTAATCACTAAATACAATCATTAGAAAATTACATGAACCATCTACACCTCAGGTGTCTAGTAAACTTCAATTTCATCGCCAAATTCAGTATCCAAGGAGAGGCCTTTTCTTCATCTTGACTCAGGGTGGTCTCTCAGATTCCCTGGATCCCCTTCCATGGTTCCAGATCTTAGCTGAATCCACCAAACAGTCACCTGGATTCAGAGGCAGACAGCTTCCAGGTCCTTGTCCAGTCCTCTGGGCAGTTCCTGCTACACATTGAAGTTCATAGGTTCCAGCACATCTCAAAACCTTCACAATTTCTGTTCCCAGGAACTCAAGGATCAACCAAGCCACAAACAAACAAAGTCTTATCCTGGTCATGCTTCTTCAGTCCTCCAGCAGTTCAGCTGGCCCTAGGACCCAGAAGAAATCTGGCAGCAGCCACTTTGGCCTTCCAGGCAGCCTTCTCAGCCACAACTCCAGCCTTCACCAGATTCTGGTCTCAAGAAAACTCCAACTCAGTTCTCAGTCCAGCAGCAGCCCAGCTTCCAGATGCTGCAGAGAGGAACTCTCTCTCTCTATCTCTCTCTCTCTCTCTCTCTCTCTCTCTCTCTCTCTCTCTTTCTCTTTCTCTTTCTTTCTCTCTCAGCTGGCTTTAGTCTCCATGATTCCTCTACCAGGAGCTCACCAGGAGAAAAATTCTGATTCTGCCTCTCTGGGGCTTTTCTTATATACATAAATCCAGCATTGCCTTCATGTTTCAGGCAAACCCTTCCTGTTATGTCAGCAAAAGGAGACAGAGTTCACACCCTCTGCCTCTTTCACAGAGGCTTGAATAAGGGCTAAGTACCTGCTTACTTGACATAACAAAAAGGGGTCTTCAAATTTAAATTAATTACTATTACAAAGACTTGAGTTCAAATTTGTTCTCAGAGACTTGCTAGATGTGTGACCCTGGGCAAGGCACTTATCCCTGTTAGCTTCATCTATAAATTGAGCTAGAGAAGGAAGTGGCAAACCACTCCAATATCCTTACCAAGAAAACCCCCCAAAATAAATAAAAAAGAACCATAAAATGACAAAAAAAGAAAACTCTTAAATGGGGTCATAAATAGTAAGACATGAGTGAAATGACTGAACAACAACAGTGACTTCTGGCGTTAATAAGAATTACTACAAGGTTATTTAACCTCTCTTCTGACTTCCGTAGTGAGGTTAAATTGGTCTATAGGTACTATCCCATGGAGTATACTCAGAATTACCATTCCTAGTTCTGATCTGCCATATAAAAACTTTGAGGTCTGTTTCTAACCATGTGTGACTCACAACTAAAGAACTTATGCTTTGAGGTGATAAATATACCCTTATTGTTTAGAGAGAAAAATGCGGTGATGAGTCAGTGTATGTACAAAAGGGAGTGACCATCCCATCAGAGTCCTTCTTCTTTCCCAGCTGTGAATTATCAGGACTCTTTTAAGCTGCTTCCCAATAGGTGGATTTAAGGGGCAGGGGCTTGCCTTATTCCCTTATATTGGCCTCTGTGCAACCATGAACACATGGCATCTAAAACACATCTTGCCTGGGTAAACTTGAACTTGTGTTTAGAGTGTCTCTTTTGTGTTTGTTCTTTCTTTATCTTAGGAGAATGAGTGTCTGTTCTGAGATGGAAATATTCAAGCTTAGAAAGGACCTTGTAAGCTTGAAAGGTCTGTTGAGCTATAGCTCAATGGCAGCATGAAAGAAGTCCCTGGGATTATCTACAGCAATCTGGAAAGAATGACCATCAAACCAAAGGAATGGTCCAAGCTTGTCTGTTTTATTGGCAAATATGTACTTGCAGGTGTTTAGATAGTGCCAAACCAAAGTGAAATATTAAATGCTTAATTAGCAGTCCTGAAAACTATTTTTAATGAGGTTTAAGTATCAAGCTTCTAGCAGATTGTAATAGTAGTTATAAATTAAATTACTGACTATTGCTCAAGTCATTCTAATAATGTGTATGGTGAAACTTTTATACTAGCTTTTCTTTTGTCTGTAGCTGTGTAGGAATACAATGCATATCCTATTCCTGATTCATATTATATACCTTTTTACTCCCCCATTTTTGGGGGAAGCCCTAGATATGATTCATAACTTAAGATTTAAGTAAATTTGTACCCAAGGTTTTAGGGTAAGTCTTTAATGAATAGATGAGTGTGAGAAAAAGGAGCTTAACCCCTCTCATTAGAGGCAGATTTCCAGAATTGAATTCAATTTAAACTTCATGCCCTGGCATAGAATAGGGATTGGGTACAGTATCCAGCCCTTCTGTGCCCAGTGCCTGCTCTTCTAGGTTAAACTATAACTCGTCTCACTTTTTCTGTGAAGCCTTCCCTATCTATTCAGCTTCTCATTGCTCTGCATTTTCATTCACTTTGAATCCTTACCAGCTCTGTGCTCATGAGGAAGTTACTTAACTTCTCTAAGTACCATCTACAGCCCTGGCTCTAAAATAGGGGTACAGATCCTTGCATTGTCTGCCTCATGGGGTGGTCATGGGAAATTGTTTTTTGAACTGCAGAACACTATATAAATGGGATCTATTGTTACTGGAATAATTTTGTTATAGTTAGATTTATTTAATCTAAAAAGTGAATTAGTTATTAGAGAGCTGATTTTAGAATAGGAAGATCTAGGTTCAGATACTCTGACACTTACTGGCATTTTACCCTGGGCGAGATATCAAATCTCTCAGTACTCCATTAACACTGATACTCTGACACTTACTGGCATTTTACCCTGGGCGAGATATCAAATCTCTCAGTACCCCATTAACACTTTGATTTGATAAACTGCAAAAACATTTTACTGACCCACACTATAGAGAAAGTCCCTCAGGTCTGGTTCCTCTCCTCAGACCCTAAAAAGGATTAATCTAGGATTATATTCTCTAGCTTCCTACTTATTTCATTATTATGCTTCCATATTTTTCCTAATTGTTATAATAGCGAGTCTTAATAATAGAACCAGAACTATGCTAATAATATGTGTTAGTTTTGGTAGTTCATAGTATATACTGCAGTATTTCATTAAATATATGTGCATGCATTTAGAATGTATATGTGTGTATGGACAAGCATGCAGACGCTATGTATATATCTGTGAACATATATTTGTACACTATATGTACAATATATGTATATATACATACATGTGAATACACATAGAGAAAGAATCGATATCACTTATTATATGTATTATTTCATGTTGGTTTTCTTATCCTATAAAGATTATATTTACCCTCAGAGTAGGGGCCATTTCACATATACCTTCTGCATTAGTCAACCAATCAATTGATCAATCAACACGCATTGATTAAATACTTCCTGAACAGCGGGCATTTTGTAAGGTGCTTGGCAGGTGGGAGGTGGGGGGAGGTGTAAAAATACAAAAGTGAGATCAGCCTTACCTCCAAGGACTGTTCATCGTATTAGAGAGAAATGGCATGTTCCTAGATAAGTAAATCCATAGGGTAGGAACTGAATCTATGATTTCACTGGTCTTGGGAGGTAATGGTGGGGAATTTCTACCAATGCAAAACAAAATCTCGCCTGCAACTTGGCAGCTTAGAAAATTGGTTTCCTAAGGTACTGAGAAGTTAAGAGACTTACCCAGGGTCACAGCACCAGTTTGTGTGAGAGGCAAGACTTGACTTCCAACCCTCCTGGTAGCCAGGCTGGCTTTCTATCTACCATACTGTGCTGCCTCTAAATAGAAGACATGAATAGCAGAAATGCGGTGTGATGGAAAAATGCTGGCAAATGTAGGAATCAGGAAAGGTATCTTGAAGGAAGGGGCTCTTCACCTAGGGCTTCTGAGAAGTGGGGGTTGGGAGAGAGACCATTCTAATCATGAAAGACAGTGTGTATCTCCATAAGCACAGAGCAAAGTGTAAGCACATAGCAACTATTTTAAAAATTGTCTAATTGGCATACATGTGAAAATCCCTTCCCTTTTTAATTCACTTATAGATCTGAGCAAGGAAAGCTGGTAAGAGGAAGCCAACTTGGAGCTGCAAAATCACATTGGGTCAATTGGAATTTTTGAATAATCAGAATATCTGTTCTTTCCCTCACGCTGGGAAGCACACAGGTACAAAAATGTTGGTTGTGCACCTCTGGTTTCAAACTCATGAGAAGTATAGGTATATAGTAGGAAGAGTGCTTGATTAGGAGTCCACGGACAAGTTCAAATCCTTGTTTCCAGGACTTGAGTTCAAATCCTTATTTCATCACTTAGTTGCATAGCTTTAAGTAAATCACTTCATTTTTCTGGGCATCATATGTGAAATGAGAGGGTTGAACTAGATGAATTTTACATACCTTCCATCTCTAAATTGATGACCTCATGATATATTAGAAGGTTTTCAAAGGTGTTATTTTTTCCATTCTGCCTGATAGGCATGGTTGTGTGCCTTGAGATAGGAGATCATATGGTCCAGAGCTTGAAGGGCTACTCTTATTCCTTAATTTGACAGAGAAATAAATTAACAATATTAATTTCTAATTAATGAGTATATATTAATGCCACTATGCCACCACTGACACATACTTGCTATTTAACCCTGGGCAAGTCATTGAACCTCTCTACAACTCTAAGTTGTAGACTTGCACTGATGGGGAGTGTTTCCTCATCTGGGAGTTCCCAGTAATAATGACGTTGCAGGTCCAGTCTGGATCCATACATGCAAGACAATGTCCCAGGGGATTTGACTACAAAGACCAAAAAAACGAAATAACTCCTATCCTCATTCTATCAGATAAACTAAATAATGGCCAGAGACATAAAGCAATGTGCCCAGGGTAATACAGTTTTATTATTCTTGTCTCTGATTTCAAATGTGGGCCCTTTCTACTATTCACACTGACTTTGTGGAGAAGTGAAATCCTGCTGCTAGATTCTTCTTCCTGCTTGCTCAGCTCACACAATACTATCCATCCCATTCCTCTGATATATGAACATTGAACACTGGCTTCCACTATAGTAGGAAGAGATGAGTTAAGGCTTCATCAGGTGTCTGTAAAGGTCTTTCTCTGGATCACTCCTATAGAGAGACCTGTTGTTCTGAAATTAGCCAACTGAACTGACCTTCTAAAATGGGCAACTGGTTGATTACAGAATCTCTCCAACCTTTCCATCCATATTTCAATATGAGATAAAAGAGAGGCAGATGGCAGAGACACAGGGGAAAGAATATTACTAGGGAATTTCTCCATACATTCTGATGGCTCCTTTTGTTTATGAAAGTTCTCTCTGTTCTAAACATGATTTATAAGTCGCTGTGTGCTCCCTGCTACAGAAAAGCACAGCTTCTTCCAGCAGCCAACTACAAGTGCATAAAATTTGCAATTTGTTTCTATTTTTCCTTCTTTTTTGGCCAAAGTGAAGAGTTGTTATTGCCTCTATTTCCTCTTACTGTTATTACTATCATTAATCTCTCCAATGAGTTTTACTGAGAAGCATAAATCTAGCCCCAATACCAGATAAGACAGAAACTCAAAGAAATATATGAAGACTTAAATTAAAAATGATGCCATTTTAAGCTCTATTGTTTTCTTCAGTTAAGTCCTAAAATATTTTTTCTCTTGCCTGTAAGATGACCAGAGATCTAAAGTCATTGAGGATTTCCTAGATAAGCTTAAAAATTAAATGTAAAAATAAGTATTCCCAATGAACACTTATGAAAGGTAATATTTTCAAAATGTATAAAGCAGCAGGCACATGAGGATGCTCAGTAAATATAATGTGATGATATGCTTCAGCATGGCTAGAAATCAGCATCCTGTCCCATGTGGGTGATCTGACACATGTCCACTGACCCTAATCCAAATATTCTCCTTCACCTATGGATTAGTTCAGTGGATATACTTTCCTTGAAGTGGAAACTAATATGTCAGCTCTCATATGCTACCCATTATTTCCACATCTTCCAAAACTGACCCTGACTTTGACTATGCTGATAGACTGAAGTATGTGAACTAACGTAGGAGACAAAAGAATAAAAATATAGTTTTAAATCCTAGTGAAACAAAATGAATCTAACAATAACAAATCTTATTTTTGTAGCACTTTACAGCTATTAAAGCAATCTCCCATAGCAACTATTTAAGTATTCCAATCTCAGTTTTATAGGTGAGCAAAATGAGTGTCTAAATGACTTATGCATGGTCACAAGACAGGTCCATAACAGTGTCAGGACTCAAACTCAGGACTTTACTCCCCAGTAGTAGTACTGGCTCTTTCCATTACACTAGGCTGTATCATATCTATCATATATGGATATATAGGGATCAGGAATGTCTTTGGGAAAGTTAATACCTTTACTTAATTCTCCCTTTCAGAACCAAGAAAGAACGAGTAGCATTGGGAGAGCTAAGAGAAATTAGACTCAGAGTACTTCCAGAGTACTCACAACTTTTTATAATTTTAAGGCCAAATGTTATCACATCTATTTTAAACATGTACTGATTGGAATGTACCTCATTATTAGAAACTTCTTCAAAATTGAACATAGTATATGAGTCAGAGGTGAAAATCCATAAACCTCCGAAGGGAAGTCTTCGGAAGGGATATAACATAAGTTTCATGTTATTTTGAAATAGGAGATTATCATTCAATAAGCCAGAGGCCTCTCTAGAGTACCTTTATGTTCCCAAAGTGCTTTGGGGCCCAGAAAGCCTCCCCTATTGGGAGAGAGAAGGTTCTAAACTACCCATTCCAGAATTCTATGGGTAGGCATGACAACATGCAAAGTTTGAAAAGAAAAGATGCTCTTAGTCTTAAAATTGATCAATTGTATGGAGATTCAAATGAGCAAGATAGAAGAAAAGGTCAGACAGAGAAATAGAAAGGGGAGAGAAAAACGGACATGGATGCTGTAGACTGCATTGGAAATGTGCTGACCTCTTGCCACTGCTAAGAGAAGGTCTACACTTAATTTGCATTTAATAATTGCCATTACTAAAGGGATGGTCCCCTAACCCCTCATACCCTGTTAGACTTTCTGACATGTGTGACACAACGCAGTACACATGTTGAGGCTACATTACTCCAAGACAGTGAATACAGTCCTTTCCAACCCCAGGGCATCACTGGCCCAGTGCCAGGAGGCAGTCCTCTCCTCTAGACTTTGAGTAGTTGTTCACAGAGCATTTCTGCCTGCTTGCCTGCAGTGTCATACATATGAGGGCAGTGTTAGAGAAGGAACATGGCCTCTGACATTTACCATCTGTATGATCTTGGACATGTCACCTAAACCCTCTAGGTCTTAGCTTCCTCAAAAGTAAAATGTAGCAGTTGGACTAGATGACCTGTGAAGTACTTTCTAGATCCAGATCTCTGATTCCATGATCCAACCTTGGAAGAGTCAATATCTTTACCTTAATTCTCACTTTAAGAACCGAAAAAGGATAGTTAACCAAGGCCTGAAGGAAGAGAAAATTGACTCAGACCATCTAAATTTTGATAGTCATGACTTTCTACCACTTCTAGAGTTGAGAGAAATGATTATTTTTCGGGATGGAGCCAAGATGGTGGAATAAAAGCAGAGATTTGCTCGAGATCTCCCCCAAACCGATCCAAATACTTCTAAAATATGACTCTAAAAAAATTCTAGAGCATTAAAATCCACAAAATGACAGAGTCAAACAAATTTTGAGTCCAAGACAATCTAGAACATCCACAAGAAAGGTCTGTTGCACCAATTTGGGAGAGGAGCATATTCCATAATGCACCATCACAGACTGGGCTCCAAGAAACCAGGAGCAGGCCTCAAAAGATTGAGTCACTGGCAGCTGTGGTGGTTTCCAGACTTCTTAACCCACAAATGCCAAACACAACTTAGAAGTTCAGTAGGAAAGGTCTGCTGGACCTGGGTGAGAGAGGAGTATGGTTTGGCCTCAACCCAGGGATGGTGGCAGTGGCTGCAGCAGTTGCTTCCAGAGCTCTTGGTGTACAGACAGTGGGGGTATTGAGCAGCTAATCAGATGGGGATTGCAAGAATCCCTTTGATGGCACTGAGGCAGGATTCTGTTGCTTTGTCCACACTTCACTCTGGGTCTTGCTCCTGGGTGGTAGTACTGGGATGAGGAGGAACATTGGTGTGGCAGAGCTTGTGGTGGCAGTGGCAAAGGAATCCTCCTCATAGTTCCAAAGCAGAAAAGAGTGCTTGTGGTCACCCACAGACCAGAGCACAGATTAGGAGAGGAGTAAACACCTCTCCATTGATCATACCACGTTGGAAGAACTGAAAATTTATAGGTCCCTAGAAATATCTCTGAAAACAACTGCATAAAACTCCTGAAGCTTGGGACAGTATACCCCCGCCCCTCCCCTGGAAGAAGAGTCCTACCTTAACAAAAAGCTAAAAAGTCGTGTAATTGACTGGGAAGATGAGCAAACAGCAGAAAAAAAAATCAGACTATAGAATTTTACTTTGCTGACAAGGAAGATCAAAACATACAACCAGAAGAAGACCACAAAGTCAAAGCTCCTACATTCAAAGCCTCCAAGAATATGAACTGGTCACAGGCCATGAAAGAGCTCAGAAAGGATTTTGAAAAATGAAGTAAGAGAAGTAAAGGAAAAATTGGGAAGAAAAATGAGAGTGATGCAAGAAAGTCATAAAAAAGGATCCAATAGCTTACTAAAGGAGACATGAAAAAAATACTGAAGAAAATAACACTTAAAAAAATAGATATGTCTATCTGTCTATATGTCAAAATGTCCAAAAAGCTAATGAGGAAAAGAATGCCTTAAAAAACAGAATTGTTCAAATGGAAAAGGCGGTCCAGAAGCTCACTGAAAAAAATAATTCCTTAAAAGTTAGAATTGGCCAACTGGAAGCTAATGACTCTATGAGAAATCAAGAAATTATAAAACAGAATTAAAAGAATGTAAAAATAGAAGACAATGTGAAATATCTCACTTGGAAAAAAAAAACTGACCTGGAAAATAGATCCAGGAGAGATAATTTTAAATTTATTGGATTACCTGAAAGTCTTGATTAAAAAAAGAACCTAGACATCATCTTTTGAGAAATTGTCAAGGAAAACTGTCCTAATATTCTAGAACCAGAGGGTAAAATAGAAATGGAAAGAATCCATGCTCACCTCTTGAAAGAGATCCCAAAAGGAAAACTCCTAAGAATGTTGTAGCCAAATTCCAGAGTTTCGAGGTCAAGTAGAAAATATTGCAATCAGCCAGAAAGAAACACTTCAAGTATTGTGGAAACACAATCAGGATAACACAAGATTTAGCAGCTTCTACCTTAAGGGATTAGAAGGCATGGAATATGATATTCTGGAGGTCAAAGGAGTTAGGATTAAAACCAAGAATCACCTATCAAAAATGAGTATAATTTTTCAGAGGGAAAAAAAAAACCATTGAATGAAATAGAGAACTTTCAAGCATTCTTGATGAAAAGACCAGAGCTTAATAGAAAATTTGATTTTTGAATACAAGACTCAAGAGAAACATGAAAAGGCAAAAAGGAAAGAGAAATCATAAGGGAATTATTAAAGTTGAGCTACCCTACATAGAAAGATAATATTTGTAACTTATGAGACCTTTCTCAGTATTAGAGTAGTTGGAGGGAATATATACAGGGTGAGTTGTATATGAAGGGATGATATCTAAAAGATAAAATTAAAGGGCAAAAAAGGAATGTACTGGGAGGAGAAAGGGAGAGGTAGAATGGAGTAAATTATCTCACATAAAAGAGGCAGAAAAAGCTTTTACAATGGAGGGAAGAGGGTGTAGATGAGAGGTACTAAGTGAACCTTATTCTCATTGGATTTGGCTTAGGGAGGGAATAACATACACACTCAATTGGGTATAGAAATCTATCTTACTTTACAGGAAAGTAGAGGGCAAGAAGATAAGGGAGGAGGGAGATGATAGGATGATAGGAGATGATAGGAGATGAGGATAGATTGGGGGAGGGAATAATCAGAAGCAAACACTTTTGAGGAGGGACAGGGTCAAAGGAGAGAATAAAATAAATGAGAGGCAGGATAGGATGGAGAAAAATATAGTCTTTCACAACATGACTATTACGGAAGTGTTTTGCATGAGTACACATGTGTAGCCTATATCCTATATCAAATTGCTTGCTTTCTCAATGAGCGTGGGTAGGGAGGGAAGAAGGGAGAAAATTTGGAAATCAAAGTTTTAAAAATGAATGATAAAAATTGTTTTTACATGCATTAAATGCACTTGTATACACTTGCATACATTACATGCATGTTTTTATGTGGGAAATAAGATAGACAGGCAATGGGGTGTAGAAATCTATCTTTCCCTACAGGAAAATAGAAGAGAAAGGGATAAGAGAAAGGGGGTGGGTGGGTAATAGAAGGAAGGGAAGATTGGAAGAAGGGTTAATAAGAATGCACACTGTCTTGGGGTGGGGTGAGGAGAGTTGGGGAGAAAATTTGGAACTCAATATCTTGTGGAAGTAAATGTTGAAAACTAAAAATAAATTAATAAAAAATTGTTCACAATTCACTAGTCAAATAAAATGAGAATTATTTTAAAAAAGAAATGATTGTTTTTCTATAATATTAATAACCAATTATGAAATTAGTATTGAGGTTTTTCCTTTCTATTTGCTCATTTAGCAACCAGCTCTTAAAGGTCATTCAGTCAGTCTCTGAGGGACACTGTGGATAGAGGAAATAGGCAAAATCCTAGGGGTACATGTTCCTCAATCTCGGGCAGGACCCACCCATGCCTTAACTTCTGTTTAAAGTCTAAACAAAACCCAGTATAACATGGTTTTTGCCCCAAGGAAGTGAATCCCTGTCCTGGGAAACTCCAATTAGAATTTAGGGTGACCCAGTTTATGGAGAAAATCAACCAGAGTGGTCTGGGTAGAGATGGATTTCTTTGGCCAGAATGCTTGAGGCAGATGAGTCTCATGATCACATCACATTCTCAGCAGGAGTAGCTGAAGACTTTTAGCTTACCTCCTCATTAATATGTTCATTCCTGTCATTAACCGTTCATCAATCAGGACTAATTTTCATCTGTCATGGGCACCTCTTTTTCGAAAGGTATTTGAGCATTCAGTGCTCTCCATAGTTTTGTCTTTGGTTACTGAGAGAGACCACTGACTGTTAATTTATCTATTATTTGCTAGCTGAATTAATAAATTAATGATTAATTACCCAGAAATTCTGTCTTTTGGGTTTTTTATTCATCACAGAGCCAAATCTTGCTAATTACCCAATTGACCACTGTTTGAAGTGCAATTGGTTTAGTATATACATAATTATTTGTCATTCACAATGTAGAATCTATAGTTATCTCTCCAACATTTCACACTTTGCAAGAGATTGGAATTCTAAGCCCCCAAGACAAGTCTTCAGAAGGGAAAATAAATTATTTTTCATATTATTATGAACATAGGACTGGGGGGCATGGAAGGAGTTAGTTTTGTGAAATAGGCTTCTTGAATTAATTATTTGTTTGCCTTGAATGTTAGTTTAATAAAAGTCTTTTCGTTTTACTGTGAGACCATGTGATTAAATTCTGACTGGTCATTGGAAGGTTCAGAGGAAAAGAAAGGATTCTTGAAATGGTTTTGAGTAGACAATGAAATCAAACCCGTTCAAGAACCAGAATGTGACTTTGTGTGCTACCAATAGGCTTAAAAAAGACGGAGATCATATATTTAAAAAGCTGTGAGGGACCTTAGAGATCACTGATTCCATCTCCTCATTTTAGAGATCAGTAAATTGAAGACTAGCAAAATTAAAGTGACTTGCCCAAGGGAGCATAGGTATTAATTAGGACATAAAGAATTTGAACCCAGGTCTTTAGAATTCAATGCCCTTACCACTTGCCCTATGTTGCTTCTTTCTTTTGATGTTTGATTCTGAATCAGGTGCTACCTCCATTTAGACTGGGGTGACTGAGTCTTACTACTATAGTTTCTCGGGTATGAACACAATGAGGAAGCGTTAGAGGGGAAAAGAAAGATAAATTTTAGAAAAACAACGTACATTTAACTGCTAAAAAGCCAGAGGCAGGTATTTGATGTCCTTGTTGGAACGGCTGTTTCAAATCTCCTATGGGTAAGTAAGTATCTCATACAAGTCTCAGTAGGGAAGTACAAACTAATGAAAATCGGGAACAAAAATATTCCTAGAAACTCATCTGTGAAGAAGCACAATTTAGAATGTACATTCTGTGATCCCAGTGTGGTCTGGAACTGGGAAAGGTGCCATGCTGCTACTTGTCGTCAGCACTCTGGCACAAGAGCGGCCATGCTGTGATGAGAAGCAATGACCTCCCTCTGCGCCTCCCTCCCCTGGCTCTTCTTGTCTCCATTACGGCCTCCTGCCTGGGTCAAGAGCACTCAGGGGGCAGACTAATTGAACACAGCACCTGAAGGTAAAGTCTGAGTGAAGACACCTCTCCCATTCTCCCCAGCTGCTAGTGCTTTGCCCTCTGCTCAATATCAGTCTTGTGTGCGCTTTTTTATTTATGACCTAGCTCCGCCATTCGAATACAAGCTACTTGAGGACAGAGATTTTTGCCTTTTTAAAAAAAATTTCCAGAGGATAGCTTAGTGCCTTCCACTTTGTAGGATCTTAATAAATGCTTGTTGATTGTTGGTTAAAAAAAACCTCAGCAGAATTAGATTTGAATTTGTTAGCTTCTAGCCATGCAGAGAGAAAGACTGCCCTGGTTGCTAGGGATTCTTGCTGGGGCTTCAATTGGTATTCAGGGAAGATTAGCACTTCTGTCATGAGGGCTTGCTGAGCTCTTTTCAGAGCTCTGTTCATCCACCTTCAGTGTCCACCTGTCATCTAACTCTCACCTGTGGCTCCAAGAAGCCGTATCATGAGCAGCAGCCACACCCTGGCAAGAGCGTCTTGACAGGTGAACTAAACCAGGTTGAGGGTAGTCTATAGGCCTCATACCTGTTGGTGAGTTAGGGGGATGTGAAGACTCTTCTCCTTCCCTGATGAGATAAGATGAGATGAGAGCAATTTGTTCCAACAGACTATGAAGATGGCTTAAGCACGCTCTGTGGAGTGCTTAGAGTTCGGTCAGGCATCAAAGATGCTGAGATCATTCATCGCATCATAGGCCATCATCAGTCATTTTGACTTTTGTCTTGCCACTGAACTTTAATGACTGTGGAAGAGAGAATGAGGCTGACAATTTTGTGCAGTTCTGCCTCACTTAAATCCAATTCATGTACAAGTCAAAACATCACCCCATAATGTTACTGTCCTCTTTGAAAACAAAGAATGAACAACAACATTTGCCATTTCAAGTGGTCACTCCAGTTCACTTTACCATCTGGTTAGCATAAGTAGCTAAGGGCAGAATTTCCCTACTTGTATAACATAATATCCACCTAGAAACTACAATGAGAACACACAAGATCACCCTCATTTAGTGTTATACATGGGTAGGGCACTTTATTATTTTCAGCCTGGTTTTCAAACACATTTATAAATCTAGACTTTGCATAAGGTTTGTTCTTTCTGTTTCAAACTTGTGTATCTTAGATTGTGTAACTAATGTCCCAGGACTCCAGGCTCTGGGTTCAAACTCGGGGGCTTCTCATAAATGTCTCTATGGCTTATTCATTCCACACCCAAAATTTCCCCTGGGAATAGGAAGATGTAATTCATGTCTACATTGCTATAGATTAATATGAAAGGCCCTTGTGCTCCTATGCAAACACTTAGTTCATAAAATATTTCAGATACTGGACTGATCCTATTTCACCCCTCAGAAAATGGTGCAAAAATAGAAAGGACTCACAGATACCTGTAAATAGCACCATTCTCCTTTCTGTCCAGGGTAGCTGTTCCTACCTCACCTCTCTCCCTCCACCAGTGGCCCAAGTAGTATTCTAGAATCACAGCACTACCTTAAGGGCTTGGATTTACCCTGGAAGGGAAATGAACTTGAGATTGCTGAAAAGTCAACACCTCACCTTCTATTGACTATGTTTAGGTGTTACAAGGATGTTTTTCCTTCAGGTTTTAGCCAGGGAAAGCATAGAGGGAGTGGAGAGTTATAAGTATTGTTGCCCAAAGCCAAAGTACACTGAAACACTTTGAAATACACATAAGAGAACAGAAGGAAGTTCAGAAGGAAGCACAGACAGTCAGGATAGTTTTGAAAAGTAATGGAAAGAATTTGTTATAACCTTCATAAATAAAAAAAGGTATGAAATGGAGATTCATGGTTTTATTTACAATCTTTTTATGTTCTACTGTGGGTATGCTAATGCTCTTTTTAAAGTTCAGAATCAAATATAAAAGTGGGTGATGAAAATATTTTTTAAAGAGCTGGAAGAGACTTTTTTTTAAAATATGATTTGTTTATTTACTTTTAGTTTACAAGATTCAGTTCCAGAGTCCCTTGAGTTGCAAATTTTCTCCCCTCCTTCTCCCCCCGCCCCCCGCCATGGTGGCATGCAGTCAGGTATAGTATCTGCAAATACTTTCACATTGGACATTTGTCTGGTTATATAGAAGGATTGTAACCAATGGAGTGGACAATAGGAAAAAGGAAACAAAACCAAACATGGAAAAGATTGATAGCATGTCAATTGCTTCAGTCTCCATTTAAACTCTGTTCTTTCTAGATCTTTCTCTGAATGTAGATATCTCCTTCTATCCTGAGACTTGTAGAGTTGTCTTATAACTGTGCGTTGCTGTGAAAAGTCCAGTTTATCAAGGTTGGTCATCACACATACGATGTGGCTGTGATTGTGTACAAGTTTTTCCTGGTTCTGCTCTTCTCACTTAGCATCAATTTGTATAAGCCTCTCCAGGTAAATATGAAGTCCATCTCCTCCCCATTTCTTATAGCACAATAGTATTCCATTACATTCATATACCACAACTTGTTTAGCCATTCCCCAATTGATGGACATCCCTTTAATTTCCAGTTTTTTGCCACCACAAAGAGAGCTGCAATAAATATTTTTGTACATATGGGTCTTCCTCCCACTTCTATGATCTCTTTGGGATAGAACCCCAGAAGTGGTGTTACTGGGTCAAAGGGTATGCAATTATTTATAGCCCTTTAGGCATAGCTCCAGATTGTTCTCCACGATGGTTGTATCAGTTCACAGCTCCACCAACAAAGCATTAGTGTTCCAATTTTCCACATCCTCTCCAGCATTTGTCATTTTCCTGTTTTGTCATCTTAGCCAATCTGGCTGGTGAGATGTGGTACCTCA
>CM053584.1:234420447-234440802 GCA_028627135.1 Pseudochirops cupreus
GTTTCTTGGAAGCTTTTGGTATGGGAGTTCTGACTGTGTTGTCTTCCTCCTGTTCTATGCTTTTATCCTTCTTGTCCCCAAAGAAGGAATCTAGAGTTTGGCTGTTGTTCTTCCTTTGCTTCCTTTGCCTGCTAATGATGGCCAGTCAATGATTTTTTAGCTCTGTGGAACTCTGCTTCCAGAGGGGAAAGCTCTGTCCCAAATTGCTGGGGTTTTCCCAGCTGCTGGAGCTATTAGGGGGCTGTCATTTTTTGCAGCCCTCACCAGCTTTGGTCACCCCAGGACCACCACCCAAGACCACAATCTGGATCCAGGCCGCTCAATGCAAGAGCACTTAGCCTCTGAACAATAGCTTGGCCCCCCTGCAGTCTACAAGCTGGGAGCTCTGAAGCAGCCATGTGGAGGTGGCTGCAGGGCTGCAGCTTCTGCTGCTTCCTTGCCCTGGAGGCAGTTTGGCCAGACCACTTTTCTCCCCCAAGTTTAGCTGAGTTTCACTGACCTTTCACTTAGTTCTTGTTTCTTATGGCTTGATAATTCTGGAAACTGCCACAGCTGCCGCTGATCCACTCTCCTAAAGCTCCAGCTGCAGTCCGTCCTGGCTCATTCTGGCTGCCCTGGGGCCAAGCCGCGGTTTCAGGTTGTGCTGGTTTCAGCTGCCAGCACTGTGATGATCCCTTCTTGCCGAGCTGTCTTCAGCAAGAGGTGTATTTTTGTGAGTTTTCAAGCCCTAAAATTTGTTTAGAATCATATTTTATGGGTATTTGAGGTGGCTATGTGGGAGCTGTGGAACTTTGCTTCTCCTACACCACCATCTTCTTTATATACTTGTTTTAAGGAAGTGTTACACAATGAAGATTCACAATATCATATATAGTCCTCCTCCTTTTCTGTTCTATTTTGTGTAAGTAAATGTTCTTTTTTACCTTGGTAGTTGTTAGATAGGTAGATAGATAGATAGACAAACAAACAAATAAATAAAAGAAAGCCTTCAGGATTTCATTTTATTCTGCACTAAATCAAATGCTTTTAAGCAATCAGTTCCTAAAATGTGGCAGGATCTTTTGTTCTCTAAACCTTTGAGATAACTGTATGACTGTGAAGATGTAGCTATAGAAAAATCATTTGTGAAACATTTTTATGTTTTTATTGTAGGAAAATATGAAAATTTGTATCATTATGCTAGAAGCAGTTAGATGGTACAATGGTTAGAGTATTGAACTTGGAGTCGGGAAGACCTGAGTTCAAATCCTGATTCTATTATATTTACCACTTTACCTCTTTCATCCTATCTACTCTTATCTGGAAAATGGGAATTATTATAACACTTACCTTCCAGGGTTGTTGTAAAGATCAGATGAGATAATAATTGTAAAGACTCAGCACAGTGCCTGACACATTAAAAAGTGTCATATAAATCAGCTATTATTATCATTATTTTTGTTGTTACTACTACTGCTTTTGTTGTTAGGTCATTTAATTCATATCCAACTCTTTGTGACTCCATTTGAGGTTTTCTTGGCAAAGGTACTAGAGTGGGTTAGCATTTCCTTCTCTAGCTCATTTTACAGATAAGGAAACTGAGGCAAACAGAGTTAAGGGACTTACCTAGGTAGTAAGTATCTGAGGCAGGACTTGAACTCATGAAGAAGAGGCTTGTTGATTCCAAACCCAGTACTCTATTTATTGTACCACCTAGCTACCTCCTCCACTTTTCTACTTCCTCCTCCTCCTCCTCCTCCTCCTCCTTCTTCTCCTCCTCTTGCTCCTTCTCCTCCTCTTTTTTCTCCTTTGCCTCTTTCAGCTTCTGTATTCTCAACTGCAAAATGGTAATAATAATAGTACCTACTTTGTAGAGTTGTTGTGAGGACAAATGAGAGAACACTTAAAATCCTTTGTAAATCTTAAAACACTACTAAACAAATAAATGCTACTTATTTTTATTATTATTATTTTAATTATTAGCAAGAATACTCATGATATATATGTAGGTCACTTCCATAAAGACTTCATAGAAATGATAAAGTAGGAATGTGGGTTGGTAGTTATTGATGTCCTCTTGTTTGCCTTTGGGAAATAATATTGTTAGTGAATTTCTAGTTATTCAGTATCTCCCCTCTTTCAAGTCTCTTGAAAATCAGTCACTCAGTGAACCCAAAATTGTGTCATCTCCATTACAGGTTTCATCTCTGTTTACTTGGTCTGGTCCAGTCACTTTTTTTGTTAATTGTTAAAATCATTAATTATTGGCATAAATATTATTGATTCTCTTATAAACAGTTTGAATTTTAGTTACTTAGAAAGTCAAATAAGGAAATAATCAAAAGGAATTCCTAGATTAGAAGTTAGAGGACCTGGATTTAAATCCTAAATCTGTCACTTATTTCATGAGATTCCAATTAGTGTGAATAATGAATACTGTGAATTGGTCACATTATTCAGATTTATACTGTATATTTCCGTTATCATTGTTGTTTTTCACACATTTTCAGTGATGTTCAACTCTTTCTGAACCCATTTGGGGTTTTCTTGACAAAGATACTGGAGTATTTGCCATTTCTTTCTCCAGTTTATTTTACAGATGAGGAAACTGAGGCAAACAAGGTTAAGAGATTTGTCCAGGATCACGTACCTAGTAAGTGCCTGAGATTGGATCTGAACTCAGGTCCTCCTGACTCCGGGGTCAGTACTCTATCCACTAAGCTGGAACTAATTACCATATTTTGTAAAATTATACTTTGAATACATTTAATCACTTCTTGGGCTTCTTTGTACATACTAATTGAGACTTAGCTGTACCCTATATCATCCTGGCCAAATTACCCCATCTCCTGAGTCTCAATTCTCAATCTATAATATTACAGGATTTGCCTACGTAGCAACAACACCACCCACCACCCTCCTGGCATCACACCCAGATGACCTCTGAGGTCCTTTCCAGCTCTAGAGCTATGATTCAGTGACCCCATGACAATAATAGCTATATTTTCCAGGATGTATTTAAATCTCAGAAACAAATCCTAAAAAGTCTAAGTTGTGATCATCATGTAGCAGAACCATTTCAAAAAGCAAGTTATCATTTTAAGGGATATTACAAATGGGGAAAAGACTATACTAAGCTAGTCTTTTTATGGAGTATATAAAAAAGAAAAATACAATTTTTATTATATATCTTAATAAAATGCAGTGTTATGTCTATAGGGGGAAAATGAATCATGTGTACCATCAGAGCTAAAATGAAATGCAAATTCCTTAAAAAACAGATTTGCACAAAAATGCAAATACCTTAAAAGACATCTATTGCCTTGGTAACTGAGCCTAAGACATCAATTTGCAAAGACACTTTTAGCCTGGTTTTTCCACTTCCCTGCCAGGTGCCTTTCCCTGGCACAGTCAAACAAGTATGGGATCTGATATCTGAAGACCCGTGGTCAAATCCTAGCTCTGCCATTTGCTACATAAGTGATCCTAGATGGATCCTTCGTGTCATCTCGACATTAGATGCCTTACCTTTAATATGAGGGGATAGGACTGGAGGGCCTCATGGGTCCCTTCCAGCTCTAAATCTATGATTCTATTATAACTTTCCTTAAATCCATACCATATCTTTGCCCTGGCAGATAGGAAAATTTTCCTATGACAAAATACAGTAACATCTCTGTTTTTATGCTGGGTTGGAGTGGTGACATAGGCTGGAATGGTATAGATTAGTAATAGAAGAGGAAATAAAGGTCAATAGGTCAGGCTGGACTTTAGTACCACTGTTAAATAAGTAAAATATGTCTCTCATATATTGCAGATAATTGATTCATATGTGCTGAAGGAATGAATGAATGATGAATTAGCAGAAGTAGCTAGGGAGCACAGCAGATAGAGCCTGGAATCAGGGAGAGTAAGTTTAAATACAGCTTCAGGCAGTACTTGTACTGTAATCTTGGACAAGTCAACAAGTTAATTTCCATCTGCCTCAGTTTTCTCATCTGTAAAATGGGAATAATTGTGTTGTTATTCATCTGTTCTCAAAGAAGACCAATGACATCTCAGGGTGATATCTTGACTTGTCTGTGCATTGGATTTAAGTGAAGCAGAATTGTGCAAAGTCATCAGCCTCACTTTCTCCTCCAGAGTCTTCCAAGTCCAGTGGCAAGACAAAAGTCAAGATAACTGGTAACGGCAAAGGGTGCAGTGGATGGTCTTGGTCTTTCTAAATTAAGGTCTTTCCCAAGCCTCAGTTTGTCTGAGGCAATAGTCATTCAATAATTAAGAGATATAGTACCTACATCACAGAATTGTTGTGAAGATTAGATGATTTAATATTTGTAAAAAAAAAAACTTTATAGAGTGCCTGGCACATAGTAGGCTCTTAATAAATGCTTATTCCTTTCCCTAAAAAATGTTTAGTGCACTCCTCCATTGCTTTTCAAAGTCGCACTCCTTCTCTCCTTATGGTATTTAATGCCCCTATGCTCATTCCTGGTTGCCAAGAGGTTCCCTTCCAGCCTACTATCCAAAATACCAGCTTTTTTATTATTGGGTTTTTCCCCCCTCCTTTGTGTCCATCAAAATTTATCTACCCTTTGTTCCCTTCCCTCAGAACTTTGGTGCCTAATGACATAATAATGAATGTTACTCCCACTATTTAATACATTTCCCTTTTAACCAGGGCTTACCTACCCATAGTGAAAGTTTAATAAATGTTTAATTGAATTTATTGTTGAATTAATTATCTTAAAGGAGGTCTACAATGAGTAGATAAGGATCTACCAGTTGATTTTTAAACCTCTCTTCATAGGTCTCAAAAATAACCATAATGAGAAAAGCAAAGGAGTTTAACATCTGAAATTGTTGTTAATAGTCCTGATGGGGGCAGAAGTCTGTGTTCCATTTTACAGATGTCTTATGGTTTACCCTTCATTCTGGAAGAGGACCATGACATCAGGAAGGTGATGGCACAACTTGCAATTGAATTGGATTTAAGTGAGAGAGGGCTGTGTAAAGTCATCAGCCTCCAGGGCCATTTGGGCCCAATGACCAGATACAGATCAGGACAACTAGAGATGGCCCAGGCTGCAGTGGGAGATCGTGGCCTACAGCTGTCTATAGACAGCATATAAATACAAGGCATGGTCCAGGGCCTCTGGGCTAATGCTTGTAAACTTGCCCTTTGCCAAGGCTACATAGCTGAGAGTTGGAAGAAGGGAGAACAAAGCAAGAGAGACTGTGACCAGTCATAAAGGTTTAGGGAAGAGTAATTGCCTTAGGTCAGTGGTTCTCAACCTTCCTAGTGCTGCAATCCTTTAATACTCATGTGTGGGTGTATCTGCATGTGGGCGAACCCACCTGGAGACAGATAGAGAAGCAGTGTCTCCGTTCCTAAGACCATCCATCTGAAATATGTGTTTTCCAATGGCCTTAGGCGACCCCTGTGAAAGGGTCATTTGACCCCCAAAGAGGTCACAACCCATAGGTTGAGAGCAGCTGCCTTAGGTGATTTTTTCTCCTTTGTGTCCATAGCTGTGTTGCCCTGTATTGCATTTGTCCCTGAAAGTCTTATACATTGGTTGGCCTGTGCCTCAAGCTGCCTGAGGATTTAGGTGGAATGTTCACCCAAGTGTTAGATAATAATGACTCAGCGTCACAATGACTCTGTGTACATTTTTAAAATTTATTTTATTTTTAATTTATGGAATAAAACAAGCATTTACATAACATGGTATAAAAAAAAGATGATTGCACATGAAACTGCAAAGCTACTGTGTACAACTTGCTATTCCTTTTAAATATACAATAATAATCATATCAATTTCTTTTTTTCTTCTCTCCCCCCCTGCCCTACAGATGGCCACCATTAGGCACAAATGTGTGTGTGTGCACGTGTGTGTGTGTATAAAATTATTCTCTATATATTTCTATTTATTAGTTCTGTCTCTGGATGCAGATAGCATCTTTCTTTATATGTCCTTTATAGTTAATTTGGGTATTTATAATAGACAAAATAACTTATATACTTGAAGTTGTTCTTAAACTAATATTGTTGTTACTGTATACAGTGTTCTCTTGGTTTTGCTCATTTTACTCTTCATTATATTGTGTAAGTCTTTCCATGTTTTTCTAAAATCATTGAGCTCATCATTTCTTATAGCACAATAGTATTTCATCACAGTCATATACCACAACTTGTTCACCATTCCTCAATTCATGGGCAGCCCTGCAATGTCCAGTTCTTTGCTACCACAAAGAGAGCTGCTATAAATATTTTAGAACATATAGGTTCTTTTTCTTTTCCCCTAATAATCTTTGAAAATAGATCAAGTAGTGGTATTGTTGGGTCAAAGGGTATAGGCAATTTAATAACTCTTTGGGTATAATTCCAGATTGCTCTTCAAAATGGTAGTATCAGTTCACAATTCCACCAACAATGAATTAGTGTTCCAATTTTTCCACATCCCCTCCAGTATTTTTCATTTTCCCCTTCATTAGTTTTAGCCAATCTGATAGGTGTAAAATTATATCTCAAGGTTGTTTTAATTTGCATTTCTTTAAACTGTAATTACATTCTCAACATCCCTTCCAGAACCTTTCCCTGTTTTCTTAGGAGCATTTGTACTAAAGATTCCAGGACCAATTAGTCATGAAACCTTGACATATTAGCTGACTGTTATGCCACATTCTTTTTGCCAATAACCCTCCTCCCCTCCATGCTTGGTTAGCATCCCTTGTAGGAATGTTACATTTTTCTTCTTCTCCATCCCCCTTCAAAGACTACATTGTTGTTGTTCCTCCTTTTCCTATTCTACTCACAGTGCTATCAAAACTTAGGGGAAATGAAGAATAGGTCCTCCTCACAAAAAGGCAAAACAGAGAGGAAAGATATTTCTATAGACTGGTACTTAAATACATTTAGGGTCAAAAAAGCTACATTTATGGCAATTAAGATGGAATAGATAGAGATCTAGCCTAAAAGCCCAGAAACACCTGGGTACAATTCCCATCTCTGAAATATACTAGCTTTATAAACCTGAGATCGTTGCTCATTACACCTCTCAGTATTCTAAGTCAGTCTCTAAGACTATAAATTGGGGTGAAGGGGCAGCTAGGTGGCACAGTAAATAGAGCACTGGCCCTGGAGTCAGGAGGACCTGAGATCAAATCCAGCCTTAGACACTTAACACACAACTAGCCATGTGATCTTGGGCAAGTCACTTAACCTCAATTGCCCTACCTTTCCCCCTCCAAAAAGCAAAAAAAACAAAAAATTGTAGTGAAGCTGCTTTGTTGTTCATTTCAGTCATGTATGACTCTTCATGATCCTGTTTGGGGTTTTCTTGGTAAAGATACTAGAGTGGTTTGTCATTTCCATCTCCAGCCTTTTTTACAGATATGGAAACTGAAGCAAATAGAGTTAAGTGACTTGCCCAGACTCACACAGCTAGTAAGTGTTTGAGGCCAGATTTGAAATGAGGAAGATGAGTTTTGCTTATTCCAAAGCCAGCACTCTATCCACAGCACCACCTAGCTGCCTGATAACCTTCATTGATTGAGCAGCTTTCCTCACCTTTAAGTTCTCCACCCCAATTAATTCACAGAGCCAGTCTAGTTGAGTCCCCTATATTATAACACATGGATTTCCCCACCCCCAACATAGTCCTAACCTTTTATAAGTAGATTAGATCTAAGGCAGAAGAGTAAGGATAAGAGTAAAGGGAGGGTTTAGGTTGACTTTAGTCATTGCAGACTGACAGCAATTTTTTTTTCCAGGAGTCATGCTGCCAGTTCTATGCCCTCTTTAAAATAGTACATAGGAAACTATTTTAGGACTCACATCATCACGGCACAATTACCAGAAGTTAGTTCATGTCTGCCTGAGTGTTAATCTTTGAGAAATAGAATGAATTTTATAAAAAGAGCATCTGCCTTTGAGTCACAAAGCCTGGATCTGAGTATCAATTCTGCTATTTACTTATCATATATGACCCTGGGTAAGTCCCTTCTCTTGACTTCAGTTTCCTTATCTGTAAAATGGTAATAAAGATACTTCCTAGTTCATAGACATCAAATGAAATAATAATAAAGCTCTATGCAAATAAAGGATACTATTATGAGTTCAGTTGAGAAAAGAGTCTGGAGAACTTAGTTTTCTTTCTACCATATGCCCAACCTGTAGCTAAGAAACATGCATTTCCTGATGCATAGAAAACCAACCTCAGTAAATCAAGCTAGTCTTATCAGAATGTAATTTTTTTTATCAAATTATTTCTATCCTATATAAAGAATGTTATGGAGATTGAACCCAGAGAATGGGCTTATGGAAGGAGTCCTAGATTTGGAGTTAGGGGGCATGGGTTCCAAATCCTTGTACTACTATTCATCTATAAAGGAAAGGGATACAATCTATTAAATCCCCTCCAGTTTGAAAATTTATGAGCTTATAGCATAGCGAAATAATAATTGCATTTGAATGCAGTAAGACTTGGGTTCAAATATTGATTCTGCTACTTACTACCTGTGATAACTCAGAAACTCAGTTTCCTCATCTTATGAAATGGTGGTAATAAAAGCTAGTATTTCTATGACACCTTAACATTTGCAAAACACTTTACAAATCACTTAAATTCTCTGGGTCTCAGTTTTCTTATCTGTAAAATAAGAAGATAGGCTAGATTATCTGAGATTCCTTTCAGCTCTATATAAGCAACCCTAATGAGCAGAAAATTTTAAAGTAAATTAAAGTAAATTAAAAAAAAATAAATGCAAGTGACAGGTAATAGATACTAAGGAGAAGGTATCTAATCTGTCATTTCTCTTTTTGCTCACACTGGAGTTTGAGGTGAATTTGCTACTTGTTGGTTATTAAATGCTTTCTGTACAAGGGAGGAGAAGGGGGACATTTACCATATAGAATCTATTGTATAGGGAAAGCCTGTGCATCAGATAAATGAACTCCTTTTAACAGAAAGTTCAATGTGCACAGAACGCCAATTTCAGCTTCTTGCATCTGCCCCAGAGCCAAAGTGTCAGAAGAATTTATGATTATGCAAAGTGCTGAACTAACTGTTATTTGCTTGGGGAAAATGTGACACTTCAATTTAGGAAATATTCATAATGGACAAAATAGATTATTTGCTGAATTATTTTGACCTCCATTAGTAGCCACACCATATCAGGAGATGTAGAAGAAGTTATCATTATATAGAATGGACTTTCTGTGGAAGATTGATAGAAGTACATAAGTCAGAGTTACACAGCATTAAGAACTCATGGGTGGTTTGCTACCAGTGTGTCATTCAGGGAAAACCCACACTGATCCATTGAAATATCAGATTCTTTTAGTGGCACCCAAGTGGTTCAATAGATCAACACCTTGGACCCTCAGGGTTGCTGGCCAGAGGAGAAACAGTTACTATTTACATTCACTCCAAGCCAAAAACCAACCATTAAGTGGTGCTTGGGCAACGACCTATTATTGTCTGATCTTTGAGATCCATAGTGGATCCGTCTCAAGGCTTAGTCTTTAAGAGATCTAGTCAGTAAACCCCAAGTTAACTAGTTAGCCTTTGGCCATGCAAATTGGCCTTTCTTTGGGCAGAACACCCTCAGGTAAGGACAGAGGAGAGAAGAGATGAGAGGAGAGGAAAGAATAGGACAGGACAGGACAGGAGAGGTTGAGCTGAGTTGCCCAACTGGAACTGACCAACTTGGTCTCCATCCAGGCAGCTCAGACTTGTCACAGGTTGTGGTTTGTTCTGGAGTCAGCAAGACGAGTTAAAATGCAACCTCAGCTATCTACCAGCTGTATGACCTTAGACAAGTCACTTAAATTCACTGTACCTCAGTGTTCTCACCTGAAAAAAAAAAGGTAATAGTAGCACATGACTTCCATGATTGTTGTGATGATAAAATCAAATAATATTTATAAAGGGCTTTGAAAACGTTAAACATTATAGTAATACTATTTTTTTTAAAGTTGGAGTCCTTATGTGTTTTATTTTGCCCCATCCTTGGACATTTATAAAAGTTCCTTGAAAAAGAGCAGAAAATCACCAGCTAATAAGATTGAAACAGAATCCACCAAGGAACAATAGATTCACTGACATTCTAAAATCAGAATTCCTACTAGAATTAAATCAGTTGCTATCATTCTTTGACAGTACATTCAGAGACCACCATCTTCTTAAGAGGAACAGGTTGATGTGAAGGAAAGAAGAAACCTGCAGTTGTTGTGTTAACTTATAAGTGAGAGTTTGTCCTACTTTACCATCTAAGTGACTTTACTATCTCTTTACCAGATGCAGACATGCTTTTGACTGAAACTATATCCTTCTTGAAAGGAAAACTTAAAAGCATGTGAAGTGATGTCTCTCTCTTGTTGTCTAAGTGACTGACTTTGGGGTCTTAGAATGAGTTTATCTTCCATTTTTCCTTATAACTTATTAAGTGTTTCTCACTTTTCCAGTTCTCATAGTTCCCAAGGAGTGTTTTATTCATTCTTTGGTTTTCTTTACATTTTGCTTACCAAAAAGAAACATCATTCTCCCAAAACTGTTTCTTCCTGTTCTACAATGGTAGATAGGTTCTGTTTAAAATAGAAAAATGATATCACGCCAAGTATTGAGGTGTTTTCAACCTCAAATTAAGTGCTCCTCACAGAGGCTAAATAGTTGTTGTAAATGTATAGCATCTTGAAACACTCACAAAAGTGGAAAGTTTGGTCTTATATAGACTTTTTACAAAATTTTATTACAGGTTGAGCATGACTACAGAGGACCACACAAGTTTTAGAACCATAAAACTCCAATATGGTCACTTCTCAAAAGCCAGAATATTTATGAGGTTTTAATTGGAAATGTACAAATTTATAATGGGAACAATTTTCATTGCATGTCAAATAAAGGTTAAGTCACTTACTAAGGTCAAGCAGCTAATAAGTGTTAGATATGAGATTAGAATTCAGGTCTTCCTGCCTTTCCATTGTAGCCATTCTATACACTTCAATACTTTGACCATTGTGGAACTCATTGGGGAAGGGTGTGTGTGTGTGTGTGTGTGTGTGTGTGTGTGTGTGTGTGTGAGTATGTGTGTCTGTCTGTCTGTACTTGTGTGTGTCCTTATTCCCTCCCTTTTCTCCCCTTCAATACATCCTTATTGTCTCCAAGGTCTACAAAGTCAATAAATATTTATTAAGTGCCTTCTATGTGCTAGGCACAGGGATAAGGTGCTAGGGATAAAAATACAAAGAAAAAGACAGCCCCTGCCCTCAAGAAACTTACCATCTAATGGGAGAAGACAATACACCAAAGGAATATGAAAAGTATGAGAAAGGGAAAGGTACAGGTTGGAGAGTTCCAGAAAAGTCCAAAAACAATATATCTAGTGGTAAAAGGGAAAGAAAAGCTATTCTCGGCCCCCTCTTTAAATAGAGGCCCATATGCCTGCCCTCTGGTCATAAAGTCCAATTAGAGGGACAGGCAAAGGGTACAGATAGGATGAGAGTATCAGGCAGATTCAATCTTGCAACATGATGAGATTCCCCAAGAATGAATTTCCTGGAGAAGGAACACAGGTTGCAAAGTTCCAGAGAAGTCCAAAACCACAAACAATCAAATCAATAAGCAAGTATTTATTAAGTTCTTCCTCTATGCCAGTCTCTGTGCTAAATATTGAGAATGTGAAGAAAAACTATGAGAGTCCCTGCCTTCAAGGAGCTTACATTCTAACAGGGGAGACAATCTATACTGATAGAGAATACATACAAAAGGAAAATAAGTTTATTTGAAGAGAGAAAGCACTAACAGCCAATGAGCTCAGGAAAGACATTATGTGGAAGGCAGCAATTGAGCTGAATCTTGATATAAATCAGTGATTCCAAAGGACATGAAGGAATGAATTTCAGTCATTTTATTGTTTGCTGTTATTCAGTTGTATTCAGTCACATCTGACTTTTCATGACCTCATTTGGAGTTTTCTTGGCAAAGATACTGGAGGGATTTGTCATTTCCTTCCCCAGCCAATTTTACAGATGAAGAAACTGAGGCAAAGAAGTGACTTGCCTAGGGTCACACAGCTAGTAACAGTCTGAGGCCAGATTTGAATTCAGGGGGATGAATCTTCCTGACTCCTGGTTCAATGCTTTATCCACTGCACCACCTAGCTGCCCATCTCAGGGAGGGGGGACAACTATTGCAAAGATTTAGAGGTGGGATTGGGGAATAAAGAACTGCAAGCAGGCCAGTGTAACTAGATCTTAGAGACTGGAAAGAGCTTTAAATGCCCAGCAGAGGAAATCATTTTTGAAAATAAAAATAATGAGTCACTGAAGTTTATGGAGTAGGTAGGATATATATTTAGGAAAATCACTCTGTTGGCTCAATAGAGGATGGATTGGAGTGGGAAGAGTTTTGTGGTAGGGAGACCTAAGGCTATTGCAATAAATCAGGCAGGAGGTCGTGAAGGACTGAATTTGGAGAGTATCTATGTAAATGGAGAAAAGGAGATATATGAGAGAGATGTAAATTTTAAAATGACAAGATTTGGCAACTGATCGGAAATGTGAGGAATCAAGAATGGAACCAAGGCTTTGATACTAGGAGATGGAAAGGACTGTGGGACTCTCAACAGTAATAAAGCAGTTTGGAAGGGGGATAAATATGAAGGGAGAAATAATGAGTTGTCTTTTGAATTTAAATTGAGTTATCTATAAGATATCCAGTTCTAGGTACCTAATAAGCAGTTTGTGACTTGCGACTGGTATTCTGGAGAGAGAGTGGCACTGGATTAATGAATAAGGGGGAATTATTTGCATGGAGATAATAATTGAGCAATGTTTGTAATAGCCCTTGTGAGGAATGGTTAGAGAATCAATTATAGAAGAGTGAAAGGATTACCTTGTTGCTGTGAGAGCCCAAAATTTGAAAGCATAAATTTGTAGTGAAAACAGTTGTCCCAATTGTATGAATTTCTTCAGCTCCTTTCAGCAGCAATGAGTAGGCGTGCATGAGGCAAAGGGTGAGAGCAATCTAAAGTTAGGGGGTTGGAAAGGCACAATTGCGGATGAAACAAGAATGAAAGGGATTCAAGAACAGAGGGTAGTAGAGTAGAACCTTGGTTTACGAATTTAATTCAGTACGAGATTCTGTTCGTTATGTAATTTTTTCAGATTGCAAAGCAAATTTTCCCATAGAAAGTAATGTAAACTCAAATGATTGGTACCACATCCCCAAAAACATTCATATAAAATAATTATTTATAATTTTAAGTAAGTTTTTTGTCCCTAACGCACCTGAAATAAAATAGCAATGACTAGTACACAATATAAACCGAAAATAAAACAAATTAACATGCACTTTACCTTTGAGAAGAGTCTTGGCTGGTGAGGGAGCCAAGAGGGAGGCCGGGGTGGGAGTAGGGGGAGGCAAAGAAGAGAATTGAAGGGCACCTGGAGAGGGTCGGGGTCTGAAGGCCAGGGTCAGAGGCTGTGGCTAGGACTGGGGCCAGGGGAGTGGGGGGTGGCCTGGGGGCTGTGGAGGAAGGGATTTTGCTTCTGTTGCTGCCACTCATCACCACATTTGGCAGGAGTGGCCAGAATGGTGGCCAGAGTGGCCTCTGGCCTGGGATCCCTGACTGCCCCCTCCCTTGGGGCCCCGAATTCCTGCCAGTCTCAGTCCCTGCCCACACTTCGCACCCCTGAGGCTGTAAGCATAGATGAGGGAGTCACCTACAATGTCCAACGTCTGAGTAGCAAGTATGTGAAGCTAAAAGTGGGAGTCTTGCTCCACTACACCACACTGCAGACCCAGACAAAGCAGGACACCACACTCAAAGCCATATTCAGTGGCCTCATGGAAGTGCTCACAGACTCTGAAGGCTGGGTGCTGATTGATAGGAGTGGTCATCATTTCGGGACAATCCTGACCTACCTGAGGGCCCTCAGGAGCTGGGTGAGCTGTTGGGCGAGACTCAAAACCAATTGGTGCAAGGGCTAGCTGAGGATTGCCAGTTGGCTCTACAGCAAAAGAGTGAGAGCTTTTCCCCACTCTGCCATGGTGACATCTCCACTGGAAGAGCGGCAGCTTCTGGCTAGCACCTCTAAGCCAGTGGTGAAGCAAACATGATATTCCTACTGTCAATTTTGTTCCTCCTGCAAGACAAATTTTGTGAAAAAGTTTTCCTCTCCAGTGAAGCATACATAAACCAAGTTATTCATAAACTGAAGTTCTACTGTATAGAGTTAAAATGATTTACTAAGAGATCAAGGTTGGGAAGGGACCAAAATAGCCAGTGCAGGACTGATGACCTGGGAAAGAATTGATGAGATAGAGGGAATAGTTTGGAGGAGTGGAACACAAAGATATCAAATTTTAGAAAACAATAATCAAATAAAGAAATATAGATTATTATTTTTAATTTATTTTTTCTCCAGTTAAGAAGTATTTCTTTTGTCACTCTTTTGACTCCCAAATCTAATAAAAGAAAAAAATAAAATGCTCATAAAAATATGCATAGTCAAAAGAAGCAAATTTATTCGTTAGCCATGTTCAAAAATGCACGTCTCATTTTGCATTTTAAGTCCATCAGGCTTCCTCCACAATCTGACTTGAACTTTCTTTTCCAGTCTTATTCATTTCTGCTTCCCTTCAGGTACTCTGTGATCTAGCATATAATTGTCTATTAGCTGTTTGCATAATTCAATATGCCATCTCTCACCTCCATGCACTCATGCAGGCTCTCCCCCTAGAATGCCCTGTCTCACCTCTGCTCTTCCAAATCCTGCTCTTCAAGTCTCAGTTCCATGAAGCCTTCCCTGACAGACCTAGTTGAAAGTATTATTGCCCTACTTAAATTTTCTCCGAGCACTTTATATTTCTCCTATGAACTCAAAACCCCCTACTTTGTACTATCTGTACAGATGTGGTATTTTCTCCTTCTATTCCAAGTAGAATATATGTTCTTAAAAAGCAGGAACTCAAGATTAGGAGGGAAGCAAAAAATTGGGGAAGAATTTTTACAACTAATGTCTCTGACAAAGGCCTCATTTCTAAAATATATAGAGAACTGAGTCAAATTTACAAGAACGCAAGTCATTCCCCAAATGATAAATGGTCAAAGGATATAAACAGGCAGTTTTGAGAGGAAGAAATTAAAGCTATCTATAATCATACGAAAAAATGCTCCAAATCACTATTGATTAGAGAGATGCAAATCAAAACAACTCTGAAGTGCCACATCACACCTATCAGACTGGCTAACATGACAAAACAGGAAAATGATAACTGTTGGAGAGAATGTGGGAAAGTTGGAATACTGATTGATTATTGGTGGAGCTGTGAGCTGATCAACCATTCTGGAGAGCAATTTGGAACTATACCCAAAAGGCTATAAAAATGTGCATATCCCTTGACCCAGCAATACTGCTTTTAGGGTTGTACCCCAAAGAGATCATAAAAATGGGAAAAGGACCCACAGGTACAAAAATATTTATAGCAGCTCTTTTTGTGGTGGCAAAGAACTAGAAATTGAGGGGATGTCCATCCATTGGGGAATGGCTGAACAAGTTGTGGCATATGAATGGAATGGAATGTTTTTGTGCTGTAATTAATGATGAACAGGTGGACTTCAGAAAATCCTGATTTTGGATTGATGCTAACTGAAGTGAACAGAACCAGGAGAACATTGTTCACAGAAACAGCCACATTGTGCGATGACTCATTTTGATAGACAGCCCTTCTCAGAAATGAGAGGACCTAAAACAATTCCAAAGGACTCATGATGGTAAATTGGCATCCATATCCAGAGAAAGAACTATGGAGCGAGAATGCAGAGCAAAGCAGTTATTTTCTTTTCTTGTTTTGTTTTGTTTGTTTTTTCTTTCTCATGGTCTCTCTCATTCATTATAATTTTTCTATGCAACATGACTAACGGGAAAATGTGTTTAATAGGAATGTATTATAGAGCAGTATCATATTGCATGCCATCTTGGGGAAGGAGGGGAAAGAGAAGGGGAGAAAATTTAAAACTTATGGAAGTGAATGTTGAAAACTAAAATTAAATAAATTAATATTTTTTTTAAAAAAAGAGCAGGAACTCTAATTTTTAATCTTTGAATTTTTGGTGCCTTGTACATTGTAGATTCTTAATACACGTGTTTTGATTTTAACTTAATTTAGTTGTGAACACTCTTTCAACTCTGGGAGTTTGATTCTGAAAACAAAAACCCTTTCATTAAATATTTGTGATAATATTATCTCTCAGTATCCCAGGGCCATCTCTAGATCACAAATATCTCCATAATGCCTCAATATTTAACCTAATTACTTAATAGTATTAAAAATTAATTGTTTTTTCATAATTCCATAGTAATCATCTTGTTCCAGGGAAGATTTAGCAGATCTTGGTTCCGTACTCTCATTTTTCTGACTCTATCTCTGTATCTCCTCCTGTCTTTTTCCCTTTCTCTTTCTGAGGCAGAGAAAGACAGAGGCAGATTCAATGTCTGCTATATTATAACTGGAAAGGAAAATTAAATATACTCATATGTATGTATATGCATACACATTTATAGATGTGTGTATACATGTCTACACATGTGTGGATATACATATGTAAATATGACAGAGATGGAGAGGAGGGAGAAGCATATGTGTCTATATGTGTGTATTTGTGTTTATCTATAAATAAAATAAAGATATAAAAATCCAAGCAGTTTATCTACAGTGATCCTTAATAAATGTAGTTTATATCTTATAATTCATTTATAGTCTATACTGTATTCTCTTGCTTTACAATCTATGTATAGGACAATAAAATTTTAAAATTGATGGACTTGTTATTGGCCCTGTGGATGAAGTTGTCAGAACACTATAGTCCCATCAAAGAAATTTATCTTTTTTTAAAACTTCCTCAGCATTCCATTTTTGTAGGGATTTGGATAGAAATTTGAAGGGTCATATTGTTCTCCTTTGAAAAGAGGATTATGCCTAAACTATCCCTAGATGGATAAGTATCATCGTTATTTTAAAAGGCCTCTAGAAAAACACAATCATAGACTCTTAGGAATAGACTGGGATCTTGTAGGCATTTAGTTCACTCTCTGTCCTGATTTGCTATCATGGTATCTTTAACAAGTAGTCACCCATTGGTCCTATATCTGTTTTTCATAGCCATAAATTAAAAATTTAACCCCTCGTCCATATTACAATCCTCCCAATATTAGAAGATATCTATTTAGTCCACTTTTGGTCTTCTCTTCTTCAGGCTAACCATCTCTAGTCTCATCAGCTGTTCCTCCTATAAGATGATGTTATGGTTCCTCAACATTCTGGAGACTTTTCTCAGAATTTTCTCTGGTCTGTCAATGATCCTTCAAAAATGTGAGATTCAATTCTGAACAAAATGCTACAGGAGAGTTCTGACACACAGAGAGTACAAAGTTTGTTTTCTCTCCCATGTTTCAACAATGTACTTCTAGCCTTGTGAGTCAAAAATCACATTAGTTTTTTTGGTGGGAACTACCTTGCTCTAATGACCCATGCTGAGTAAGCAGTCAGCTAAAATCCCTTTAGCTTTCTCATGTGAATTATAATTAAACCATATATCCCCTCCCACACCCCTGTACTTATGCCTTTGATCTTTTGGTACTGAGACACAGGATATAATCTTTTCCCTTTTCAGAAGGTAGGGAAGAGATGTTGTTTGGTGATTCCAGAGTTGTATTTGACTCTTTATAACCTTATTTTGTTTTGGGGGCTGTTGTTGGTTTTTTTTTGGCAAAGATACTGGAATGATTTACCATTTCCTTTTTCAACTCATTTTACAGATGAGGGGCTGAAATAAACAAGGTTAAATGACTTGCCCAAAATCACACAGTGTCTGAAGCCAAATTTGAACTCAGAACAATGAGTCTTCCTGATTCCAAGCCCACTGCTCTATCCATTGTGCCACCCTAAAGGCCTAGGTATAGATTTCATCAATGTGGGGAAATTTCCCATTTTTTAAACTCCCTCCGTCAGAGCAGATAATGGTCTTCTCTGTAACTTATAGCCTTAGAGAGTAACTTAGGGCAGACAGAAGTTGCATGGCTCGCATAAAATCAATACTCTAGTGAGTGTCAGTAACGGGTTGAACTCTTAACAACTGCACAGCTAAGTTGCTGAATGAATAGAGGACTAAACCCAGAGTCAAGAAAATCTGAGTTTAAAATAACGCCCATTCCAAGGTTGTCCTAAGGATCAAATGAGATAATAATAGCGAAAAGCTTAGTAGATAGTAGGCCCTTAACAAATGTTTGTTTCCTTCCTTCCAGATTCTTATCTATCACACTCTATCAGTGGTGTCAAACTCAAATAAAAGATAAGGGAGGGAGGCACTAAACCAGGGGTGACCTCAAGGTCACATATGGCCTTCTAGGTCCTTGAGTGTGACCTTTTCACTGACTCTAAGTTTTACAGATCAAACCCTTTTATGAAGGGGATTTGTTCTAAGATGTTTGGATTCAGTCAATGGTCCACACTTGAAACCAAACTTGAAACTGTGGCCTTGAGGCCACAGGTGCCCCACACCTGTGCTAAACCATACATAAGGATCCTTGTGAATACATATTGACTTCTGAAATCACAGTCACATGTTAACATTATCTATGTTCTATTGTAAGAGGGGGACAGGGACATGAAGCTAAGTAACACAGCAGATAAAGTGCCAGGCCTGGAATTCATCTTCTTGAGTTCAAATATAGGCTCAAACACTTGTTAGTTGTGTCACCCCAGTCAAGTCACTTAACATTGTTTGCCTCAGTTTCCTCATCTGTAAAATGAACTAGGGAAGGAAATGGTAAAACACTCCAGTACCTTTGGCAAGAAAATCCCAAAAAGGATGACAAGGAGTTGGGCACAACTGAAAACAACCAAACAAAAACATATCGTACTTTTATTTATTTTGTTAAATATTTCCCAATTATATTTTAATCTAGTCTAAGTGTCATGGAAGGTCATGGGGTCTGTGGGTTTTGTGTCCAATACTTCTGCATTATACCATGCTGACACCCATTTAACATTTGTCCTTATCTAGTTTTACATCCTTAGGTTTGACCCAAACTTTACTGGGCCTAGAGATTAGTAAGAGAACAACTTAGTGTTCTTTCATGGCCAATAGATTCAGTAATAATTGTCATTTTTCATCATCATAAAAAAAAAGCCAGCATTCTACAAAGTAATAAAGAATTAACTCAGTACTCTTTGTTTTTCTAGCTCAGCCAAAGGAATTTTTATTACTTGTGGCCACAACGTGAAAACTGTCCTGTGGACATTTAAGTAGACTTACAATCATATTGTCCAACAAAATAGGTTATGACCAAGCAATTTTTAGTTTTATAATTATTTGACAAGAAAAACAATAAATTGAGAGTGCTACAGAGTTGAAAGAAAATAGGGGTTAATAATAAAGGGCAGATCTCTGATGGAGCTACCATGAGCATGACACACTGACCAAGCTGTAATTAGAACATTCTAGGAACAAATGCTGAAAATTTAGCAGATATTTTCTATTGTCCAGCCTAGTGACAACATTTTTTTCCCATGGGAATTAATTTCCCTATATTTTCCTCAGGTTAGCAATAACTACTCTACCCAGAAGCCTTTGCAGCAATGGTAAGCTCTCTAGAATTTAATCGTCTAGCACTTATTAAATACCTATTGTGTGCCAAGCATTCTACTAAGTTCTGGAAGTGCAACAAAGTAAGGCTGATCTAAGGCCCTGATTCCTTAGAAGAAAACTAGAGAGACTTTATAACCCAGACTGCCCAAATTCTTCTTCACATCTACCTCAAATCCTTATAGCACAGTTTATTTTTTTTCTTCTTATCTCTTTCTAGATTGGGTACAAGTGAAATTCTCTCTCATAACTCTTAATGGAGTTGGAAACTGTTTCAGCCTTCCTTTTTCCAGCTCACATAATCGCAATTCCCCATAACCTTATTTTCTGACCTCTCCTGCTTATTTTACTGTCGGCATGATCAGTTTTCTGTCTCTCCCACAAGAAAAATGTAATTCAAGCATCACTAGTATAACTTTCTTCAGTGTTATGAAAACATTAAACTTTTCAATGTGTGAGGGACCATTTATTTGAGAAACTGCCTTATTTAAATTTACTCCCAAACAGGATGCTACTTGGACTGACATTAGCATTTATTGAACCCAAAGATAACAAATGTTAAAAAAAAATACAGGGTTATTTTGGTCTGAGAGATCAATCTGAAGGCTACCTCTTTCAGGAGGTCTTTCTTGGACCTTTAAGCTGCTAATGCCATCTCCTCTAAGGTGAAGAGGAAGAAGAAGAAGAAGAAGAAGAAGAAGAAGAAGAAGAAGAAGAAGA